>CM056549.1:7206856-7806856 GCA_029721515.1 Synanceia verrucosa
CAGTCTTATCTGAAAAAAAGCCAATAAGCAACAAGGAGCTGGCCCTTGAACTCATTCTAAAACCAGCTGATTTCGCTTCACCCAAATAACACTAAATTATATCTAATGCTTGAAGCTGCTTCAGATCCATCGTCCAGCAAATTAGGAGCAGAAGTACAACTCTTTCATTAGTGAAAGTGCTCAGGATTGCAATGCAATGAAGTGTTTGTATTGTTGTTCCTACTAATAAGAGAGACGTGATTTGATGAATAACACCTGTCGTTCAGCTAGAGTGTGAGTCTGCTATTTAAAGCTCAGTGTATCTGCATACTTAACAGAGGGGAAATGCAAAGAGAATTGCTAGATTTATACTTTTTCATGTGTGCCTTGTCAGCTTGCACTTGCACAGAAATTTACAACTTGCATGACATTTGGAAATAACAACATGGATATGGACATGTTTTTGTCGAGCACCATAGAGACATTGTGTATCATATTTTTTTTGACTTGCTCAAAATGCAGCATTAATTGATTTAAATGTTGGATATGTTGTGGTTAGTTAAGCTCTCTGTTTTTAAGCTTTAAAGATGGAGACTGACTACAAATGTTGTTTTTTGAACAGGCCAACACAAAGCAGTGGTGCAGATAATGACAGCATTTTAGTTTTTGTGTTAACTACTTGTTCATTCTGTATTGTATGTGCTGTAAGTGGGGAAAACACAAAGGGTTGCTTATTGCACCACAACGTTGTATTTATGCTACAGAGTCCAGCTGGCGTCTTCTTGAGTGGGCTGATGGAGCTCAAACATTCACACTGCTCCGGCCTCAGAGTTTGCACATATGCTTCAGATACGCTTCTGATTTTATGTCTCTGCTAAATAGATAGGAATTAGAGTCATCTCTAAATCATGCATGTGAGAAAAGAAGTGGTATGCTTTGAGAGAACATACAGTATCTCTGCTTGGAGCTTTTGAATGCATTTATCATCGCAGTTTGGTCAAGTCATATTCCTGCTGCAGTAATCGATCATATGCTCTCACAGCTCCACGATGTTGACTTCCCCTCTCTGGAGAATGCTGAGCAAGCAGCCTCGCTACCTGCCCTACTTTTTATGACAATAAGTTGCTCATCCCTCTTGCTCCTGTTCTGTTTCACTCTCAAAACTCATCCCATCATCCTTCCTTTACTGCTGTCTCCCAGGAGGAGGGCCGGGGCCAGGGTTTCACGGAGGGCTCCTACCAGGGTCGCCAACTTTTTCGCTGTGAGGACGAGTGCGGGGTGTTTGTGGCCTTGGACAAGCTTGAACTCTGGGAAGACGATGATGACGAGGCATTGGGCGAGCTAGAGGTGGACCACGTCAATCTGGTGGAAGAGGACCAGGACTTCCCGCCGCTGGAGATCAACTCCAGGGTCCTGGTGCAGACCAGAGATGGGCCAGAGAGAGGCACCATCATTTTCTGTGACCTACTGCCAGGCAAGGAGAGCCTGGGCTACTATGTGGGAGTTGACATGGTAAGTAAGGAGTTATTTCATCCACAGCTGTATGTCTACAAATAATCAACAGGGTAATGCATGAAGAATATAATATACAAAATGTACAAAAGGTAAATGTCCTAAAGCCCTTCTTGGTAGGAGTCACCACTGCCTTTTACAAGAAGTTACTTTAAAAGTAGCAAGAAAGTAAAAATATTTTTTTGTTTTTTTGTTTTTTTTTTAAATGTCAAAGTTTTCTTTTAGCTGCAGTTCTCTGCTGGTCTCTGGCATTCAGACATGTAAACATAGAACAAAAAATTGTCAGCATAGCTGAATATGTTGTCATTTGTTGTTGTTGGATTTATGTTGACTTTGTCACAACGTTGAGATTATAAGATAATCCTCATCAGTGCAGTTTGTGAATAACTGCTAGTTAATATGCACTGTTTAGACTGCTTTTAAATATCAGACTGAAGAAGAATTATTGCAGTTCTTTATCTCACTACCTGCTCTCTGCAAAGTTGAATCTAATAATCTAATCTAATCACCTGGAAATGCTGATGTGGATGCAAAATGATTTCACATGAAGTGGTGTTTTCAAATATGTTAGATTAAAATCTATGCACTACCATGCAGTGTTATTGCTTTGGGAAACAGTTTTCTGGTTCTTAATGGAAAAATAATGTTCAACAGTTCAAACCAGAAGGAAAACCCACATAATTTAGTCAGCGTTACATTTAGGTAGCTGTTAATAAGGAAGCGAGATGAAGTTTCACTCATGACTCACGATGCTCTGCTGTTGGCATTGTTCTTGAACTGTCCTTGCCTCGGTAGAGGTGCAGGAAGTTCCACATCTAGGCAAGTAATGTGAGTTAATATCTCCCTGCGTTTTTGTTTTTCCCTAATGACAGCTTCTCTGTATGATGAGGGAACATGTCTTGTTGCCAGGGATCACAGTAGCTGGTATCTATGACTACTGTTGTCAGGCGGGAGATGTATTGTAGTCATAGAGAGATTGAAACACATAACTGAGGCATTTGACTGCTGATCGTTAGCAGCGGCACCACCAACAGCAGCAGCAGCAGCAGCAGCAGCCCACTCAGTGCATCTGAGCCACCCACACAAAGGCAATTCAGTCACGCGGGGAGTGAGGTAAAGACTTGGTGCTGTATGACCCAACAGCATGGCAAAGGGCCAGCAGGCAGCTGAGGAGAGCCCACTGCTCTGCCTCACTCTGCGTCCAGCCTCGCCCTGCCTTCTCTAGCTAGTGGCCTCACACTCATCTTAGATTATCCCTCCGGAGCAGAGTCCTGGATTCCCAAGTGAAGAAGAAGCGCGTGGTTGCCTTGAGGTGGAAGAGCTATTGTTTTGGTGGAGGAGATGAAGATTAGCAGTTTGGATCTTAACAACCAAGCTTGAGCATCATTTTTAGAACGATAAGACCTATTTAATCACCAAGAAGATATCTGAGGAAGAAGCATGTGTGGCACCTGATCAGTTTGACAGAGATGAGGAGCGCCTGGAGGGGTCGTGAGGTTCTCATGTGTCCAACTCTTTCAGGACAATCCTATTGGGGACTGGGATGGTGTGTTTGACGGGAAGCTGCTGTGTAATTTTGCCAGTTTGGAGCACACTCGACTCGTCCCCATCTGTGACGTAATGCCAGGTGAGTCACCCACTGTTTGTCCCTGCTTTTGGACCATGTGTACGTCCTGATAGCTCAGCGTTTTTCCCAACACATTCAGCTGTCCCTCTGAGCTCCCTCTGAGCGTCCAGAGTTTGTGTTGTGCTTGCAGTGGGGGAACAGAGTGCCTTTTGTGTTGATGTCTCGCTTGTTTTTGAAAGTCAAGTGAGATACTCAGGCTCTTTGTTCCCCACACTGGCATATTGATTTGTTTATGTGCGCTACTGATGCCTCTCTGGATATTCAGACTTGCATCTAAAAAAATCTTGATTCTTTATTTTTGCAAATTTGTTGTATTGCTCTAAAACCCTTCCTTTTGCGTTCTACAGACAGGCCACATGAAGTATATTACATTGTCTTAAGAAGAGCTACTTTCAAATCTATCCCCAACAACATTTGTTACCTCTTCCAAGGAGGTTATGTTTTCACCGGGGTTTGTTTATTTGTTTGTATGTTTGTTGGTTTGCAAAATAACTCAAAAAGTTGTGGACAGATTTTGATGAAATATTCAGGGTTGGTCCGAAGTGGCCTAACATAAAACTGATTAATTTTTGGTGGTGATCAGATCCGATTCGACTGCACCAACAAAAATTCCTGAAAATTTTGTCAAAAACTGTCCATAACTTTTTGAGTTACTTTGCAAACTGCCAAACCAACATACATACAAACAAATAAACAAGACCCGGTGAAAACATAACCTCCTTGGTGGCGGGGAAACTTTTAATAAAAAAAGTTACCGCTGCAGCGACAGAGGTCTGCGTGCTTTCCTAGTTTCTAATTTGTCATGGCTGTCATACGAAACAGTGAATCATTATTCTTGACTATTGCACATTGAGTGTTGTTATCATAACTTTGACCACTTTAAAAGTATGTTGCTGAAAAGCTAAGCAAGCTTAAGTATGGCCTGGAGAGATATTACTTCACATTCAAATGTGTTTCTCAAGAGAGACAAAGTGAAAAAGTGGAAATGATAGAAGGTCAGTGTGATTTTTACACTCTACAGATGGACTGTGGAGAAGGTTTAGTAGTTTAATGAAGGCTGATAAGGTTGCTGTGCCTCTAATGTGGATGTATTTCTGACCTGTACAGAATATTCCATGCAGGACCAAAGGCTGCAAAAGCACAGTTTTGCCCCCAGAGGCACCAACAGTGACAAGTCGTCCTCTGGCCAAAGCAAACCAAAGAGCAAAGGTACTGCACTGCTGTCATGATACAAACCTGTACATACGTGCCGCTTGGTATGGAGGTCATTCTTAAAGGGGAATTCCACCAAAATTGTCTACCTGTGATTTTGGAAATATAAAAAAAACAATCAAACTTCATTTTGTCATCTAGACTTTGGCAGATTTTCCAGTTCTAATGATTCGCCTGAGGCAATTAAACTGATAGAGGAAGTCTTTTTTTTTTAGGGAACTCTTAAAATGAAAGTTTGCTCAAGCTTGAAATATTTTGGCAGAAAGTCCCTTGAAAGGGTAATAATAAATAACAGTCGGTATGCTGAACTCTATTTTACATAAAATTTGAGGAACTCTTGTAATAGATGAATTGATTTGATGTGAACAGAAATTGTTTTTACGTGATTTTCTCTTTTTCTGTGTCTGATTAAACTGTTTGTAGGATTTTCTACCCTTTTGATTTCTCAACTAGTCTGCTGTTGAAAAACAGGGACCACACACACATCCTGCTTATCTCTGTGTGTTTTCTTTCATGTACTTGTGTTATCTACAGGATTAGGTCATCAGTGTGGCGGTAGGAGCAAGTCTGAATTTTACTATACTTTAAATGGCAGCTCTCTTGATCCCCCAGCCCAGTCCAAATCCAAAAGCACATGGTACATTGATGAAGGTAAAACACGGGTACTCATGGGATGTCAACCATCTTATCGGCAAGCTCCTGTTTACAACAAGCTACTAATCTTTTCATTCAGGCAAACTTCTATCAGTGTATAGTTTTATTCTACTAACATTGGCAGGATGCTATTTCTGATGCACCTCGGTACTAACAGACATATGTTCTGGATGGATTTAAATGCAAGTGTCCTTTAAAAGTAGCATATAATAGAGATAATTTTAGTTGGTAGAATTATATAGGGAACCTGTTTCTCCCACCTGCTTAATATTTTTTAACGATTAAATGGATTTAGCATTTTTACTTACAGTATATGACTGAAAGTTTCTCATAAATGAAATGAAGTACAGTTGAAATGCGGTTTCTTCTAATATCTCAAAATTAGCAAACATATTCTGAATAGTTTAACGTTTACATTAACAATTTAAGTGCTCAATTGTATTTTTAATTTAGTATAACCTATCATGCTCATAATCTTGACACGTTTTTCAAAATGTACGAGAGCAGCTGAGTTAAGACGTGAGCTTCCTAATATAATTTCAGCAGCAACTAAACAGAGCAGTGGTGCTTAAACAGCGATAGTCAGCCATCTTCACCACGCTACTGGAAAACTATTTCGGTTCACAGCTCATCTGATCTGTGAACAGAAATAGTTTTCCACTAGCTCACAGAAAAGATGCGTTTCAGAACTATATGGGAGGAAAACTGCGATTGTTATCTCACTTTTTTGCTCACATTATAGATTTTTGAACATCTTAAACAGACTGTTAATTTTTGGTTAATAATTATCTCAAAGTAGCGTATTTGTGTGTGTGTGTCTGCTTCTCAGGATGTGTAAAACAAAATAAAAGAATATTATTATAGAGATGACTAAAATACTTTATGATGTTTTTAACGTGGGAGAAATGGAGTTTCATGCTAAATATATTTGCTGTATGTATGTAGGTTATGTACTGTAATTACTGTATTCAGGGATAAGATTAAGTAAAAGAGTTTGCAGAAAACGATCAGTAGTTTGTTGCAGTAGCTTGCTATGAAGACCTTTCCACTAGTCTTGTCCTTCATCACCATTTCAGTGTGGTATCTCACCCGCATGGAGTAATTGGTGTCACCCTCATGAGGCTTTTAATAATGCTCAGTGCTGCAAATGACCCCTTAACTGTCTGTTCTCCCTGTAAGAGTAACATTTATTTGTAATGCTCTTTGCAGGCCAAAGCATTAGTAAAAGCCCTTATTTCTTATGTCGGGACTGGCTGATTCAGTGTTATGGTATTTTAATTTTCAGGACACAAGTTTGACTTTTTTTTAAATTTCATTCAAGGGAAGTCACATTGCTCATGTCATCACCGAAGCATGTCAGTTGTGAAGAAGTGTGATCAAAATTAAATTGTCTCCTGATGGTAGAAGTTAGTTGGAGTGTGTTTAAATGTACACAAGTTGACTGTCACATAATTTATGTTCTAATTATGAGTAAATCCTTAACTGACCTCAGGTTCATGGCAAATAAAGCGCAAACTCTGAAATGAACATTTGAGCGCCCGTAAAAGTATTTCAACACTGATGGGAATAGAAATAGAAAATAGGAGCGGTCAGTTATTTACAGCTGCCGCTTACTCAACCTGTGAATGTGTAATCATTGTCATCTTCCTCAGGGTCGCTTTTTTGGGTTCTTTTCCTTTGTGGTCATGGTTTTCATTTCTGTCAACTATGGTTTCATGGTTCTCTCAGCGGTGGAGTAGTTAAAGAGCAGATAAACAAGCTGAAAGCTGCAGCTGGTAACTTTCAGCAAATATTATAAAGAAACATATTTTTATAGAACTGTCACTGTAACCTGAAAGTAGTTAATTTATTATTAATAATAATAATAATGTTTTTCTGTGTCTTATTGTGCTCATAATTGCGTCGCAATAATTGGAAAGTGAGTTTTCACAGTGCTGAAGGAAAACAACCAATCAGAGCCAAGCAGTGCCTAAAGCAGCTGTCGGTCAGACTGTCAAAAAAACTGATCAAATATCAATATTTAAATCATATTTTACTGCTCGGCTCTGATTGGCTGTTTTAGTTTGGTTGTAGATTGTCTTTTGCATTATCAGGATAAAGTGACAGTTTTATTAAAAAAATAAAAGTCTTTTTTTTTAAATTTTTGTTAAAGTTCCCAACTGCATCTTTAATTCTTTATTTAAGAATTCATGTTGTCTATCATGACAGTTTAGTCAGTACTTGAAATTTCAAAATAAAACTACAATATTGTGATGTCAGTGGTTTACAGAATCAGCACTACTGGGAGACGGTAAATGTTGTGACGGCTTTCTTGAGCCGTAAGATGTTGGATCATTAACGCCCATGAATCAGAACACGCAGATTTATCTGTAATATGTGTTTTAACTAACGTATTACAACAAACATCTGTTTTAAAACATTTCACATCCATCTCGTAATGTTGATGAGCATCTGTTCTCGGCGACTGTGCTAGTAAAGAGCCGCTGAACTGTAAATAAGGTTTGTAATTTCACACATGGTTTCAGAGGAGAAGCAGAAACACACTTCTCTTACTAGAGTTACTAGAAATATGGTGGAAGACGGCACATCGTTTCAGGAACCTCCAATGCTGTGTAGTTCCAGTTATCTTCTTCTTAGTCTTTGCTTCCAGAACTTGAGATCAGATAAACTTTTCAAAGAGCATCACAAAATAATCCATTTTTTAGCCTCAGCAAAGAGTGTGCACGTATCGACTCAACTGTCATGGCAGCTTCAAAAGTATTTCTCCTTTTGTGGATTATTAGATAGAGCGTCACTCCTTCACAAACAAGCTTTAAATGTAATAATCTGAGTTTTGAAAGGTGTGATTTATGCACAACTAAATGATCAAGGCTAATATCTCTGAAAATATGTCAATTTGATGCAGCACATAAATCAAAAGTCAAAAACGAAGTGAAGCAGAACACCTTCAGATGGGAAGAGGAGTGTGCACACCAGGCATTGTGTCTCAACAAAGGGTCACTCTTAACCCAAAAATCTGATTAGTTTGTTCCTTCAGGAATTAAGGAGGTTCATCAACAGTTTTTACGCATACAGATCTCTTAGAGCTATTGAGTTTTTTCAGCTCTGTACAATTAGGCGTACCTGTGTGGACTTGTCATTCATTGGAAAGAGAAATATACCCTCATATTGATTAAAAAAAACAGCTTGACTCAAGTGTGAAACTGACCTGAGATGCTGAGGTTCTTTTGGTAGCAACACTAAAAGAGCTTCACTGTGATCTCTCACAGTTTTGATTTTAGTTGCTTTTTAAAGTCAAATGCCTCCAGCTTTAAGTGTGCAGGTTCTATGTTCCCCTCAGTTATTAAACCATGACTCAACACCATCTGAAAATCTTGTTTTTGCTGACCTTCAGTGGTTAAAGTTCTCTTACTCTCAGTAAAACATCTCCTCAGCGTGGTGTGAAGTTAACTTTTAATGACATCTCTGTTAGTGAAGACTTTCTGGTTTCTCTCCTGCAGTTGGGGAGGACCCTGCCAAGTCACTTACTGACACGCCCCCTGACTTCAACCAGTCCTCCCCGCCCTCCAGAGCCCCGCCTCCCGCCTCACTGTCCAGTGACAACAAGTTCCACTCTCTGCCCTTCAGCCTAAACAGGAAGTCCGGGCCCATCGACAGCATGAGCCATGGGCCTCTCTCCCTCTCTGTCCAGTCGGTGATGGGGGAGCAGCCTGAGCCAACGTCACCCGCCGCTCCTCCATCACCGCGACCTTCAACACCTCCCCGGGGTCAGCCGGGTCTGGAGGTGGGCTCTCTGGTGGAGGTGAAGGAGAACCCCCCTCTTTGTGGTGTCATTCGCTGGGTGGGCCTTCCTCCTGGCCTGCTGGAGCCTCTGGCTGGGCTAGAGCTGGTGAGGAAACACACATGTCCATACTATTTGTGTAGCATGATTATTTTCCATGTTGCAGTGACATAAACTCATTTCTGGAGCTCTTTCTCAGGCAGGAACATGATGTGATCATTGCCTCTCAGCTCAGCTGGATTATCTTACACTGCCTGGCCCAAAAAAAAGTCGCCACCTAAACAAATAGGTACGAGCCTCCTATTGGATAATCATGCAGGTTCAGCAACAGTATGTGCTCAAAGAATGAGGTCAGCTGACAACCTGAATATACTGAATGACCCTGATGGCACGGGCATATTCCAAAATGACAATGTCAGGATTCATCAAGCACATATTGTGAAAGAGTGGTTCAGGGAGCATGAGACATCATTTTCACCACAGAGTCCAGACCTTAACCCCACTGAGAATCTTTGGGATGTGCTGGAGAAGGCTTTGTGCAGCGGTCAGACTCTACCATCATCAATGCAAGATCTTGGTGAAAAATGAATGCAACGCTGGATGGAAATAAATCTTGTGACACTGCAGAAGCTTATCAAAACAATGCCACAGCGAATGTGTGCCACAATCAAAGCTAAAGGCAGTCCAATATATTATTAGAGTGTGTGACTTTTTTTTTTTTTTTTTTTTTGGTGGCGACTTTTTTTTTTGGCCAGGCAGTGTATTAGCAACACTCAACACTCCAGCCTTGATTTACAAGTTCAGTTAAAGCTATTTGTTCTAATATTCTCTGTAGTTCTTGGTTGCTTCGCTGACCAGTGACACGCTACACCCACCTCTCCAGGCTTCACTCAGTTAGTCATTTCTAGTCTGCTACATAATTGCAGTTGGTAATACTGCCTCTACTCACTTTGTCTGACTATTTTAGTAAATTTCTGGAAAGATTCTCAGTCATCCAAAACTTCAAGCAAGATTTTTTTTGCACAATTTTAACTTTGAAATCCTACCTTTTTAATAGTGGACTGATATGGCTTAACATACCAGGACTTTTGGCATGTTTGGCTATTTAATTGTGTTATAACCATGAACTACATTCAGCAGCCAATACTACAGCAGAGTCTGAGCCAGACGACTATTTGCTTTCATTATATTTGATTATATCACTGCAGTGAATACCATTATGTCATATTTTATGATATTTCAATTGACTGTCAGATAGTAACCTAACAGCTTCTGCTAGTTTTCCAAGCTATGCCCATGTTGGATGTTGTTGTTATGCTTTCTCTTTAACTTTCCAGCGTTACATTTATTCTTCAGTATGAGGCTTTAAGTGTTTTCCGCTGGTTGCCTGGCAACCACATGGTGACAACAAAACTCAGGGAAGTCACCACGAAAAAGCCAACAAACACATTTCTCACAAAAAAATTATAGTATTTTTTTTTCACTATTTAATGACTTTTTATAGACTGAACAACTATGAGGTTACAAAATATCTTATCAGGCAGTCTTAAATATGACTTAGGGCATTTAAAATAGGACCAAATGAATGAAAGCCAGTGTTTTTTTTTCTTTTTGCAGTACCTGACAGTAACTGACTGACCTTCTCTTCCAGGAGGAGGAGTGCCCCGGCTGCACTGACGGCACCTTCAAAGGTACACGGTACTTCACCTGCCCACCCAAAAAAGCCCTGTTTGTTAAACTCAAGTGTTGTCGGCCCGACTCCCGCTTCCCGTCCCTGCATCACTCCTCCAACCCCATAGAGAGATGCAACTCCATCGGTGAGTTCAGAGCTCAAGTCGGGATGATTTAAGACACCACATTGATTGTTATCCCTTCAAACCAGTTTGTATTTACACTTGTTCATTGTTTATGCAGCTTTTGGGGGGTACCTTAGTGAGGTAGTACATGAGAACACACCTCCCCGCACAGAGAATGATGGTCTGGATGTCATGGTGGGAAAAAAGAAAGGCATCCAGGGCCACTACAACTCCTGCTACCTGGATTCAACCCTCTTCTGGTCAGTGGTCTGTTAATCTAACAGCAGATCGACTACAGAGTACGTCATGTTATACTAACATGTCTGGACTTCAGTCATATTGATCGACTGTATGGTGCTTCCTCAGCCTGCAGTGCTGCGTTTGCCTGGAGGCAGAGGCTTATTGGTAAACTGTTCTGACTTGAGCCGCTGGCACTATAAGAGGAGGGTGTGTTCCTGCTGTGAGCAGGCTGCTGGATAGTGGCACATCTGTTGTTTTCTGCCAACACCGCCAAAGGGCCACTGAGCAAAGCACTCAACCAGAACTTCTTCCCCAAACTACAGGAGATCCCATACTCTGAAGATGCTTCGACCAGTTTTGGCTTTTAATTTGACCAGAAATAATAAAAAAAACACTTGAAATATGAAGCTAAATTCCATAAAAATACAAATTTAATCAAACAAACTTAATTGTCGCCAACATTTTTTTTATTTTTGGAAGATATCTGTGTTTCAATGTCATCATTTATCTGATATAAATTGGACAGTATAAACATGGATATTAATCCTTGGGTGTTTATTTTTTGTCCTGCAGTCTTTTCTCCTTCAGTTCTGTACTGGACACGGTTCTGCTGAGACCACGATCAAAGACCGACGTGGAATATTACAGAGAGACCCAAGAGCTGTTACGCACAGAGATAGTCAACCCCCTGCGCATGTAAGTCAGGATGGCTTTCTGCATACAGACGCCGCGTTCTCATCACCTCTTATAGGCATATGCTTTTTTAATTCTATTTATTTATTGAAATCTAAAGCTGTTCAAGACTAGAATGTTTTTCCCAAAATGTTTAGAACAATATAGGAGCTTGTACATGATTTTAATTTTAGACAATAAAACAAAATACATCCTAGAGTCGCGGTGCTGCTAAACCAAACGTGACTGTTTAAGTAGCTCGTAACTTTCTCGCTCTTTATCCTGCAGACATGGTTATGTCTGTGCCACTAAAGTGATGAAGCTGAGGAGGATCCTGGAGAAAGTAGAAGCTGCCTCTGGGTTTACGTCTGAAGAAAAAGGTAGGAGAACAAGATGGATAAAATGTATGTTGGGCTTTTAGTCATGTGTTTGACTGTCATGATGATTGTTTCAACTTTATTCTGGTGTTGAGAATCTAAATTATTGAATAAGCTGGTATAGTGATTGAATAAAACAGTTTTTTAGGATAAAATCAACTCTTTTTAAACTGTATAATATAATATACTGCTGCAAGTCACAAGAAACGTCAGATATTTTACAATGGTGTTCACATTCAGTCATTGAGTGCAAGTCCTTTTATAAAAATAGAAAGTGCCTGTGCCATTTTGAGTCATATTTCAAGACCCACGGAATATTTTGTACTATGACTCTGAAAACACTGAATAGCTCAAATGAAACAAGAGACTATTTCAGTATTAAAAAAAAAAGTTTTTACCTTGTTCCATCCATCCATTCCAGGACACTTTCACCAAAATCACCACTTTTTGTCCAGATTCTGTTATGCTCTCTAATCTCGATCGTCTCCACTTTCTGCTTTGATCTCTGTGGCGTATACCATCTCTTTGTCCCAACTACAAGTCCCAGAAGCCCCAAAATTACTCACAGGCTGTGTGAGAGCGCCCTCTTGTGCCAGCTGCCAAAAAAAAAACCAAAAAAACAAAAAACACTTTGACTTATATATAGGTTTACGGCACTCAAGCGCTGAATTTTAAAAGACGTACAAATGCCACTCAAAGAGTTAACAGTTACATTACATCTTGTCCTGCAGATCCTGAAGAGTTCCTCAATATCCTTTTTCATCACATACTCAGGGTGGACCCATTGCTCAAGCTAAGGTAAGGACCTGTTGCCTTTTGGACAAATGCTAAACCTCTGTGGATACATACATAACATTATAAGTGTGCTGCTTATTTTTCTTTTTTTTCTGAGCAAAAGACGTGACTGAAATGGATAAATGATGCAGTCATTACTTTTCACACACACACATGTTTAAGACGGTGTAATGAACAGCTGCAAACACAATGCTGCTGCTAAACCACAGAACCAGACCAGACCTAGTCTGAAGCTGCAGTCTGCAGATCCACACAGTCACGTGCAGTTTCACTTCCGCAGCAGCACTAACGCTGGAGATTGATTGGCAGACAGTGTGGGCAAAGTCTTGTTATGAAAACTCCCTTTATAGTCATGTTTAATGGTCTCTGCAGTTCAGATGAGCGGATGTGGGTCTACTGTGCTGTAGTATTTTCATAGTGGTTCTTTCATCCCAAAGCCAAGCAGTGACAGTAAAGCAGCATCACATCATTTAAAACTGTACCTGCCCTTCACTGTCTTTGCAGTTTATCAGGGACAGGATGCAGAAGATGTGTTTATCACATGTCAGGTTAAACTGTGGTGTGATGCTGCTTTCAAATTGTTGTATTTTCAGGTCTTGAAAGTAAAAATAAGAAGTACTTTTTGAAAACTAGTGTAGATCCTTCCCTACTGTAACATCTTTCATCAGTGTCTGCTGCGTAAGGTACTAATTATAGTTAATTATAATTACAGACAGATCGCGTCAGGTATTAAAGTTTTTAGAGTGAAATGCTCAGATCTTGAGTTAGTGTAGCAGTGAAATAAATGTCACCCGTTTTTACAGGAAGTGATTTTAACGTTGTACGCACAAATCACACGTGTCCTGTTATCTTTCTGAGTACGGAGGATGTGAATAAATCTCGTTTTCCAGGTCAGCAGGACAGAAAGTCCAGGACTGCTACTTTTATCAGATCTTCATGGACAAGAAGGACAAAGTCGGAGTTCCCACCATCCAGCAGCTCCTGGAGTGGTCCTTCATCAACAGTGACCTGAAGTTTGCAGAGGTGAATTATTTCTGTCTTAACTTTAAAATAGATTGAGTTAAGTAGAAAGAATGTTGATATTGTAGTTTGATTTGTCCGATTAATGCCAATATCCAGCTCCTAAAACAAAACTGAGCATATACTTCCAAAAACTCAGACACCACCCATTTCTTTTACAGTTTGTTGTGTTAGAAAGTTCTATCATGGTGATGAAATTATGTTATATTGAAAAATTGTTATTTCTGATGTTTGGTGTCATATTAACAGCCTATATGCTTGCCCTAAAGGTCGAAAAAACGACCTGCCTCCAATAAACCCCTAAAATACAGAAGCTTGTAATTGAAATTTCAACAAAACCTGTTTTACATGAATAAGCAACCTGTCTTTCTTTACAGTGCCAAAACACTACATTTAATCACTGGATGCCTTTTCTTTTTATTGCATCATCAAAAACATTTTTTTTTACTAAATTAAAGAATAAATAATTATTATCATTGTTATTATTGCTAAATGTCTCGACATATTATTATTTTTTAGCAAGAGTTAGTACGTACAGTATATGGCCAAAGAAAATACAATTGAAAGGAAACAACTATATTATATTCTTATATACTGTACAATTCAACTGAAAAATGCCAAAAGGTCATTTTGGTGTTTTTCTCTGCTGTTTAATATATCGAATAGTCATTTTTGACCCTAAGACAACACAAGAATTAAGCAGACAACAGTTCAGTGAAGGTAAGAGGAGTGTGTGTACATAAACATACATTAAAATACATCAGACATTAAAATTAGCACTTTGTGAAATGTATTGTTCAGTTCTGGATAACGCTGAGCTCTGTGGCCTTTTCAAATAAAAGATTCTACATGTACTCCCTCGAATTAATTTTAAGATATGCTGAGGTGCTTTTAGTGTCTCCAATATGTGACAATGGGATCACACTGTTAGTTTGTAATATAGGGAAAAAAAATTACAAACCTATTTTTTTAAAATTACTGACTTAATGTTTTAGTTATTGTTTCTTGGATAAATCCATGTTAATCAAATGAGACCCTTTTGGTTTCAGTGTTGATGAGGAGAATAAAATGCTTTTCAGGTAAAAAGAAAGGAAGTGTAATGTCCATACAGCGATGTACAGTAAGAGCTGTTACTCAGAGTAGAAAAGGTTGTTATTATTATATAAAAAGCTTATTTTCATGTGTTGTCTGCTGACTTGCTCAGCAGCAGCACAGCCAGCTCCAAAAATGAGGAGCTTCATTACAGGACTGTGTCCTAAGCTAGCAACCCTAAACTCCAGCTAATTAAAATAAGAAATAGAACATAGATCAGTCACATAATTACCCAAGATAATTTAACAGCTTTCCCAAAAAAAAACCCAACAAAAAAACAGATTCCCGTCAGTGTTCACGTCTATAGACTTTGTTGTTAAGGTCAGTTATGTCCATGCTGCTTTGTTGATCACATAAATTATCTCATATTTTTGTGTTTTCCTGACCCCCAGGCTCCCTCCTGCCTTATCATCCAGATGCCCCGCTTTGGCAAGGACTTCAAAATGTTCAACAAGATTTTCCCCTCACTAGAGTTAGACATCACAGACCTTCTTGAAGACAGTGAGTTGTTGCTAATACATCAGTTCCATTGTGTGTGAGCCGTGTGCCGTTTGTTATTGAAATTGTTGCCTCTGCTACTCAACTGAGATGAAGGAACATTTTCTCTTTTTGTCAAATGTTTCTGTACTCTATTTTTATTATCCAGCTCCAAGGGAATGTCGGATCTGTGGAGGCCTGGCTCTCTACGAGTGTCGAGACTGTTATGAGGATGGCGATATCACGGCTGGCAAGATTAAACAGTTCTGTGAAAAGTGCAATACACAGGTAAACAGCAGGGGACGCTATTGCAACACTGTTCAGCCAAAACTGTAAGTCAGGATCGTCCATCTGGTGGCGCCAGATCCAAAGGAATCCCACTGGCTCAGTGCACATTGTCACACATGGTCCGTTCATTTCATTTGCCAACACTCTTTTTGTTGCATTTACTAAAATATAGTTGGATTCATATCTAAATTGCCCATCTGAATAAATTATCTAATGTACTTCTTATCTTATAAGAATTTATAAGCCGAATAGGCCTCAGCAGCAAACAGTCTGTGTGACACTGCCAACCTGCTTGCACTGATTTAGGTTCACCTCCACCCGAGGAGGAAAGCCCATCGGCACGGCAAACTGTCCGTCCCCAAGGAGCTGCAAGACGGTACGGGGCGCCAGGGCAGTTTCCCCCGCCAGAGGATGGAGCTGTTCGCCGTGCTGTGCATCGAAACCAGTCACTACGTGGCCTTCGTCAAGTACGGCAGCGCAGACTCCGCCTGGCTCTTCTTCGACAGCATGGCTGACCGCGACGGTGGGTGTCACGGCCTTTTGATGCCGCATCTGTCATTACATCAAACTGCCATTGAAATGAGACCCAAGATATGTAGAGGGAATTGTTTTTGTGATGCTGGTGGAGGGATTTGACAGTGCGCATTGACACAGATGGTTTTATAAGGCCTCAGAAACGAGGGGAGGAAGACACTAAACTAATTAATCACTGCATTGAAAGCATTCATGTACTCACACAATTACTGTTTGATTTTTTTTGTCGTATTCCATTGCAGTGTAATATTTTGAGATACACTTTGATGTTGTTATTTATCCATCCTGTTATATCTGATATAAAAGTGTCTCTCCATGGTACTGTACATTTTGCTCCAGTCTCCCATTAATGCTGCTTCTATAGATTATTTCACTCAAAATTGATTTGCACATTATTTCTAACAATTAATCTATTAACTCTTTGAGTGCCAGCCAATTTTTTAAAATCAAAAGCGCCTTGTGCCAGCATTTTTGCCCATTTTTCAGTCATATTTCAAGACCCACAATGTATTTGTACCATGTCTCTGTAAACACAGAGAAGCTCAAATGAAAGAAGAGTCGTGCTATTTCATCATGAAAAAAATTTTTTTTTTTTTTTTTTAACCTTGTTCCATTCTTGTTTTGTGTGGAGAGTAGAGGCCATTTTTTTTTTTTTTACGGAATCCTTTTGTTTTATTCTCTAAATGTGATTGTTTCCACTTCCTGCTTTGATCTCCATGGCGCATCTTAACTCTTTATGTCCCGACTACAAATCACAGAAGCCCCAACATTACTCACAGGCTGCGGCAGACCGTGATCAGCGACCAGCTGCAAAAAAAATCCACTTTTCAAGTATTGGATTTTGAATGACGTTGTATGACGTTAATGGCACTCAAAGAGTTAATTGTTCGGCCATTGATATTTTTTTTTTTTCCATGTCAAGCGGGAAAAGCATCAAATACATTTGCATAAAAAAGGAAAAGAGTAGTTAATTATCAGATTACTTGGCCAGCCTTTTTTTAATTGTTTTGCCTCTATTTACTGTTTCATTTATTTTGCCCAAAATATTTAAGTGCATAGTTACCATATAAACATAATGATTGATTTAACTGTATTTAAACAAGTTTACATTCATATCTATCACAGACAACTTCTGGTCACTGTTAGAGCTATTAAATCTAAAAGTATGATGTGACGATAAGGCCAATGGTCCTGTAATTTCTAAAGCTCGTTCGTGTGTTCTGTGCAGGAGGGCAGAACGGTTTCAACATCCCCCAGGTGTCTCCCTGTCCAGAGGTGGAGGCCTACCTGAAAATGACCCCAGAGGAGCTGCACACCCTGGATCCCAAGAGCATCCAGGGCCAGGCCCGACGTCTGCTCTGCGATGCCTACATGTGCATGTACCAGAGCCCGACCATGAGCCTGTACAAGTAGAGTCCTCTCCCCAAACCCCTCCACTCTTACCCCTCAGCTACACCACCTCCCCCCCCTCCCCAAGGACAGGAGATTCCCAGAAAGACCAAAAATAGAAAAACAAACTAAAAGAAGAAAGGTCGCCTGCCAGCAGGGGTGCTGTCCGGAGTTAACCCTTGCCACCCCACCTCTCCTCAACGCCTCTCCATCTCCCCAGGTTGGAGAGGTGGAGGAGAGGGGGGAGCCTATTTGCACTGTGCGTTAGTTGAAGTGTTGTGTTCTTCATGTAGTCCTATGTAGCTTCCCTGTGTCTCACAGCTGAGCGCTGATGGTGGATGATGAAACAAAGGTAGGCCTTATGAAGATTCACTCCCCCGTTCAGGGTGGAAGGGGGAGAAGTTGGGCGGGAGGGCATGCTCGCATCGCTGCCGCCGCAACAAAAACAAGATGAGGACTTTGGCCACCTCATTTACCTTAAGAAAAGAGGAGTCCTGCTATTCTTAATCACTGTAAAAGATGGGAGCTTTCCATAACGCCACATTAAGGAGGCAATGCAGTGCGCAAATCCTCATCCAACGTGTGTTTACTGTTCTAAAAACTTGTGTAAAATCGCTTAGTAGCATAGATTTCTCCAGGTAGGAACATCAACATTGTAGACGTCAACCTACTGTGCAGTTGCATCAAGACCAGAGTACTCTGCTCTCTGTGAACCGGTTTGCATATCCCCTCCCCATCATGCCGTGTAAATGTCTTTACAGTACATGTTTTGCAGAAACAGATGTAGCCATTGTAAAAGTCTCACGTTTTACTGCATACTTGCTCAACCAATGCTGCACTTTTGCTCCATCCCCAAGTGGACCTATCAGGAAACATTTAGGTTTTTGCTCTTTTTTTCCCCTCCCATTGGAAGTCACAGTGAGTGCTAATTTGTTGTTTGGGAGACATCAGAGTTTTGTGTTACAGAATACAAATGTGCTTCTCCTCTGTAGCTGTAAAGAGCGCTCTGCATTGCTAATGCCGAGTAGATGCCAGATAAATGCATGAAGGGAGACTTGTACAATGGCTCCTGTTGTAAAGCGAGTTGGTGGAGCACTCCATGCATTCATAGGGTCAATGAGGTGAAATACTGGAAAAAGTCTGGCTGTTTTCTTTAGAGCAGGAGAGTATGATGTGAAGAATTTCACATGCAGTGTTTTTTTTTGTTTTGTTTTTTGTTTTTTGTTTTGTTTTAAGTCTCTGACTTCTAAATTATATTTTATGTTTACGAACCCTTTTCTCTGCCCGTCATGGCAGGTGTTGACTCTCGCTGCCTTCCATGAAGATGTGACATACGATGTTTCCAGCCGTGCAACCAGATAACAAAACAATTGTGATCAAATATTATTTATTATATTCTAAACATGTTACTTGTGTATGTCATCCCTTTTTAAGCAAACGAAACAGGGTTGATTATACTGGTTTGGGTACTCCTCGTCCTCTTTCACAGTATAATGAAGTGAGTTATTGTAGTTTACGCCGTCTCTTAGCAACTACTGAATGTTAATAGTGACATGTTGAACAGTGTAGAGTTAACAAAGGATGGGTAATGAATGAGGCGCAGTGCTGGTAACCTTCAGGCTCCTTATATACTCTATGTATTTAAAGAAAAACATTTTCAAAATTCCATGACTCCAGTGTATTCCAGTTTTAAAGAGTACCTAAAGCATACCAGTCATATTGTGGATTGAGATATAAAGTAGTCGCTTTTTATATATATCACACAAATTGGATGAAGTGGGGAAAAAAAAAAACTGCACATGTTGGCATCAGCATTATATATACATATATTTTCCTAAATCACGACTTAAACAGTCGTGAGTATATAAAATAAGGGCGTTTTTATAAATTAGGTTCCAGTTGACACCTTGCATTTTGCTCTGTGGTTGTTTCCACTGTCCCAGGGATGCTGACAGCGGACCTTCCTGTGTGAACTCTTTGTGCACTGCTGAAGCTCGTCACTGACTGGAGCCTTGTTCTCTATGAGAGACGTCTCACAACAGAGGATGGGATTTTGAGGTTTTTGTTTTTTTTTTCTGTTGCATCTGTACAGTATAGACATATGTAACGGGTGGAAAATTAATGTCAGTGATGTTCCTGTAAATGTTAACAAAATAAAGCCCGTTTTGAAGGGTGTGCGGCATCTTCTGAGTGGTGTGATGATGAATTGTGCCAAAAAAGTGAGCGGGAAGGATTGAGGATAGTGTCGCTTGCAGATGTTTTGGGTTATCATAAACAATCACAGAAATTAAGGGAGAGTGAAAATCCACCACAGAGAGCAGGTTAACTTAAATCTAAAACTGACTTAAGCAAGAGCACCAACTGTAATACATACAATCCGTAGCGCTTACAAGTAAAAATGTACCTTTTTTTTTTTTTTTTGCTGAACAGCAGCATCATGGCCTCACTTGTTATGTGGTCTGAGATGATGCAGATCTCAACCTGAGACATTTCTAAAGCACCATTAATCAAGCAACCTACATACTGTAGGACAATACAAATAGCCTACCTTAGACTTTTAAATGATCTAAATAAAATGTGCACTTTTTATCATATTGGTTGTTAATTATAGGAACTTTACTGATGCTGAATTACTGACAATGTAGGCTACTAAAGACACTTGAGGACTACCCTCAAATATTCTGGATATTGAGTTATTTTTTCCTCTGACAGCGACAGACTGGGTGCTTTAAACTTGCCTCAAAAGCTGTGAGAAGCAGCAATGCACACAGAAACCATGTGGATATCCACAAAGTATCAAGTATGACTTTTTAGAGTCTGTTCACCCTGAACTAAATGTCTTACATTTTTACATTAAGGAAAAATAGTGATACAGTAATAATGCAGTGGAGTTATACCGTATAGGTCGTACTGAAGCAGCGGCTTCAATCAGATCAGCTTGTTTTGCTTATTATTGTTATTATTCATTTCATCATTAATATTATTATGTTGTTCTTCCTGGAAGCTGTAAATCCTTGTCAATCCTGGCTTTTTGGTGTATTTGAATGTTTAAGACGCGTGTGTTATCTACTCCTACAGTGATCTGATAGGATTACCATGATCGAGCCCAATTTAGGCTCCTGAACACAGTGATCATCTGCCGACTTGTAAACATACAACAACAATATGATCACAGCTTGCCGTGCTTACGGGAAGATGAGAAAGATTACAGTTAAGTATTGTCTGTTTTGACCACTTGGCTGGCTTTACTCTTCTATCTGGCCTATATGTTCAGATTAAGTCTACATTCAGTGACCCAATTCCCCAGACAATCTCTGACAAAACGATACCCCGAGATAAATCGGCATGTATTATACATGCATCTCCCCCACAGGAACCCTATCCCACACCGTACCTCGTTTATTTTTTTTAGTCAAACTTGAAACCAGCTTAGCAAGCTGACTTCAGAAGTGCCAGATAAGTATTTGTCAACAGAACAGCTGGCACACAATGCCCTCTTGTAGCTTTATGCCACAGCATATGCCAGCCGCTCGTAGCGTGTGGTAATTTAGCCGGGGCTGGTTCTACAGGAACAGATGGGCTCAAGTATTGTTATTCTCGCTCCAGCTCAGGGCCCCTGGGGGGAATCACTAAATAAAATCAAAGCAGATGGACCTCTCTGGGCTAGGCTGTGTTTATGATAAACAGCCAGCACAACCAGTGTCCATCGAACACCTTAACCCCACCCTCCGAACAAACCAGCAGGATTACAGTAGTTTAACCTCACCTGCACTGCGGGCTTCAGCTCCTCCATTCACCCAAACAGGAAGGCAAACCCAAACAAAGAGAAGACAGGAAGTTCATTATGACAATAATTTCTAGTCCTTTTGTACCCACTCGACCTTAAACTGTTCAATTCTCTCAAAACAGACAGACTTTGCTGTACTTTCCCACTGATGGAGGACTGTTTTGTTCTTTTATAACCTTGTCAAGATTTCATTGCTGTAGTTCTCACATCCCTTGGTGGCCTTGGTGGCAGTACGGTCATAGTAAACACATCCCGTAGGATAATGCGGTGTCACCCCTGTTGTTACGCAACACATGAGAATGCAGGACAGTTCTCACTTAGCGCTGAAGTCCAGATCTACTTTCATTCCCATGGGAAAGGACGGCAATAAACAAAGGAATCCTATCAGTGCAGGAGGAAAGTAAATGTCTAAGGCCATTAAGACAACAGGAAAGCAGTGATTTCCGGCACTAAAGATGAAAAAGAGTGGAGCATGAACGGTTTTAAACCAATCAGTCCTAACTCAATATACCACTTAGGTGTTGTTTTAACTCCATCATGATAACCAGTTTTATTTACTGTCTTCAAAGGTCAGTTTCTGATGAAGTCAAAGTAGCGTAATCAACCTTAAATGTTTATAGCCGTAATTATTAACTCAGAAGTCACTCAGTCAATGTGAGCTATCTGAAAATCTTTGTTTGAAGTTTTTCTTCAGGCTTCATCAGACAGTTGTTTTTCATCATTACCCAGATCAGGTTTCCGACACGTGTCCGTCCAAAATTACACTCGACCAGGAGGGACACGTCTCTTTCTGTCTCTCGTCGTTGTTGCCTCATACTTTTTTTAAACCAGAGTACTGGCATCCATATGTTTTATCATTTCTAAATAATATACCATTGTTTTTAAAATTTTTAATCAACAAATAACAACTTTCAGTGATGTGTTTTGTTATTTTCGCCACTGACATTCATATATCAGATATTATCCAAAATGTAGAGAAATAAATCAATTTAAAACCATTTTAAATAATAATATGTATAAAAAATTTAAATCCAAATTCAGATTCATTCTGGCGTCTTCAGGTGCTGCAAATTTATATTACTTCCGAACATTGTTGACACCTTTGTTTCACCAGTGGGTATTGAATCTACTAAACTGCATTGTAATCTTTACATTAGTACTCATCTAAGTAACACATAAGTCCTTCTCCCGCATTTTCTGAAAGGACCCTGGTCGCTTGGATGAAGAATTAATTGCCTCTAAAGCAACAGCTACCAGATGTTGTTGCTCCTAACAGCCAGGTGTGGATAAATTGCATATGCAGAATGTGTGTAAAATATTTAAAGTCGTATCTTTCACTTAAGGTGTGAAGTGTTTTTATTGCCCATCACTGCTTTGAGTATGGCGAAAGGAAAGGCCGGCGGCCCCCCTGGGCCCGCCATGCTGGAGCTCAGCACCTGTGGTGTTAAGACTGCGGATGCTGACAGTGAGATTTGGCGTGGCAGTGTGTCGTGGTGGGGTTGGTGCATGGGTGGAAGGTGGTGGGGGGGGGTCCGTACACCTGTTCGCCCTCTAATTCTCTCTTGGCTGCCACCTTTAACACTGCATTATTTACAGGTGCTCTCTGGATGAGACACAAGCTGCTGTCTTCTTTAAATATGGATGTGTGTGTGTGTGTGTGTGTGTGTGTGAGACAACTCACTCTAAAGTGGATAACTTCCAACTGCTGAGTTTGCGTGGTCGTGTCACATGTCCAGACTTACATTGAGTAAAACATGTTTCAAAGTATGAATGATAAGAACTGAAGCTTTACTGTTTTCATTCTCATCTTTCTTGTAGCTTCATCTTTGGCTGCAGCTTCTGTCAGTGGAAAAAAAAGCTGTAAAAAGCCACAGCACTAAACAGATACAGCCAGTTGATGAACGCAGTGGAGCAGTTAGCTGCTAATGAACCAGATATTTCCCTCAGCGGTTGGTAGAGACCAAAAACAGAGCTAAAAGAGAGCAAATATTAGACTTGATTTTATACAAATTTAGATCCATGTTGGATTTGTCAGGTGGCAACAACTTGTTTCTGCTGCTCCTGATGTTCCAAAAGTGATTACAGATTTGTTTTATTGGCTGATGTCCAGTGATATGAGTGTTGCTTTAAGGGTTGGGAAAGTGTTCAAACTTCTTCTTAAACTATATAAATGAGGCATCTGATGGGAAAAAAGCATTATCAAGCTAAAAACACACTTATTAACTTATAAGCTGATGTTTTGTATATCCGTGTTGTTTTTATTGTTACAGGACAAAGATGATGTCTCTGCAGGCTGTACAGGGACCAGTGGGGACTAGATCTATGACCATCAGTCTCTCTGATGTCCTCTGTGCTGTGAGAGAGGTAACATCCAGTACTCACTGAACACACTGTAATTTCCATTATGGTTAAAGTAAAGTTGTGCACAGGGACACCAATTCTAGCTAAACATATAGACAGCGGTCTTAGACAGACATTAAATATTGTGCTCTTTCCTGAAAATGATACTATCGTCCACTGTAATGAGTCTAAAATGACCGTATTTGACCAAGAAAAGTGTGTCCTTTTGTAACTTCACAATTTCCTGTAACAAAATAAGCAACAATGGTCAGATTGGGCAGATACAGTGTGTTCAAAGGGATTAAAGGCAGTTATCTGAAGCAAATAATCATGAGAGGATCAAAGGCCATCTGAAATGATTATGAGGGGAATTGTGTTTTTGTTAGTTTTAAAACAGGACACATTTAGTTTGTCAGCCTATGGATGATATTCATAATTTAAAGCATTTGAATCCATATGAAATGTTTAACCATTCAGCAAATAAGATTTTACCTTTTGCCATGTGACCATGTTGTTACATAACTGGATATTTTTTTTTACCACTTGGTGCAGAATCTCTCTGCCTGCTGGATGAGCGAGGCGCGCCCTGTACAGATAAATGCATAAACAGTCCTTGTACTCAAACAAAGGCATCAAGCAGGCATTTCATTAGGCCATTGTGTGATATGGCAGGCCGCTGCTGTGAATGTATTTATTAGTTTGCGATACATGCCTTTTCCTGTTGTTCCCGGGGCAGTGGATAATGCTGGTTTTGTTCGTGGCCCAGTGTGAACGGCGCCTCGGTTGCCAGCTGTCAGGGCTGATACCGTCTCATTTGGATTCCCAGCCTGCTCGCTGAATGGCTAATTAGATTTGCCATTTTCAATCCGCTGATTGCTATACATAGCGGGACAAAGGAGCTGACAGGGTGTAGCATTCAAATCCAACTGTAACAATTAATAACTATGGTAATTAACATGTGTGTTGGGCACCATTGATTATGACATTACCTGCAGAATGGATGGCTTAGCCGCTGCCATTTCATTAAGGAGTACAGATATAGACTGTTATTAATAAACTGCTCTCTGCAGCTGAGAGGGGGTTATTAATTACACAAACCAGCGGGTACATAGGGTAATCGAGTTAAAGCGGTTTCGTTCACAATAATTGATCTAATTTTTACTGACCATTCCTGCTGGATCGTGTCACACAGCCTCGTGTGAAGAGAAATCACCTCATTAACAAAAGTTTAATCCTAATCATAGTTCTTGGTCTGCCTGGCTTTAAGGTCATATCTGAATGTCAGAACCATTTGAAATTGATTGGTGGCAAATTGAATCAATGTCATGTTTAGAGAAAACAATAACAACTAATGGATGGGGCAAGCAAGCCCAAAAACAAATAGGTTTATTGGGAAGTGTGGGAAGGTATGTGGTGTGTGTGTGTGTGTGTGTGTGTGTGTGTGTGTGTGTGTGTGTGTGTGTGTGTGTGTGCGTGCAGAGGGAGGGTGGGTTTGGTCAGACACTTTCATAATTCATTATGTCCATAGTAAGAGAAATGTCAGACTCTGTGCAATTAGTAGCAGCTGCATGGAGTTGTTGGTTAGTGGAGGGGGGTTTCTTACTGGAGAACAGACAGAGATGGAGCAGAAACAACTACAGTGAGACTCACTGAACTTTGGCAATGAATGGAGAACTTACAGTTTTCCTTTTTAATTGTTGTACAGTGTGTCTTATATTTCAAAAACAATGTAAACAATAGGCCTATGGTGTGATGTCTGTAGCCCTTTTATAAAACAGAAAGTGCCTTGTGCCATTTTGAGTCATTTTTTTAAGACCCACAGAATATTTTGTACTATGTCTCTGAAAACACTGAATAGCACAAATGAAAGAAGAGACTCTCTTTTTCATCATGTCCATTCTTGTTTTATCAGAGGTAGGGTAGAGGACACTTTCACCAAAATCACCACTTTTTGTCCAGATTCTGTTTTGCTGTCTAATCGTGATCATCGCCACTTCCTGCTTTGATCTCTGACTACAAATCCCAGAAGCCCCAATATTACTCACAGGCTGTGTGAGAGGGCCCCCGTGTGCCTCCTGCCCCCCCAAAAAACCACTTTGACGTATATATTCGTCAATGGCACTCAAAGACTTAACACAGAGGACTATGGCTCTGTCCACACGACAACGGCATGACAACTCTTATGAGATTTTTCTCACAACGTTGCCGGAAGTATTTCCGTCTACATGGCAACACGATAACAAGTGACAAGGATGTAATCCATATACCACGCCGATGGTGGCGATGCAGAGAAACAGAGAGACCCACGAAAAAGAATGAAAGAATGCAATGAGCATGCACATGAAGTCCTTGTTTACTACTTCTACTGGTCACGTGATGATGTGATGTTTTCATCAGCAACAACGCCGGCTACACACTGCAACTCCAAAATGGCATTATCACATCTTCTCACTCTGGAACCCATTGTCAGAAAATACCTTTGTGTGCTGGAGTTGACTGTACGCTTTACGGTGGAATCTCTATTAAAGTTTGTCGGATTCACAGAATTCCGTTGTCGTGGGTACGGCACCTCGGTGTGTATTGGATTATGAGGCATGCACTGAGAACAAGATGTGAACAGAAAGACATAATCATAATCATCATACAGTAAATCAAATGTTCCCCAAAGAGTTGGTTAAAAATAAGAACAATATTAAGATCTAATGAAACACTTGTCAGAGCTATGCATGTGACATTTCTCTAATTGTGTTTGACTCAAGTAGCAGATATTTGACATTTTGGCATCAGCTGTGGTTACAACATTACCCAGAAGTCCCTTTGCTTTAGTTGGCTTTCTGTTTCAGGTGACGGGCAAACTGCCAGCAGAAACAAATCCTCTTGATCCTTACAAAGCTGCAAAACATGAAGGCAAATGGCCGCCCTCAGTTGTTTTCCGATAGGCCCTCATTGTATTTTCTAATAAAACCTGCATCTCCCGACCCCACAACACAACACACCTCGTCGCATGTCACACATTCGACTTCTATTTCCCCTCCACCTGGCAAAACAGCAGCCATTTTCTTCATCTGGAGCGTGTGAAATTTCACACTCATTTTTCACAACACATCTTTTGATATGCACCACTTCTTTTTTTTTTTCTTTCCCCCTCTCCCCGCCCGCATATAAAATCCTTCCATTCTTGGCTGCCAACACCAAAAGATGCAGCCAATCATCTCCAAGCGATGGCAGTTACAATTTTCTGCGAACAATTTGCTCCCTTAAGAGGAAAATTGCTTTCAATATAAGCTCCCTTTGACAGACAACAACAATAAAAAGATACAACTGTAATGCTGTTGCCTCTGTCAGCACTTGGCTGGGACAGCTTCAGCGGGAACGTATGACTGGGGGATGAGGTGCTTACAAGTCAGCCTGGTAATATCAGCATCTGTGTGAGACAGTCCTGGCAAATTAATCCCACTTTGAACATAACAGCTTGGCATCGCATGAAAATGACTGCCATGAGCAGCAGTTGTCAGATATGCTCTTGCCATTGTGATGGTGAATTGTCATTTATTATATGTTGCGCCTGCCTCTGTCAGCTCCTGTTGACTGTGTGTATTGATTTGCAAGAGCAGAGGGGAGCAGAGGTCACTTTGATCAACACTCTGCAACACACAGGAATCACAGCGAGCTGACATTCCATTACCTGAGACTAAAGGGCTCAAAACAAAGAATATGTTAAGGAACGTCGGACTTCAATATACAGCAATATGACTAACGCTAACAGAGAAACGCTTGGCGCATGTTGAAAAGAGCTGTTTGCTCTCAGAGGCTATTGTTCAGTGAAGTAGCCTGTGTCCTTGTTATTACATGTTTGACCTTTTGGCTCGACTGTTCTCCTAGTGCAACGTAGTCTCATGAAATGGTTCATATGATATCATCCAAAAAGTGAGGCACAGATTTTCGTGCATATCTCACGAATAACATGGGCGATCAGTGCATGCTCGAGTCCCGAGACGAGAGCCTAAATAATGCTGGGCGTTCCTTTCACTGTCTGCGGAAACCGTAACATTACAATAAAGCTCACACGTTGAAATATGCTCTGACAACACTTCCAGTCAGGGTTAGGGTTAGGCTTATGGAAATAAAAGGCATATTTCCCGCTAGAAATGTTATCAAAAAAGCACCTGAACTCATAAACTATTCCACTTAGAATGTAAGGAATGTCCGCCATGTTTTCACAGACAGAGCAGCCTGCATCACAAGTCTGGCTCCGAATTACGAAGGTTATGTACGAACTCTAGTGCAATCATTTTCGTAGTTATTTGTATGAATATTTCATGAGACCAGCCTACCTAGTGGCCTCGTTGCATTTTCTGAGATTCTTCAAATCATGCAAGATCAGACCATGCAAGGCAGTGACTGGACCCATATAGGTGCAAACTACATTTACTTGTATTTGACTTTTAACAAAACCTCAATTATTAAGGGGAAGTTTATTATAAACTAGAAAATCACTCAGAGAGCGCAGATGTTTTCTTATTTAAAGTTATCCCCGCCGCCAAGGAGGTTATGTTTTCACCAGGGCTTGTTCGTTTGTTTGTTTGTCAGGTTGTAAAGTAACTCAAAAAGTTATGGACGGTTTTTGACGGAATTTTCAGTGTCGGTCCGAAGTGGCCTAACTTAAAACTGATTCATTTTTGGTAGTGCCATGGAATCAGATCCGATCACCACCAAAATTAATCAGTTTTTAATTAAGCCACTTCAGAGCGACCCTGAAAATTTCGTCAAAATCCATCCACGACTTTTTGAGTTATTTTGCAAACAAATAAACAAACCCTGGTGAAAACATAACCTCCTTGACAGAGGTAAAAGTAAAAATATAATGAGTTATATGTATTATAAACTAAAGGAAGGAATATTAAGTGTTTCTTCCTTAGTTTATATAAGTCGAAGATCAGTTACATAGCATTTTTAATAACAGTGTTATTTCTCAAATGCACAGGGAAGACAAAATAAGCATAATTTTTGTTCCTCCTCAATTCTCTATTCAATACAGATCCCAAATTCAACAATATCCCTTCAAGAAATTATATTTCATTTACTGATGTAGTTTAATATGATGTGTATTTTGCACAGATTATGTCTTATTTAGTGTGAAACTGAATGAACCATTTACTTGAGCTGGATTTACAATTCTCTAAACATTAAGAGCAAAATTTATAACCTTTATGTTTTTAGTAAGACATTCAAACCTCAATATTCCATTTAGAAATGCATGTTTGTCCCTCTACAAATCCCCCAAAAAAGACCTGTGCATCTGATCTGACAGCAGCAATATGCCTTTATTTATTAACAAGCTGTTGGTAATAATTAGGAGCATGACTGTGAGCGTAGGTGTTGACTGCACTGTTGCGGCTAAAACGTGACTCGGTGCTGTGCTTTGAGCGAGAGCCTGGCTGAGCGGCGTTATTGCGTGGGCCAGCCCTGCTGCTGTCTGTCGTGCCTGTCAAAGTCATGAGAGGATCACTTTATCATCGTTTGTCTGCCGTGTCTGATGCTATTGAGTAGGAGGGAGCCCTTAGGGAAATGGAGGCAGGCTGTTGTATTTGCTGTACGCTCCGTTTTTACTTAGTTGCTCGCTCGGCTTCATCAGGATTGGTGTTCCGGCCTGTCAAGTTGCTTGGTCAGGTTTGTTATATGCCTCCCAAAAAGACAGCAGTCTGGCCTCATGTGGTATTAGTCAGTATGATGACTTGTCAAAGCTGCTCTGTAAGGCCTGGCTGTATTTATACACTGTAAAGCACTTTGATAGGCCAAAGGTGCAGCGCAACTGTGTGTACAGTATGATTCCTATTGGTTTGCAGTGTTGCACTCATGAATTTATCTTTTAGGCTTTTGTTTTTCCACCTTATATTATATTATATTTCTACTTAAAAATGAGTGGCGCTGGCAGTGAATTTATGCTGTCAGAGTTTTAATCCACAATATATTACTTTAAGCACAAGTAAACTAGAGAACTTGCAGACATAACGTTCATTGACAAACATTTTTACGTTGCGTTTGCTTGTTGTTGTGTGAGCAACGGGAAGCTCCGCAAAATCCACGCCATAATACTTTGGTCTAATGTGGTCTAAAGGTTAAGGGAACGTTGGATTCTGTACCTTATTTAAAGTGGTCGCTGCTGGTTCCCACCGCTCTGTTTTCTTATGATCGCTTCTTGCTTGTTTTATAGCAATTATCATCTCTGTCTTCGTTCAGGATTTTTGGGAATCCTGTAAAATGATCTTCTTGTTTCTCATCCTCAGCTCTTCTGGCATCCTGGAGCACAACAGCTATCCACCATTTCCCAGAGAAATGTTAACAGGCGTTTAACTACAAGCGGTGAGATCCCTGGCAGTAGTTTGAACAGAGCACCTTCCTGCCAATATGGCGGTATTTTAATTTTGACAGTTGCATGCCGAGATTGTGTGACGTCAATTACCAGAGCTCTATATAGGTACTGTATCATTAGTATCTCTGTAGTCTGATCAGAAAGACCAGAAAGAAGCTCAGTGCTTACAGTGCTAGCAGATGGATGAACACAACTTGAATCCATCTCAGCTTCTAAAGCTCTGTAACAAGGCCAAAGACGGTCTCTCCCCATCACCAGCACATGATATAAGCAGTGCCCACCATATGAAAACACGACACCAACACTGGGAGCTCATTAGTGCAACATTATGATGCAGAGCAGCGAATTACATGGCCTATGAGCCTGAGCACAGGATATCACAGTGTTATTCCAATGCATTACACTCAAGTGAAACTGATGTAGCTTCCTGTGAAAGTGGATAGCCATGCTGCGGCCCAGTGGAGTGAGGTTAATGAGTTCTGACTGGTATTAACATTAACAGACCATGTCGGCTGAAACAGACCGGTTTGCATGACTCAGAGAAACTTCAGTCTGTTTATGAAAGATTATCATGAGGTATTATGAACTAAATAGGCAGTGCCAGTCTTGGTTAGACGATATGGATGATTAAGTGTCGGTTAACACATGTGCTGCTGCCAGTAAGCCAAAATACCAGCTGGCTCTGCAGATTTGTTGTAATCATCCATTAGAAATACCACATCGACAAGTTTTAAAAATGAGTATTTCCTAGTGAATTTCTGAACAAGATAATGAAGTCATCCTCCGAGGATGCCAGCATAATCGTTGGATATGGGTGCATCTAGGTGGGATAAAGGGAATTAGCATTAGAACAAAAACTGCTTTCTCAGTAGGACTGAATACAAATAAAAAAAGGGCCCAGAGTGGAGGACATGTGTACCTAATATGATAAAGCTCAGTGATACAGAGTCCTCAGCCTCTTCACAGTTATCATCAGAAGTTTAAGTGGAGAGACGTCTGCTTACATCCATCCCGGAAAAGACAACGCATGTATTACACACTGCTCCGGGGCAATCCACAACGCAAAATTGATTAATATTTGCTTTCAAAATGACACGGCTTGATGCATGGGGGCTCTCCGCATGTAAATGAACACTTTAAAGGAGATGAATAGCCTCAAAGGAGGATTGTAAAGTTCAAGCAGCAGATTTGCATATTTATATTACAAGTTACTGATAATAAGCAGGGCAGGAAGAAGTAAATGCAATCCGTTCGTCAATGTACAATTCCTACATTACAAAACTAGGTCTTATTAGCTTCTGTGAACTGATATGTTCAATTACTTGCAGTGATAGCTGTGCTGAAGATGCATTATACTGCGTTTTGACGTTATAATACAATTTAGATAAAGACAGAGACACGAGACGATTGATGATTCATTTAGGACGCCACACCAAGCATGGTGGAAGAAAATAAATCTCATCTGAGCAACATTAAAAAAAAAAACTATGATTAAAATTCATAGTCTACCATTATTTAAGAAATAATTATAGGGTGTTTTAAGCTATTTCTCTGGTGCGTTAGACAACTGCCATCATCACAGCAGTTCAACCTGGTGAGCTATGACAGTATCTCTAGTCATTGCTTTCATTTGGACAGCCACAGCATGCCGTCTGCTTGGATTTCCTGCACCTGAGGTGAAATACAAAGAGTGGACAGCATTGCAGGGACAAACCGCCACTATGTTTTTTGGGAGGGAGAAACAGGAAGCTTGTGGTGTCCAGTTGTGTTCAGGATGATGTCACTTTTCTCCCTTCAGCAAGGCATTATTCCAGTGTTTCCAGTGTTGGTTTAGACTGCAGCCATGAATGCCACTGTTTTTTACAGCTGGGCTCTTTAAAATATTAAATATTATTATATTAATATTATAAATAAATAACTGTGAACTATAGCATGTGCACTGTGTATGACCTTTTTATATATATATATATATATATATATATATATATATATATATATATATATATATATATACCTACTACACCATGACTTTTTATGACATACCATGCATATAATATGTTTTTTGGTAGTCAAGGAGCAAAGATCAGGGTCACCGTGACCTTGAGTTTGTCATGACCAGCTATGGTTTTGTTTGCATCTGTGACTGTTTGGACGTCCAGACATCTCAGAGGTCGGAATCTTCTCAGTTGAAATTTCCAACCTTTTGAAATTTTCTGAAATTTCCACACAGAAAGGCCCCGGGCCGGGAATCGAACTGGTTACCTTCTTGCTGTGAGGCGACAGTGCTAACCACTGCACCACTGTGCCGCCCGGTAGTTATAATATGCGCCTGGTAACTACCAAAAGAATACATAGCAAATAGCTTACCTGTTTTAATACGTGCAGAAAAGTAAGAATGATGTCAACTACCTCACGAAACTGGACTGTGCCCTTGATTATTTTGGTGATAGCTGACCTTAGCTGCTGTTAGCAATACTGATCACTGATCACATTGGATGCCTAATGGATTTAGCTAGCCACAGAATTAACTGTAACATTCAAAATATTTACACTGTGAGAAATCTTATATTTAATGTTTGGGAGTTAATCATTCTTCTGAACCATTTTAACCTGGGGACAACATTGTCTTTAGTCAGCTATTTAAGAAAGGAGGGTTTATCCATTGCCTCTTTATTAAGTCACTTGATGAAATTACAATTGTACGTTTATTTTGATGACAGGAAGACAGCTGCGTCTATCCCCCTGTGCTTCTGTATGTGTAGGTTACGTACCTGAAGGTAGCAGACAACAGGTCTGATGCCCACTTGGTCTTCAATCAAGCTGTGAACAGTCACATGTTTCTTCTGGTGTATTTACATTATTTCAAATGTATGTTATATTGTTATTGTTATTAGTAGCTGCAAACCTGACCAATATCACCAAACTGACATATTTTACAAACAAAAGGCAAACTATAATATTAGACAAATACCAAAAAGTTAAACATGCAAACTGGGAGTAGATGAGTAGATACAGTCGTGGTCAAAAGTTTACGTACACTTGTAAAGAACATAATTTCATGACTCTCTTGAGTTTCCTGTTATTTCTACAACTCTGATTTTTCTCTGATAGAGTGATTGGAACATATACTTCTTTGTCACAAAAACATTCATGAAGTTTGGTTCTTTTATGACTTTATTATGGGTCAACTGAAAATGTGACCAAATTTGCTGGGTCAAAAATAATCACCCGCTCGACATCATCAACATCCTGTATATAATCTAAACACTCTCTCCACATATCATTCTGTGTCCTCCTACCAGGCCTGATGTCTTCAGTGAGGTGTGGGCTTGAATGGAGACAAACCTGACCCTAATCAGTCGTGGCAGCTGGACGAGACCCTGAACCCTAGTGCAGATCCTGAGGTAAATTATGTAAACTACTTTGGTTCACCTTGGTGAAGGCAGATTAGCAAAAATAATCCCCTCTCACTTCCAAAATGACCTTTACATTTTTCTACTACTACTGTATTTCCCATTTTATAGTAAGTAATGATGAGACATGTTTACATATGTTTTTTTCAGAACTTGTAACATGCATATGTTAATCAAAAATCAAATCCAAATCAAAAGCCTTTATTTTCATTATATGACAGTGCAAACAACAATTAGGGGTGCTGCTCCACATGGTGCTTAGTCAAATTTAAAAAAAAGGTAAACAAATAGTCAAGCCTAAAAATAAAATAGAAAAGAGATATGTATGTAAGAAATAAGATATTATTAACAGATGTAAGGCACAGTTTTGCCACAAAAAAATATTGCACATTTTCAGAACTTTAATATTGCACACAGAAGTTGTATTATTGCACAGTGTTAACCATGATTGCACAGAAAAATATTTATTTATAATATATAATGTATAACAATATATAAACATAAATGATATGAATCTATAATATATATAAACAATATGATAATATAGAATATACATTAATACATACTTATACATTACATGCTCATACTTTTACTACTACTTCTACTACTACTACTAGACAATACATGTTTTTACTTTTTGACGTACTTTACAATGTTTTTTTTTTTACATTCTTCAACATACTATGATATGAGAATTTTTTATCTTTTTTTTTTTTTTTTTTTTAAATTTTTCAACACACTATCATATGGCTTCATTCAACATTTTTCAACAGAAAATACTTCAAAATCATTCAGCATCCTATAATACGGCTTTTTGATTATGTTTTTGACATTTTAAAATATGACTTTTCTGACATACTGTACTATGTAATATTTATTTTATTTATGTATTTATTTTTTTTTTACATTTTTCATCATGCCTTTATTTCGCTTTTAGTTTTTGTTGTTTTTTGTTTCCCAACAAGAACACATTGCAACATCATTCACCATATAATAAAATGAATTTTTGATGAGTTTTTTTTTCTACTTTTTCAACATACTATAAAATGACTTTTTTCATTTTTTACATACTACACTGAGATTTATTTTCCAACACACTATTATATGGCTTCATTCTACTTTTTTCGACAAACTACACTTTAATATCATTGAAGATAAAATAATGTGGCTTTTTGATGAGTTTTTTTTAATTTTTTTAAATGTTTTTTCTACTTTTTCGACATACGATACGATGATATTTCTGTTTATATTTTTCAACATGCTATTATACAACTTTCTCCACCAGAGCACACTTCACTACCATTCAACATCCTATAATACGGCTTTTTGATTATGTTTTTGACATTTTAAAATGTGACTTTTTTCAGACTTTTTGGACATATACTGTGACATTCTTTCATCACACTATGATATGGCTTTATTTATTTTTTTTTTGAACAAAGCATCATTTGGACTTCAACTTTTTCGATATATACTATACTATGACTTTTTTTTTTGACATATTGTAACATTTTTTTTCTGTATTTTTCAACAAATTTAACAATGACTTTTAAAACAGTTTACATTTTAAAATATTACTTTTTTCTTGACTTTTTCAACATACTATACTATGACTTTGTTGACGTCCTTTAACATACTATGACTTTTTTCAGCAAATTACACAATGACTTCATTGAAGATACTATAATATTTTAATATGATAATTTTTGACATTTCAAAATATTTTTTTTGCATTTTTAACATACTAATTATACTATGGCAACAAGATTTACTTCAACATCATTCATCATACAATAATATGGCTTTCTGATGAATTTGTTGAAATATTACCTTTTTTGACGTTCTTCAACATGCTTTGTTTTTTTCTACATTTTTGAACACAAATTTTTTAAACATGCTATATGGCTTTATTCAACTTTTGTTCAGCAAAATGCATTTTGAAATCATTCAACATACTATATTATGGCTTTCTGATGTCAAAATATTACTTTTCAACATACTATACAATTGTTTGACATGCAATAATATGGCTTTTTACTATTTCAACACACAATGTTCTTAATTTTTTTGACATACTATGGCTTTTTAATAACTATTTTTCACTTTACAGAATGACTTCTTTCGATCAGTAGAGGAAATTCAAACTGACAAAGACAATGATGGTGCATTCCTACACCGTCATGATTGAGTCCATCCTCAGCTCTTCATCATCATCCGGTACTCTGCGGCCACCACCAAGGAAAGGTCCAGTCTGCAGCGTGTCATGCATTCTGCAGAGGAGGTGATGGCTGCCGTCCATCAGAGCCAGAACTTCACACCATGAGAACAGTTTCTTCTCCACTGCAGCTGGCCTCATCAACAAGGCCCATGGCCTCCACCAGCTTAAATCCACATTACACCTTTCTGTATTTTTTGTCTCTATCTGCCATATTGCACTGTATTATCTGTTTTTATACCAAATAATGTTTTTGCACCCCATATTTATTACTTTACTTTTTTTTTTATTACTTATTACTTTATTTTCTCTTGGTTCTTGTCCCTGCACCGTGTTTATATGTTGACATGTCATGCACCAAGATACCAAGTTAAATCCCTTGTTTGTGCAAATTTACTTGGCAATAAACATGTTTCACCACTTTTTACAAAGTAAATTACCATGAATTCATTCAACACACTATTATAAGGCATTTTGGGCAAGTTTTATGACATTTTACGATGTGACATTTTTCGACTTTTTTGACATACTATAGTATGACCTTTTTTTCAAAAAAATTTGACATCCTAAACAATGTCTTTTTTCAACCACTTTTACAACATAAACTACCATGAATTCATTCAAAATACTATTTTAAGACATTTTGATGACTTTATATATTTGACAATGTGATATTTCTTTTTACTTTTTTGACATACTATACTATGACCTTCAGAAATCTGACATCCTAAATAAATGGAATTTTCACCAGTTTTTACAGCATACACTAGCATGAATTAATTCAACATACTATTATAAGGCATTTTGAACAATTTTTATGACATTTTACGATGTGACATGTTTACTTTTTCAACATACTATAGTATGAAGTTTTCAAAAAATTGACATCCTAAAAATTAGCATTTTCACTACTTTTTCCAACATAAATTACCATGAATTCATTCAACACACTATTATAAGGCATTTTGAGCAATTTTTATGACATTCTTACGACGTGAAATTTTTTGACTTTTTCAACATACTATAGCATGACCTTTTCAAAAAATTGACATCCTAAAAATTAGCATTTTCACTACTTTTTGTAACATAAATTACCATAAATTCATTCAACACATTATTATAAGGCATTTTGAGCAATTTTTATGACATTTTTGCAACGTAAAATTTTTTGACTTTTTCAACATACTATAGTATGACCTTTTCAAAAAATTGACATCCTAAAAATTAGCATTTTCACTACTTTTTGTAACATAAATTACCATGAATTCATTCAACACACTATTGCAGGCATTTTGAGCAATTTTTGACATTTTTACGACGTGAAATTTTTTGACTTTTTCGACATACTATAGTATGACCTTTTCAAAAAATTGACATCCTAAAAATGAGCATTTTCACTACTTTTTGTAACATAAATTACCATGAATTCATTCAACACATTATTATAAGGCATTTTGAGCAATTTTTATGACATTTTTACGACGTGAAATTTTTTGACTTTTTCGACATACTATAGTATGACCTTTTTCAAAAATTTAACATTTAAAAAAAATGGCCTTTTCACCACTTTTTTCCATAAAATAATACCATGAATTCATTCAAAATACTATTTTAAGGAATGGTGAGCAATTTTTACGACGTGAAATTTTTGGACTTTTTCGACATACTATAGTATGACCTTTTTCAAAAATTTGACATTCTAAAGAAATTGCCTTTTCACCACTGTTTTCCAATTTTTTGACTTTTTCGACATACTATAGTATGACCTTTCCAAAAAATTGACATCCTAAAAATTAGCATTTTCACTACTTTTTGTAACATAAATTACCATGAATTCATTCAACACACTAGTATAAGGCATTTTGAGCAATTTTTATGACATTTTTACGACGTGGAATTTTTTGACTTTTTCGACATACTATAGTATGACCTTTTTCAAAAATTTGACATCCTAAAAAAATGTCTTTTTCCACCACTTTTACAACATAAACTACCATGAATTCATTCACAATACTATTTTAAGACATTTTGATGACTTTTTATGACATTTTACGATGTGATGTTTTGATTTTTTCGACATACTATACTATGACCTTTTTTTTTTAAAAAAAAAACTGACATCCTAAAAATTAGCATTTTCACTACTTTTTGTAACAAAAATTACCATGAATTCATTCAACACACTATTATAAGGCATTTTGAGCAATTTTTATGACATTTTTGCGACGTAAAATTTTTTGACTTTTGCAACATACTATAGCATGACCTTTTCAAAAAATTGACATCCTAAAAATTAGCATTTTCACTACTTTTTGTAACATAAATTACCATGAATTCATTCAACACACTATTATAAGGCATTTTGAGCAATTTTTATGACATTTTTGCGACGTAAATTTTTTTGACTTTTTCGACATACTATAGTATGACCTTTCCAAAAAATTGACATCCTAAAAATGAGCATTTTCACTACTTTTTGTAACATAAATTACCATGAATTCATTCAACACACTATTATAAGGCATTTTGAGCAATTTTTATGACATTTTTGCAACGTAAAATTTTTTTACTTTTTCGACATACCAAAGTATGACCTTTTCAAAAAATTGACATCCTAAAAATGAGCATTTTCACTACTTTTTGTAACATAAATTACCATGAATTCATTCAACACACTATTATAAGGCATTTTGAGCAATTTTTATGACATTTTTACGACGTGAAATTTTTTGACTTTTTCAACATACTATAGTATGACCTTTTCAAAAAATTGACATCCTAAAAATTAGCATTTTCACTACTTTTTGTAAGATAAATTACCATGAATTCATTCAACACATTATTATAAGGCATTTTGAGCAATTTTTATGACATTTTTACGACGTGAAATTTTTTGACTTTTTTGACATACTATAGTATGACCTTTTACAAAAATTTAACATTTAAAAAAAAAAGGCCTTTTCACCACTTTTTCCCATAAAAAAATACCACGAATTCATTCAAAATACTATTTTAAGGAATGGTGAGCAATTTTTACAACGTGACATTTTTTGACTTTTTCGACATACTATAGTATGACCTTTTTCTCAAAAAAATTGACATCCTAAAAAACTGTCTTTTTCCACCACTTTTACAACATAAACTACCATGAATTCATTCACAATACTATTTTAAGACATTTTGATTATTTTTTATGACATTTTAAGATGTGATGTTTTGATTTTTTCGACATACTATACCATGACCTTTTTTTTTTTAAAAAAAAAAATTGACATCCTAAAAAGTGGCATTTTCACCTGTTTCTACAGCATACACTACCATGAATTCATTCAACACACTATTATAAGGCATTTTGAGCAATTTTTATGACATTTTACGATGTGACGTTTTTTGACTTTTTCGACATACTATAGTATGACCTTTTTCAAAAATTTGACATTCTAAAAAAATTTCCTTTTCACCACTGTTTTCCAATTTTTTGACTTTTTCGACATACTATAGTATGACCTTTTCAAAAAATTGACATCCTAAAAATTAGCATTTTCCCTACTTTTTGTAACATAAATTACCATGAATTCATTCAACACACTATTATAAGGCATTTTGAGCAATTTTTATGACATTTTTACGTCGTGAAATTTTTTGACTTTTTCGACATAATATAGTATGAAGTTTTCAAAAAATTGACATCCTAAAAATTAGCATTTTCACTACTTTTTGTAACATAAATTACCATGAATTCATTCAACACATTATTATAAGGCATTTTGAGCAATTTTTATGACATTTTTACGACATGAAATTTTTTGACTTTTTCGACATACTATAGTATGACCTTTTCAAAAATTTAACATTTAAAAAAAATGGCCTTTTCACCACTTTTTGTAACATAAATTACCATGAATTCATTCAACACACTATTATAAGGCATTTTGAGCAATTTTTATGACATTTTTGCAACGTAAAATTTTTTTACTTTTTCGACATACCAAAGTATGACCTTTTCAAAAAATTGACATCCTAAAAATGAGCATTTTCACTACTTTTTGTGACATAAATTACCATGAATTCATTCAACACACTATTATAAGGCATTTTGAGCAATTTTTATGACATTTTTACGACGTGAAATTTTTTGACTTTTTCAACATACTATAGTATGACCTTTTCAAAAAATTGACATCCTAAAAATTAGCATTTTCACTACTTTTTGTAACATAAATTACCATGAATTCATTCAACACACTATTATAAGGCATTTTGAGCAATTTTTATGACATTTTTACGACGTGAAATTTTTTGACTTTTTCAACATACTATAGTATGACCTTTTCAAAAAATTGACATCCTAAAAATTAGCATTTTCACTACTTTTTGTAACATAAATTACCATGAATTCATTCAACACATTATTATAAGGCATTTTGAGCAATTTTTATGACATTTTTACGACATGAAATTTTTTTACTTTTTCGACATACTATAGTATGACCTTTTCAAAAATTTAACATTTAAAAAAAATGGCCTTTTCACCACTTTTTTCCATAAAAATACCATGAATTCATTCAAAATACTATTTTAAGGAATGGTGAGCAATTTTTACAACGTGACATTTTTTGACTTTTTCGACATACTATAGTATGACCTTTTTCTCAAAAAATTTGACATCCTAAAAAACTGTCTTTTTCCACCACTTTTACAACATAAACTACCATGAATTCATTCACAATACTATTTTAAGACATTTTGATTATTTTTTATGACATTTTAAGATGTGATGTTTTGATTTTTTCGACATACTATACCATGACCTTTTTTTTTTTTTAAAAAAAAAATTGACATCCTAAAAAGTGGCATTTTCACCTGTTTCTACAGCATACACTACCATGAATTCATTCAACATACTATTATAAGGCATTTTGAGCAATTTTTATGACATTTTACGATGTGACGTTTTTTGCCTTTTTGACATACTATAGTATGATCTTTTTTCAAAAAGTTGACATCTAAAGAAAAATTACCTTTTCACCACTTTTTTACAAGCTGTATTACCATGAATTCATTCAACATACTATGTTAAGGCACGATGAGAAATTTTTATGACATTTTACGATGTGAGACTTTTGTCTTTTCCAACACACTATGACCTTTTTTTTTTTTTTTTTCAAAAAACTGACATCCTAAAGATTAGCATTTTCACTACTTTTTGTAACATAAATTACCATGAATTCATTCAACACACTATTATAAGGCATTTTATTATAAGGCATTTTGAGCAAAATTTAACATTTAAAAAAATGCCTTTTTCACCACTTTTTCCATAAAAATACCATGAATTCATTCAAAATATTATTTTAAGGAATGGTGAGCAATTTTTACAACGTGACATTTTTTGACTTTTTCGACATACTATAGTATGACCTTTTTCTCAAAAAATTTGACATCCTAAAAAACTGTCTTTTTCCACCACTTTTACAACATAAACTACCATGAATTCATTCACAATACTATTTTAAGACATTTTGAGTATTTTTTATGACATTTTACGATGTGATGTTTTGATTTTTTCAACATACTATACCATGACCTTTTTTTTTAAAAAAAAATTGACATCCTAAAAAGTGGCATTTTCACCTGTTTCTACAGCATACACTACCATGAATTCATTCAACATACTATTATAAGGCATTTTGAGCAATTTTTATGACATTTTACGATGTGACATTTTTGACTTTTTCAACATACTATAGTGTGACCTTTTTCAAAAATTTGACATTCTAAAAAAATTGCCTTTTCACCGTTTTCCAATTTTTTGACTTTTTCGACATACTATAGTATGACCTTTTCAAAAATTTGACATCCTAAAAATTAGCATTTTCACTACTTTTTGTAACATAAATTACCATGAATTCATTCAACACACTATTATAAGGCATTTTGAGCAATTTTTATGACATTTTTGCGACGTAAATTTTTTTTACTTTTTCGACATACTATAGTATGAAGTTTTCAAAAAATTGACATCCTAAAAATGAGCATTTTCACTACTTTTTGTAACATAAATTACCATGAATTCATTCAACACACTATTATAAGGCATTTTGAGCAATTTTTATGACATTTTTACGACGTGAAATTTTTTGACTTTTTCGACATACTATAGTATGACCTTTTCAAAAAATTGACATCCTAAAAATTAGCATTTTCACTACTTTTTGTAACATAAATTACCATGAATTCATTCAACACATTATTATAAGGCATTTTGAGCAATTTTTATGACATTTTTACGACATGAAATTTTTTGACTTTTTCGACATACAACATTTAAAAAAAATGGCCTTTTCACCACTTTTTTCCATAAAAAATACCATGAATTCATTCAAAATACTATTTTAAGGAATGGTGAGCAATTTTTATTACGTGACATTTTTTGACTTTTTCGACATACTAAAGTATGACCATTTTTTTCAGAATTTTGACATCCTAAAAAATGGTAATTTCACTACTTTTTTCAACATAAATTACCATGAATTCATTCAACATACTATAAAAGGGCATTTTGAGTACTTTTTATGTAATTTTACGATGTGACTTTTTTTTGACTTTTTCGACATACTAAAGTATGATCATTTTTCAAAATTTTGACATCCTAAAAATGAGCATTTTCACTACTTTTTGTAACATAAATTACCATGAATTCATTCAACAAACTATTATAAGGCATTTTGAGCAATTTTTATGACATTTTTACGACGTAAAATTTTTTGAATTTTTCGACATAATATAGTATGACTTTTTTCAAAAAATTGACATCCTAAAAATTAGCATTTTCACTACTTTTTGTGACATAAATTACCATGAAGTCATTCAACACACTATTATAAGGCATTTTGAGCAATTTCATGACATTTTTACGACGTGAAATTTTTTGACTTTTTCGCCATACTATAGTATGACCTTTTTCAAAAATTTGACATCCTAAAAAATGTCTTTTTCACCACTTTTACAAAATAAACTACCATGAATTCATTCACAATACTATTCTAAGACATTTTGATGACTTTTATGACAATTTACTAGGTGATGTTTTGATTTTTTCGACATACGATACTATGACCTTTTTTCAAAAAAAAACCGACATCCTAAAAATTAGCATTTTCACTACTTTTTGTAACAAAAATTACCATGAATTCATTCAACACACTATTATAAGGCATTTTGAGCAATTTTTATGACATTTTTGCGACGTAAAATTTTTTGACTTTTTCGATATACTATAGTATGACCTTTTCAAAAAATTTACATCCTAAAAATTAGCATTTTCACTACTTTTTGCAACATAAATTACCATGAATTCATTCAACACACTATTATAAGGCATTTTGAGCAATTTTTATGACATTTTTAATGACGTAAATTTTTTCTTTTCGACATACTATAGTATGAAGTTTTCAAAAAATTGACATCCTAAAAATTAGCATTTTCACTACTTTTTGTAACATAAATTACCATGAATTCATTCAACACACTATTATAAGGCATTTTGAGCAATTTTTATGACATTTTTGCGACGTAAATTTTTTTTACTTTTTCGACATACTATAGTATGAAGTTTTCAAAAAATTGACATCCTAAAAATGAGCATTTTCACTACTTTTTGTAACATAAATTACCATGAATTCATTCAACACATTATTATAAGGCATTTTGAGCAATTTTTATGACATTTTTACGACGTGAAATTTTTTGACTTTTTCAACATACTATAGTATGACCTTTTCAAAAAATTGACATCCTAAAAATTAGCATTTTCACTACTTTTTGTAACATAAATTACCATGAATTCATTCAACACACTATTATAAGGCATTTTGAGCAATTTTTATGACATTTTTACGACGTGAAATTTTTTGACTTTTTCAACATACTATAGTATGACCTTTTCAAAAAATTGACATCCTAAAAATTAGTATTTTCACTACTTTTTGTAACATAAATTACCATGAATTCATTCAACACATTATTATAAGGCATTTTGAGCAATTTTTATGACATTTTTACGACATGAAATTTTTTGACTTTTTCGACATACTATAGTATGACCTTTTTCAAAAATTTAACATTTAAAAAAAAATGGCCTTTTCACCACTTTTTCCCATAAAAAAATACCACGAATTCATTCAAAATACTATTTTAAGGAATGGTGAGCAATTTTTACAACGTGACATTTTTTGACTTTTTCGACATACTATAGTATGACCTTTTTCTCAAAAAAATTGACATCCTAAAAAACTGTCTTTTTCCACCACTTTTACAACATAAACTACCATGAATTCATTCACAATACTATTTTAAGACATTTTGATTATTTTTTATGACATTTTAAGATGTGATGTTTTGATTTTTTCGACATACTATACCATGACCTTTTTTTTTTTTTTAAAAAAAAAATTGACATCCTAAAAAGTGGCATTTTCACCTGTTTCTACAGCATACACTACCATGAATTCATTCAACATACTATTATAAGGCATTTTGAGCAATTTTTATGACATTTTACGATGTGACGTTTTTTGCCTTTTTGACATACTATAGTATGATCTTTTTTCAAAAAGTTGACATCTAAAGAAAAATTACCTTTTCACCACTTTTTTACAAGCTGTATTACCATGAATTCATTCAACATACTATGTTAAGGCACGATGAGAAATTTTTATGACATTTTACGATGTGAGACTTTTGTCTTTTCCAACACACTATGACCTTTTTTTTTTTTTTTTTCAAAAAACTGACATCCTAAAGATTAGCATTTTCACTACTTTTTGTAACATAAATTACCATGAATTCATTCAACACACTATTATAAGGCATTTTGAGCAATTTTTATGACATTTTTACGACATGAAATTTTTTGACTTTTTTGACATACTATAGTATGACCTTTTTCAAAAATTTAACATTTAAAAAAAAATGGCCTTTTCACCACTTTTTTCCATAAAAAAATACCATGAATTCATTCAAAATATTATTTTAAGGAATGGTGAGCAATTTTTACAACGTGACATTTTTTGACTTTTTCGACATACTATAGTATGACCTTTTTCTCAAAAAATTTGACATCCTAAAAAACTTTTTCCTCCACTTTTACAACATAAACTACCATGAATTCATTCACAATACTATTTTAAGACATTTTGATTATTTTTTATGACATTTTACGATGTGATGTTTTGATTTTTTCAACATACTATATCATGACCTTTTTTTTTTCAAAAAAAAATTGACATCCTAAAAAGTGGCATTTTCACCTGTTTCTACAGCATACACTACCATGAATTCATTCAACATACTATTATATGGCATTTTGAGCAATTTTTATGACGTTTTACGATGTGACGTTTTTTGACTTTTTCGACATACTATAGTATGACCTTTTTCAAAAATTTGACATTCTAAAAAAATTGCCTTTTCACCACTATTTTCCAATTTTTTGACTTTTTCGATATACTATAGTATGACCTTTTCAAAAAATTTACATCCTAAAAATTAGCATTTTCACTACTTTTTGTAACATAAATTACCATGAATTCATTCAACACACTATTATAAGGCATTTTGAGCAATTTTTATGACATTTTTGCGACGTAAATTTTTTTTTCTTTTTCGACATACTATAGTATGAAGTTTTCAAAAAATTGACATCCTAAAAATGAGCATTTTCACTACTTTTTGTAACATAAATTACCATGAATTCATTCAACACACTATTATAAGGCATTTTGAGCAATTTTTATGACATTTTTACGACGTGAAATTTTTTGACTTTTTCGACATACTATAGTATGACCTTTTCAAAAAATTGACATCCTAAAAATTAGCATTTTCACTACTTTTTGTAACATAAATTACCATGAATTCATTCAACACATTATTATAAGGCATTTTGAGCAATTTTTATGACATTTTTACGACATGAAATTTTTTGACTTTTTCGACATACAACATTTAAAAAAAATGGCCTTTTCACCACTTTTTTCCATAAAAAATACCATGAATTCATTCAAAATACTATTTTAAGGAATGGTGAGCAATTTTTACAACGTGACATTTTTTGACTTTTTCGACATACTATAGTATGACCTTTTTCTCAAAAAATTTGACATCCTAAAAAACTGTCTTTTTCCACCACTTTTACAACATAAACTACCATGAATTCATTCACAATACTATTTTAAGACATTTTGATTATTTTTATGACATTTTACGATGTGATGTTTTGATTTTTTCGACATACTATACCATGACCTTTTTTTTTTTAAAAAAAAATTGACATCCTAAAAAGTGGCATTTTCACCTGTTTCTACAGCATACACTACCATGAATTCATTCAACATACTATTATATGGCATTCTGAGCAATTTTTATGACATTTTACTTTGTGACATTTTTTGACTTTTTCGACATACTATAGTGTGACCTTTTTCAAAAATTTGACATTCTAAAAAAATTGCCTTTTCACCACTGTTTTCCAATTTTTTGACTTTTTCGATATACTATAGTATGACCTTTTCAAAAAATTGACATCCTAAAAATGAGCATTTTCACTACTTTTTGTAACATAAATTACCATGAATTCATTCAACAAACTATTATAAGGCATTTTGAGCAATTTTTATGACATTTTTACGACGTAAAATTTTTTGAATTTTTCGACATAATATAGTATGACTTTTTTCAAAAAATTGACATCCTAAAAATTAGCATTTTCACTACTTTTTGCAACATAAATTACCATGAACTCATTCAACACACTATTATAAGGCATTTTGGGCAATTTCATGACATTTTACGACGTGAAATTTTTGACTTTTTCGCCATACTATAGTATGACCTTTTTCAAAAATTTGACATCCTAAAAAATGTCTTTTTCACCACTTTTACAAAATAAACTACCATGAATTCATTCACAATACTATTCTAAGACATTTTGATGACTTTTATGACAATTTACTAGGTGATGTTTTGATTTTTTCGACATACGATACTATGACCTTTTTTCAAAAAAAAACCGACATCCTAAAAATTAGCATTTTCACTACTTTTTGTAACAAAAATTACCATGAATTCATTCAACACACTATTATAAGGCATTTTGAGCAATTTTTATGACATTTTTGCGACGTAAAATTTTTTGACTTTTTCGATATACTATAGTATGACCTTTTCAAAAAATTTACATCCTAAAAATTAGCATTTTCACTACTTTTTGTAACATAAATTACCATGAATTCATTCAACACACTATTATAAGGCATTTTGAGCAATTTTTATGACATTTTTATGACGTAAATTTTTTCTTTTTCGACATACTATAGTATGAAGTTTTCAAAATTGACATCCTAAAATTAGCATTTTCACTACTTTTGTAACATAAATTACCATGAATTCATTCAACACACTATTATAAGGCATTTTGAGCAATTTTTATGACATTTTTACGACATGAAATTTTTTTTTTACTTTTTCGACATACTATAGTATGAAGTTTTCAAAAAATTGACATCCTAAAAATGAGCATTTTCACTACTTTTTGTAACATAAATTACCATGAATTCATTCAACACACTATTATAAGGCATTTTGAGCAATTTTTATGACATTTTTACGACATGAAATTTTTTGACTTTTTCGACATACAACATTTAAAAAAAATGGCCTTTTCACCACTTTTTTCCATAAAAAATACCATGAATTCATTCAAAATACTATTTTAAGGAATGGTGAGCAATTTTTACAACGTGACATTTTTTGACTTTTTCGACATACTATAGTATGACCTTTTTCTCAAAAAATTTGACATCCTAAAAAACTGTCTTTTTCCACCACTTTTACAACATAAACTACCATGAATTCATTCACAATACTATTTTAAGACATTTTGATTATTTTTTATGACATTTTACGATGTGATGTTTTGATTTTTTCGACATACTATACCATGACCTTTTTTTTTTTAAAAAAAAATTGACATCCTAAAAAGTGGCATTTTCACCTGTTTCTACAGCATACACTACCATGAATTCATTCAACATACTATTATATGGCATTCTGAGCAATTTTTATGACATTTTACTTTGTGACATTTTTTGACTTTTTCGACATACTATAGTGTGACCTTTTTCAAAAATTTGACATTCTAAAAAAATTGCCTTTTCACCACTGTTTTCCAATTTTTTGACTTTTTCGATATACTATAGTATGACCTTTTCAAAAAATTGACATCCTAAAAATGAGCATTTTCACTACTTTTTGTAACATAAATTACCATGAATTCATTCAACAAACTATTATAAGGCATTTTGAGCAATTTTTATGACATTTTTACGACGTAAAATTTTTTGAATTTTTCGACATAATATAGTATGACTTTTTTCAAAAAATTGACATCCTAAAAATTAGCATTTTCACTACTTTTTGTGACATAAATTACCATGAAGTCATTCAACACACTATTATAAGGCATTTTGAGCAATTTCATGACATTTTTACGACGTGAAATTTTTTGACTTTTTCGCCATACTATAGTATGACCTTTTTCAAAAATTTGACATCCTAAAAAATGTCTTTTTCACCACTTTTACAAAATAAACTACCATGAATTCATTCACAATACTATTCTAAGACATTTTGATGACTTTTATGACAATTTACTAGGTGATGTTTTGATTTTTTCGACATACGATACTATGACCTTTTTTCAAAAAAAAAACCGACATCCTAAAAAATGTCATTTTCACCCGTTTCTACAGCATACACTACCATGAATTCACTCAACATACTATTATAAGGCATTTTGAGCAACTTTTATGACATTTTCTGAAGTGACATTTTTTTTCAAACATTTGACATCTACAAAAAATGGCCTTTTCACCACTTTTTTACAAGCTGTATTACCATGAATTTGTCAACATACTATGTTTAAGTCACGATGAGAAATTTTTATGACATTTTACGATGTGAGACCTTTGTCTTTTCCAACACACTCTACTATGACCTTTTTTTTAAAAAAATTGACATCCTAAAAATTAGCATTTTCACTACTTTTTGCAACATAAATTACCATGAACTCATTCAACACACTATTATAAGGCATTTTGGGCAATTTTTATGACATTTTACGATGTGACATTTTTTGACTTTGTCGACATACTATAGTATGACTTTTTTTTTCAAAAAAATTGGCATCCTAAAAAATGTATTTTACAACATAAATTACCATAAATTCATTCAAAATACTATTTTAAGACATTTTGATGACTTTTTATATTTTACAATGTGGCATTTTGAGCAACTTTTATGACATTTTCTGATGTGACATTTTTAGCCTTTTTGACATACTATAGTATGATCTTTTTTCAAAAAGTTGACATCTACAAAAAAATGGCCTTTTCACCACTTTTTTACAAGCTGTATTACCATGAATTCATTCAACATACTATGTTAAGGCACGATGTGAGACTTCTGTCTTTTCCAACAAACTATACTATGACCTTTTTTTTTTTTTTTTTTTTAAATTGACATCGACATTGACTAAAGATTAGCATTTTCACTACTTTTTGCAGCATAAATCACCATTCAACATATTATTTTAAGGAATGGTGAGCAATTTCTATGACATTTTACGATGTGACATTTTTTTTGACTTTTTCCACCTACTATACTATGACCTTTTTTTTAAAAAAAAAATTTGACATCCTAAAAAATGTCTTTTTCCACCTCTTTTACAACATAAACTACCATAAATTCATTCAAAATACTATTTTAAGACATTTTGATGACTTTTTATATTTTACGATGTGACATTTCTTGTTATTTTTTTGACATACTATAGTATGACCTTTTTCAGAAAGTTGACATCCTGAATAAATGGCCTTTTCACAACTTTTTTTTTCATAAAAAAGCCCATGAATTCATTCAACATACTATTTTAAGGCATGATGAGCAATTTTTATGACATTTTACGATGTGACATTTTTGACTTTTTCAACATACTATACTATGACCTCTTTTCAAAAAAATTGACATCCTAAAAAATGACATTTTTACCACTTTTTAACAACATAAATTATCATGACTTCATTCAAAATACTATTTTAAGACATTTTGATGACTTTTCATATTTTACGATGTGACATTTCTTGTTATTTTTTTGACATACTATAGTATGACCTTTTTCAGAAAGTTGACATCCTGAATAAATGGCCTTTTTGCAACTTTTTTCCATATAAATTACCATAAATTCATTCGACATACTATTTTAAAACATGATAAGCAATGTTTAGGACATTTTCAATGTGACATTTTATATTTTATTGAACTATGGCATGATGATTACTATTTACTATGGCATGCTACACTGTGACATTTTTTTTACAAAATGGAATATTTTACATACATATATTACTTTTTAATGGCATTTTTTGGATGCTATTTGCTAATTGAAATCCAGAACACCTGTTTGTTACTCAGACCTTAGTGGTCCTTAGAGCTGATATTAAGTACTATAATAGCTGGTATCAGGTATCAGATAGCCTTCAATAGCTTGCGTGATATGACGCACAGGAGTGAACATATGTTGCATGAAACCATTCAATGAGAAATATGATACACACCAAACTAAACACAATATATGAGCAATCTTATATGTGCCATATGTTGACCCCATACATATACAACCCCCTCTCTTTGTTGAAGTGAAAAATGAAATCAAATATCACAAATGAGGAGAGGTCATTAAATTAAAATGATAGAGGCTAACCGTGGTGTAACACACACCATCCTTTGAATGGGATATTTTTGTGTTTGGCTGACACTCAATATCTTATGTTGCACCCCCCATTTTCATCAGGTGAATTGCCTCCATTGACCTCTTTAACAAGTCATTATAGTGTGGTGCCTAGCCAGGACTCCAGGTGTTAAAACACATTTAGCTCAGTTATCAGGCCAGAGCAGCAGGAAAGACAGCCAGCCAGACTGCACCTCCTCACCTCCTCCAGATCTGTTGCTGCCTCATAGATAGATGTGGACTAAACAATGGTCTACAATGAATTTATAATTCCCGAAATATTAACTATTTCTACCACATGTTCATTCTCAACATTAGCCCTGATGTGCATGTCCTTAATCCTCAAAGCAAAACTAAAATCTCCTTCGAACAGCGTGTAAGTAGTGAAGTAAAAACATAAAAAGACAGTGGCAAGTCAACACTGATTGGATGCACTTATTACAATATCAAACATATAAATACACACGTGCAGTCAGCTGGCATTTAGTGAAGAGCTCCACACATCCACTCAGTATCTAATGAGAGTGTTAGTTTAGCTAATGAATTAGACATAAAAATCATCAGGAGACAGATGCAGATTTAATTTAATTTGGTATAATTGCTGTGGCTGTTAGAGAATGAAACATTTTTGTTGGTATATTTATAGAGCTGGTGTTGGTGAGGACGGGCAAGCGGTTTAAACCCTGTGCTACGACCGAGCCATAAATCTCCATCACTTTAACAAGAAGAGACAGGAACCAATTTGTCAGATTTATGTTTTTTTCCTCTCCCTCCAATATGAATCAAGAACAGACATATCTGTGAAGCAATGATGATAACATTAAATCTAATCAGAGAATTTTAACTGGCTTGTCGTTACAATTTAGGTCTCATAATGAGCTACCATTTCTGTCACGTTAATTCAATTCCCGATCACGATGATCGCCGCAGAACGCAGAAACTTCTGAACCATAGAGAGGAGCTTAAAGGGCAAGCACTGCATGTTTGAGGGGGATAGATATGTCCTCTAATTGAATAATAAACAATGTCTAAATTACATTATAGTCATCCAGAGTAATTTGATTAGAGGAAAAATGCAAGTACACCACATAATAATAACATATAAAGAAATGGATTGAGAGCAGTATGTTGGTCATTGATGGGACAGGAAGGGTCTGTGCTGCTCCCTGAATACTCCACTTTGTGCTGGCCTTGTCTACATTAGAGGTTTCACAGTCAGCCGATTGAGCGCGCACCAGATCGCTCACACTTCAAGCAAAAACATACAAAATTAAGTGTCAACCTCAAGTTCTGCATCTCAGAAACTCTGTTCCTTCTGCCTCTCCAGTTTAAACTAATATGTCAGAATCCTTAATATGCTTATTATTGTGAGAAAGTAGTGTTAGAAAATTATATTACAGATGAAAATCTGACGGGCAGTGGTGGTTAGCACTGTCGCCTCACAGCAAGAAGGTACTGGGTTCGAATCCCGGCCTGGGGCCTTTCTGTGTGGTGTTTGCATGTTCTGTCTGTGTCTGCGTGGGTTCTCTCTGGGTACTCCGGCTTCCTCCCACCATCCAAAAACATGCATGGGGATTAGGTTAATTGGCTAATTTAAATTGACCGTAGGTGTGAATGTGAGTGTGAGTGGTTGTCTGTCTCTATGTGCCCTGTGATGAACTGGAGACTTGTCCAGGCTTCCACCAATTTATATTTCAGCAAACCTATTAATCAGTAATTAATTCAAATCAAGCTGTGAGGATATTTTCTCACTTTCTGCAGTGTTGAAGTTGAAATTATTGCCAGGTGCAAACTCTAATATTCAAGATACGCAAAAGTAATCCTTCAGGGTTCTCACCCATCCTGGAAAACCTGGAATATGATTGGCCAGTTTTCCAGTCATGGAAAACATGGAAAATGAGAAAAAAGGTCAAATGTCCTGGAAATCGTTATTATCCTCAAAAATTATTTATCCTCCCCATGCCTTGTGAGCAAAGTAAGGAAGAATTTTCAAGGATAACGTAACCATTTCCAGATCATTTGACCTTTTTCCTCATTTTCCACGTTTTCCATAACTGGAAAATTGGTCAGTCATTTTCCAGGTTTTCCAGGACACGTGACAACCCTGATCCTTTTAGCTTGATGCATATATTTGATGTTCAAAAAGTTTGATAAAGGTTATATTTCATAGTTGTATTTTGCTGTGCATCACCTCCTTATATTGCACACAACCACTTGCACCTTCAACTCTTCACCGCAGACACACCATTTCTCCCACAGGAGGAATTAAGTGAGACAACCCGAGAGAGCGAATACCTCAGCTCAGCTCACCCAGCATGGCTTGTCGTGCATGGCTGTAATCTGATAATATCAATCATAATTGTGTTAGATGTAATCCATCTGACTTTCAGTTTGTCGGGGTCAGGGTAGGAAGCAAGGCCCCACTTGCCATCAATTATCAGACATAAGAGAGTGGTGGATGGAGCTCTCTATAAATAATATGGTGGGGCCCCGGCGCTGCCGATCGATGCCGTACAGTTCCACTGTCATGGCTTTAATGGCAGCTGGCTTTCTTGGCTGAGCGGATCAATAGCATGTCTCCTCAGGGCTCAGTCTGGGTCCAGGTCACGCCTGGTGACGGGGACGTAAATGACACCTCTGTTGTGATTGGGAAAATGCAGCCTTTTGGGTTATTTAGCCTTGCTCCTGGGTGCTTGGCCTTTTTCCTAGTGCCTAGAAGGAACACCTGTTGAGGTGAATTGGATCTTATCGGATTATACATTCCTCACCAAAAGTATTTTATTTTCCTTTCAAAATAAAATCCCTGGTCATATATATTTGTTTTCCACTTCCAAAGAATGACTGTGAATTTCATGTGCATATCAGTCTCTCTTTTTGTCTTCACATACACACAGGTAGGCAAACATCTCCCATGCTCAGAGTGCAAGGTGACAAGAATAAGAATATGCATGCATATCTATATTTTCATCCTCACACTGCATGTTACAGGGTGTGTAAACAAGGAAAGTGAGCCCTTTAAATTCCAAACAGGGTGGTTTGAAGTGATGTCTAATTGAAAAACATGAAGAGGCACAGCTGCTCAGTCTGAATGTCAATGGAAGCAAGAATGACAGACAGCACAGCGGGAACCCAGGACAAGATTGCTTGGCCAAGACTTACGAGACACATAAACAAACACACACAAACCGAGTTAGCATGGAGAAACAGACACAAAGCCATGGTAGGTGGTATCAACTGCAACAAGGAGCAACAGACAAATAAAACCAAGAAGATGGGGGAGATGGCTAAAGTGCTCTGCCTTCAAAGGAGATGGAGGTTAACAGATCTGACCCATGAAACCCAAGATGTTTATCATACACACATTATGTTGGTTGCATGTTAAGTACTGAAACAATTAATCACATTCCCCTGCACTCGCACAGACTTCCTCCTTTGAAGAGAATAAGGAATAAATCATTAACATCGATGCAGGGAAAATATGATCTCAAATGTCTGTGTCACATGGAAAATGCTGCAACAACATTTCCGGCTGAGCAGATAGACGGGAGATCAGAGCGGTTGGTGTCACGGAGAGGCCACAGAGCTGACACAAATCTATGCCCATGTCCATTTTTATGGGGGAAGTGGTCTCGCTGTAAAGGCCGGGGTGTAAGAGATAAACTACATTTGTAATTCACAGAGCTATGGGTCAGTGGGCAACCAGTACCTCTCCGCCAGTGGGCCCTTTCTGTTGTTCTTTTTCCTCCCTTGGTGCAATGAAAGGGGATGAAATGAGAGGCGAGACTCATTTTCCAAAATACAGACATTTCTGTTTCATTCCAGACAAAGAAACACCCTGATGTGAATGAATCAAGCTCTGGTGAAGCACTCAGGGCGGGGAGGAGCTCCAGAAAGCATGTCTGACTTTGATCTTAACACAATCCTCCTCTATAAAAGTGCACCGGGTAACTTTTGTTCTCCAGCAGTTCAAGCGCTCAGACAAAATAATATTGTAGAGCTGTGTCGCACTTCATAGGTTTATACTGATACTGGATCAGCTTCATTATGCAGGTGTTGCGCTGCAGAAGACAGGTCAAAGTCATCAGATACATTGAGTTCAGCTTCCACTCACTGATGTTTATGTGACAGACTTCTTTGACTGATTGCTTTTTCAGTGATACAGTACTTGGAACAAAGTACAAGTGTGACTCTGTTCACAGTCAGCGGCCTACATCAAAGAGAAACATGCAGTAAATAGCTTTCAGACCAGAAGCAAGACTCAGGTACAATTCCAATGCACCTTTTTCCAAAAAGCTGATTTCACTGAGAACAAGAAGAACTTGTGTAAAGTATAAGTCAGTGCTCTAGGAGCTGTGTTCATTGTCCATAGACTTCTTTTCCAGAGAAGTAATTGAGTGTGCAGGGTTGCTGATGCTGGAAGAGAGGGAGAGTGTGTTTCTGCTCTGCTGCTGCCATCGGCCGCTCACAGCCCGGGCCGTCCCTGGAACTAATGGAGCTTCCTCTGGGCCGCTTTTCCCCTCAGATGGGCACAGCTGGGGGAGATCCGCCACCCAGAGCTGGGGTCACTCCCCCCTCCACCCCCAGCTGCCGCCACCTCCCATCTTGCTCCTGCCTCCCAGTCCTGCACTCTGCTGCACAGCGCTCACTCCTTGCAGAAGGGGAGGTGAGCGTGGGAGTTCCAGACGTGGGTGGACCACCGTGATGAGACCCGTCAGGCTCGTATCTGCCCTCAGAGAAGGGCGGATGCATTGCCTTGGCTATTTCTACACAGCAGCTCTCCCCGCAGAGGCCAAGAGACAAGCGTGCTTAAATAACACGGCCATCTAACGAGGGCAATGAAGCCAGTTATTTGTGCTGGTCCAGGGGGTGGTCGGCCTTTTGATATGTCTCTGTGGGGCCCTCCACCTCTCTGACATTTTATATGGCCAAGGAGAGAAGACCAGGAAAAAGGAACCTGTGTCATAAAAAGGTTACAACAATGCTATGAAGCATGCATACAGAACTGTTTGATGTTCTCACCCTGCATTCTTTGTCAAAAAAAAAATAAAAATATCCACTTACCTCTAAAATTAGTGTTTTTTTTTTTTAAAAATAAGGAATTCAATTCCATTCAATGCAAATAATATCCATGTACATAGTTCACGAAACCAAAGCAAAGTTTGTCAAGTACAACAAATCTGCTGCAATGATATTTCACTTTCAATACCAGGCAGTGAGGACTCCCTCCCACACTGTGTGTGACGGATGGTTCGTGTGTGTGAGCAGGTTATAAAATAAGTGTTCTTCCACACCGTGGAACTTGTAAAACATAGCCAGGGCTACACCCTCTGCAGCCACACAGCAGGATCCAATTAGGACTCTTATCTACTAATTATGTCCCTTACACATCTGCATTCCAGAATTAAAAAAAAAGCCTGCTGTCCTCTCTCCGTAACAAGCTCTCGAATTAATGAGATTGCTCTGTAATTGAACCTCTTCATGGGTCCCTTGGCAAGGAAAATACGCTAAGTTGAATTTGTATTAACAGAGCATCAATCATAGCTGATCAAACGATAAACAGTGTTGATGATCACACGCGTGAAGGGGTTGTACCTTCATGTAAAAATGTGCTGTCCACCTCAGACATGAGCACAGAGGTGCTGGGGGGAGCTGGGAGAGAGGAGCACTGTTTCAGGTTGGGCCACTGTGGGGCGCTGTGCTCCAGATCAAAGTGCAATGATGAAGAGCTCACATGAATACACAAACACATCCAGTTTGGACATGATTTTGTGTGGCAATGACATACATACATTTAGCTTTGGTTATGAGTTGAAATATTTTTTTGTATTTTCTTTGGATTTGGTGCTTCCAGACCGAGCTTGAGTACGTCATATTGTCAAAAGGCATTCAGTATGGTGTTATAGCTTTCTTTTTTGTGCCTAAATCAGTATATCAGACCACATTTCAACAGAACAAGTGCTATGTAATATGGGAACTTTATGCCATACTGTGGATCATTTTCAGTTGAGGTTGAGTTTTTTCAGTCATTCTGCAAAACTCCATAATTCATCTGAATCTCTTTTCACATGTGATTATATATCAGAATACAATGGAAGTTATAACAAGGTTTAATGTTCAGAAGCTAACGCATGCCTACGTCTTACAACATGAATTTGATCTGCGGTTAAACAAAGTCACAAGCTCCAGTATGACGAAAAAGAGTAGAGTTCATTCAGTTTCCATGAAGATTTATTCCATGAATATAGATTAAATCAAACAGACCTTGTGTAACCCGACCTCTATGTGCAGATCCTGGTTGCCCTGCACTATGCACATTTAAACTTGATACAAAACAACATGAGGTTACATAAGACCTTTAATATTTAAGTTAACAACTGATAAATATAAAAAAAATATGGAAATAGATGGTATTTAATATCGTCATTAGGAAATATGTTGTTCATTATCTTACTTCACAGTTACTTTTACACTAATATACTCTTATTATTGCTATTTTGATTCATACAAAGAGGCTGTGCTTTCCCAGGGTTTTTTTTTTTTTTTTGACTACAGTCATGTAGTCAAGTGTTCTCACAGTTTAACACATGCTTGAGACTTAAGAGAGGGAGACAGTGTAGAGGTTAGCACAGGTATGTAGAGTGGTTAGTGCTGGAAAAACACCATGACAAGCAGATGGAGCATGTTCATCTCCTTAGCACAACATTTACAAGAACTTTTGTTGTCAAAAACGGCACAATTACATCATCACCTTGCATGAAAAAAGTATAAAATACTCTGGTTGCAAATTATGCAATAACATTTAGTTTTATGAGTATAAGGAGTTTCTATTCACAGTGAAAAAAGGCTTTATTTTTATGTTTGCATCCCTCTGTCTCTTGTCATTTTCTTCCCAGTTGCTGCTGTTTTACTGGAATGTGGCTGTTAATAATTGTTAATAGATGTGATCTCTGACCTGGAGCTTGTGTCACTGATAGTTTACCGAGTCTCTGGACGAGGAGGACAACAGATGTGGAGGTGAATGGAGGAGGCGGAGGCTTCGCGAGAATCACTTTATTAGCATTGATTCCGTTTTTTATGTATTTTGTCACAGTTAATGCTATTGATCAGAACTACCACTGGCCATGCCCCCTTTAGAACTTTAACAAATTATTTTTGTGTGCCATTTAGCCTCAGAAGTGTCCGATGTCCTTTTAGAGACATTAATCAACCTTGGAGAGAGATTATGCTCCAGAGCATGGTGGAAGTTTCCAGAATGCTTTGATGGGCTACTCTTGCTTTGTGTGTTCATAAAATGTCGATATTTGAAGATATTCTGAGATATTACAGATTCTGACTTGAATTTCCCACTAAATCATAAACTATATGGATAGATTCCTGTTCCTTATAAATACATTGCACATTTGTGATATTACCTTCTTATTGGTGTTTATGTCAGCACTCCAGCTCTCACACCAATGCAGCACTCCTTCTGCAGAAAGAGGAGACTTAAAAGCAAAGGAGCTGGTTAAAAGATCCCTGGCTGGTGTTGGTGTCAGCTCCCTGTGGCCGGGCATGTTGACAGTAAAGCAGCTAGGGATCCAGAGCAGTTCACGTCTCAAACAGGATTCCCACTGAGGAGAAGAATAGCAATTAGCATGCTAAAGGTAGCACTAATGCGAGACCATCTTTGAACCACTCTGCCTACTACCAGCCTCAGTAACAGACGGATTGGCTCGGTGTTTACACAGGATAATCAAGCATGTAGAGTTTAGTGAGCAGATTTTGAGGCTAACTTGTGTTAAACTGAAGGTCAGAGAGTCAGAGGGGATCTGAAAGGGAACCACTCAAAGACGACCATATTAAATAAACCATTATAGACATGATGCAGAAGAAATTATACTCCTATTGCTTAGGACCTTTAAACGTGTTAGGATTTGAAATGCATTTCAACTGGTACATTTTCAGAGGTGTAAATTTTGAGGCATTTAAAAATATGGGTACATTTGTGCATACTATATGTATATAGGCTACAGATTTGTTCAGTTTTAGCATGCACAGTGGAAAAATACAGGTAAAAATGTTATTCTTCATCTTAATCTCCATGTTTAACAGCTGACAAACATAAGCAATACTCTCATCATCCAGTGAGAAGCTAGGCTGAAAGGCTGGTTTTATTTTTATAAACATGTATGGATACTTTATAGGTCCTACGACACAAAAGCAAGCATATCCAGTTCAAACACCCACATCCCTGACTGAAAATACAAAATACTTTACCAAAAAAACAGTCCAAAACCCAAAGATATCCAGTTCTAAATGATGTAAAATAGTACAGTAGGAAGCGGTGATTAATTGATTATCGAAATAGTCGCTGACTAATTTTCTGTCAATCAACTAATTGATTAAAGGGAATAATCGTTGCAGCACTAGCCCCTCCAGGTTTTTCTCAGATTCTCTCTGTGATCACTTACTTTGTGTTTTGTTAGAGCCAAATATACAACACATTATTTATATCGACTAACTTTCTGTGTGTGTTGCCAGTTGTGTGCAAAGCAAAGTGAACCAAATGAGCGAGCAGCCACGTGCAAATTAGTAATTTATATTTTTGCAGTCGTCTGAGAGCATTAGATTAAATTAGATTCAACTTCAGTGTAAAGATTAGACAACAACAACACATATATTGTTATCAGCACCATTTATACATAAAACAAGTGATCATACTTCTGGTCAATGCTTGCTTAAAGTGAAATAAAGGCCAAAAGGGAGTTAAAAAAAAAAAAAAAAAAAAAAAAAGAAAGATGGGTTTTCATGTGCTGTGGAGGTGACATGGTCTGAGTGTGCGGTGTGACATCAGAGTGTGTGTTCTGAGACGAGCTCGAGCGTTCCTCATCAGCTTATGGTAATGTTGTGAACAGTGTGACTGCTCCAATAGAAAGCCAGCTGACAGCCAGTGACATGGCCTGCCCGTCACCTGACACCTGCCAATAGAGGGGGGAGGGCCACACACACACACACACACACACACACACACACCTGATAATCATTGAATTATACACAGCGCGCCTCTTTCACTAACCTCTCCTCTCCCGGGACCCAGCTGTTCATGAAATACCTCCCAGTAAGACAGTGGGGATGGAGGAGAGGGGCAGCTGGGAGAGGCTGGAGGGAGGAGGTGGAGAAAAGGCTTAAAAAAAAAAAAAAAACATCACGCCTCACTGGCTCCCAATACCATGCACATTTTTAAGAGAGCCAAAGTGAAAAGATACAATTTCACTCAATGAGGCGGGCTGCAAAGGCAGGCACAAAGGAGACAAGATAGTGCAATCTAGAGGTCACTGACACTGCCTCTGCTGTAATTACTACACTTCCTTTAATACTTCTGTAATGCAACTGTTCTCCCACCCCCATCCCCACCCCCAGCACACACACACACAGATATCAGGAGCAGAACAAGCGTTCACTGTTACAGCTGTATTGTGTGAGCTCAACACCGTCTTCGTGTCCTCAGCACTGAGCTTTTTAATGTGCTGATCGTGTTGATATTAGATGACAAAAAGCAGGTTTGTGACCTTTTACCCTCTAGATCACCGTAGAAAACATATTCCCTAGCCTCATTTCTCACTCCGTTGGTTGTCAATAGGTGAAAAAGATGCGTAACAATAGCAGCCCTTTGCTTTCTGGTGACATTAGACTTCAGGTCACAGTGTTGGGAAAAAAAAAAAAAAAAAAGTACCGCAGCTGAAATAGGTAAACCAAACCTGAACACACACTAGCTCAAATGGACATAAAAGCTATTGCAGACCTATGGGTTTGGTCTGGTCGCCGCTGGAACTTTAATGCCTATTATTTGGCATTATTCTGTGTTTGCTCAAAGTATAGGTCTACTGAAATGTTCCCTTAAAGTACAGGGTTACCGCCAGATTAATCTGGAAACAATTTTCAATTGCAATTCAGCTTCGAATTTTCAATTTTCAAAGAGGAAAGTGATGGTGAAATCCAAAGGGATTCGCAGTGCATCTTCTGTTCATACACTACTTGAGAATTTATCATTTTCAAACCAAAGTTCTGCCACGCAAGAGAAAAATTCAAGGGGCGAGTGGGAATGGATCACATCAAAAAGCAGTGTATTTGTCTTGGGTTAAGTTTTGATGTGTGTGCTTGTGTTGCAGTTTTAAAGGATTGCAAGCTGGGTAAAGGAAAAGGCCGCAGTCAACAAAAGGCATTATATACCGTGCCCAGCCAACCACTTAAGATATCTTTGAAGATGAATCAATCACTATATTATGGTGAAAGTCCACAAGGTGCCTGGCTCATGATCGAACACTGCGTCTGCACTTCATAGCAGTCTACAGGGCATTGATGCTCTGATTGATCGCAGAATGGAAGTGACTGGAAAGAAGAAAAGGATTACGCTTGTCAAATGCAGTCAATACGGCAGACCGGTGGTCAAATGTTTGCAGTAAATCTCAAATAGTGTCTGCAAAGCTAAAAACGAAAAACAGGCGAGAGGAAAAAAAAAAAAATCATTTGCTCAGAGTACCATCCTCTTGCATCCTCAAACTGACAGGCCTGCAAATATGCAGTGGGATGAGTAGCCTAAGGCTTTAGGAGATTAGCAATGCTTTAAACATCAAAACAGCCCTCTCTATTATCTCAAGAGGGACCTGCCATCTAAAACTGAACAGATTCAGCTCAGACCAAAGAATATGCTGCTTCATACACAATCAATGTGCATTATTGTTTCACTTCAGCGAGACTGTGATTCCAAACTTTTGCCTCCTGACAGTGCTGGTATTAAGAGCTCGCCCATTTGAAGAAATTATATACGCAAAAGTCAAAGCATCAAATCCCTACGTTGGCATGAGGATATTGGAAACAAGTAACAATGATATCTGCGCATCAAACAAAGCACAGCGGGGCGGCTATTGGGCTTAGTGTATTCAATGCGCCGATCGCTCAAGTGTTATTTACAGAGGGTTTTTCTTTTATGGAAAAATCAAGACGTGATTGATTCAGGTTAATGTGACTGCAAGCCAGCACCAAGCAGCATTTCAGTGCTCAGGTTAACAGAAAACACTAACTTCCATAAAGTGCTATGGAGATAAATCACTGTTATCCTGACAGCACTGACAGCAGTTTAAGCAGCGGCAATCATCAGAAGCACCTCGGGAGCCCCTGCGCTGCATTTTGCAAAATGTCATGGGGGGGTTGATGGAAGGGGAGGAGACGGGTGGGCTGGCAGAGATCTCAGGTGGAAGGGGGGGGCACTGGGAGAGATGGTCATATCAACCACCCATCAGTGTGCAGGTGCTTTACATAAACATCCCAGAGCAGTAAGCAAATTCTGTTGACAAATAAAGGTAATAAAACAGAGAGAGGGGTTGGAGGGGCGACCTGTCCCCGGTGTATTCCCCTCGCTCTGCGCTCTCACTCACTCACCGGCTCACCCGAGTGAGATTATGGTGTTTGCTTTTATCTGTCAGAGATCAATATTTCAAACGTCCGATAAAAGAGGAAATTGAACTGGGAATAGACTGAAGTGCTGTAAAAGTACAAAGCACAATTATCAAAAAGCACTTAAACTGCCTAATAGGATACACATATTAAAAATGCTCAAATGGATGTCTCACAGCCATAATGAGAGCTGATGCCGCTCTTCCATCCCCAGCAGCCATGCTGCTGTCTTTTGATCACAACACGGTGCCCTTCTGGATGCAGTCGCAGTGGTCGATGCACTCTGGGTAGTATATGGACCCCTGGAGGCTGCGCTCTCTGTGTTTTTAACACGCCGCCATTAGGTGTGAATGACTCCTTCGGCCTTTATGGCAAGTGCAATACGGATTTAAACTTTGCGCGAGAGTGCTAACTGTGGGGATACAAGGACACGTGAGAAGCTTTCGGAAACAAAGAAAAAGAGACGAGCTCGTAGGGCTGAGACGATATGGATTTTTTTTTTTTACTGCGGTACCCTGCTATCGCCGCAACCCTGCCACCCAGCTACCCCCACAGTCACCGCCACCCCTCTTATCACTTATTATTGTTGAATAAAATCAAGTCAACAGAGCAGTGGAAACATAACTACATAAGAGGGGTGCGTCTGCTATACGCACTGACTATTGAAATTGAACTCTGACTGTTTATGCAATGCTTCTGTCTTTTATACTTGTGTATTATGTGTTTATATATTCAATTAAATCATGAGAAGTACTGAAACCTCGATATAATTAACAATAAGAAGAAAACAAAACAACCCCCGCCCCTCAGGGTTAATGGACAGAGCTGCAGTGTGAAAAGTTTCGTTTCTCCATCCAGTTTTAAAAACAAGCTGTTACTAAATATTACTGTTAATCCCGCTACCCCCATGAGAAGTACTGAAACCTCAAAATAATTAATAATAAGAAATGATGTTACTAAATTACTGTTTATATTTCACATCAAACACCATATGCACTCCTGTAACTATCAAGAGTAAATATATAGAGATATATTTTTTATTATTTTAATATATTGTAGTAATGAGCTCAACCCTAAGGTATTTTGGTGATGTGGTGATAACCCTAACCCTACGAGTCCATAACCTTTTTTTCTGTTAGAGGAACATCACTCTACTTCAGGTCATACTTTCAGCATTAGACTGTTGTGGTTCAGAGTAGCAGAACTGTGTAGCTCAATAGGTGAAACATAATAAATAACCCTGGTTTAGGTTTGATTCTTCTTGTTCCCGCCTTGGCCCAAACTATCCAACTATATCCAATCCCACCCTCTATCCTCTAACTGTGCTTCATAGCATTGATCCATCATGCATAAAAATTAGGAATATTTTAATGTATGCAAATGTTACCTTATGCTTATGCTTTAGATCTTACTGGATCATGGTTTGGAAAATTAATTTAATTTAATCTATTTATCTATTTAGGAGGAATGAAAAACACTTCACAGAATGACTTCCCAAATCTCAGAAAGTTTGTTTCTAAAATATTGAATTTGTGTTGTTTTGTGTATATAGATATATGTTTTTTAATTAAACCCAATTTGTCTTGGTAATTGTAGGTTTGAATCCATATTCATATTATGAGTAAAAAATAGTTTATAAAACCACTTGCAAATCATTAGACAAATTTAAAACGTTAAATTCAGTAACAGACAGAAGCTTTTATGGATGTCACTGGGCCATCATTAAGATTTATTAAAAAACAACTATATATAATCATTGTTTGTCCATATCCTTCACAATATATTGATCTGACGATCCTTTTGGTAGAACGACTGAATTTGATGATGATGTGAGGGAATTGGTTAGGTTAAAGGGAACATCTTGATTTGGGATGTATTGGGTTGTTGTACGGTAAGATTCAGGAATCTTTGTCGTCACGGTTACAATAATAAACATGTGGTTAACGGTCATGGTGAATGTTGTCTGTGGGTTCTGCTCGAGGTTCATGAGGAGTAGCCAACCTGCTGATCTTTGACCTCAATAACTATCTCACTGAGCTGACCAGCGTTTTACCAGTTATATACTGTTCCTCAGGAAAACATTACCCCAAAATAAGAATCTCTGTAAAGTCTGAAATGCCAATTCCAAATGTGGCAGGCATTTCTAACCAGTAAGTCGTCTGCAACTTAAAATGCCAAACATGCGCTGCTCCGTACGTCACAGACATATAGAAACATTACAATAAACTAGTCAGATAATAACCACACTTGGCTTGGTCAGTGGACAGATCTGTGATGAACGGTCACTCCAGGCCTGCACTGTGGTATACTATGACACCTTACATGGCTTATTAAGCTAACAAAGCTTCAATAAGTACATTCTGGGGATTTCTGTAGACCAGCATTTCTGTCTGTGAGCAAAGAACTTCTTTAGCATGTGGAGATAATCCAGGAAATAGGGTAACATGTATTATCAATCATGCTCATTCTGATTCTTCTAACATTAAAAAAATGAAGGATTTCAATTATTTTATCAGCACTTATCAAGGGCAAAATTTCTACATGTATTTGCAGAGACAGCAGAGATTTCCATTATGAAGACACAGAAGGCTTGCTTTTACTGATATCCGGGAATCTTCAGATAAAGACATCCTATTGCTCCTTGACATGATATGATACGCCGGTCTATTCTTCTCCACCCTATCTAAATGATCCTTCATTAGAAACCTGATCAATATGCTCTCTTGATTAAGTGGGATGAGAGACTCTCATTTCATTTTCAAGCATTTTTACGAATCGATGGCAACATTATCTTCCAACAAATGACAGGGATGCAAGGGAGGCATTCTGAATGCAGACCAATAAAATCATCTCTCACCATCATGTTTTTCACTGACACCCCACCAAAAACACACCTGTATTCTCCCACAATGATTCCCCACTTTAACACATAACTTGCATGTATAGACACACACGAAAACAGTCACAGAGTAAATCATGGAACTAATCACTGGCCTAATATAATTGGAGACGGAGCTTTTAATCTGGAACGGTAAGACATTAAGTAAATTAGTTTTTAAAGATTTAAGATGTTTAAAGATTTCATTTGCAGATACCTCTTAAATGTAGCGAGAGGTATCACTGTTGACTGAAACTAATAGATGGAGGAGCTCAGCTCTTGAAAATGTGTTGATGCTGCAGAGCTTCATTATGGAACAGTAATAGTTTCTGATCAGTAACAGTAGGCTGTAAAAACAAGACAAAGTAATATGATCGAACTTCTCAGCCTAACTAGTTACACACTGCTACTTTGCCTTAAAATCTTAAATTCGGTCACATAAAGTTGCCACAGGTTACCATCAGCGTTTGACAGTAACTAATACTTTAACGCATTACTTTTAAAATAAATAAACACAGTTACCATTACAATATGCATTAGTCCGTTACCTGGTAAATGATTTCCTGATTGATGAGTTTTCATTCTAGCTCGCAGCTAGGGATGGGGGACATCATGGACTGTATAGAGACACTGACCCATCCCTCCACTTTCCAAGCATAAGGCGACAAACTGCTGGTAAAACAGAGCATTAATATCACTGCAGCAGCATTGGGAGCCCTGCGTTTGTGTGATTCGACTCATGGTGCTTTCAACTGCACATGAATGTCAGAATTTCTAAGCTCCAAGTGAGAATTTAAATCAGAACCTCCCATGAAGTCAGATCTCCAACTCAGAAAGTCTGATTAATCTCACCAGCCTGACATAGAAATCATGCTATTTGCTACTGACGTAAACAGTAAGTACATGTTTTGTTGTATGTCTGTAAGACTGGAAGAGCTGAGAGCACTAAACTTTGAGGTTACATTGATTCCAGATCCAAGTTCCGACTACCATGAACAGGCAAACTCCCACTCCCCAGGGTCCTAAAGAGTAAGGAAAAAATTCACTTTCAACAGTAAAATGTGTAATTGAGTTACTTTTTGAATGAAGTAACTAACTAGTTACTATTTTTCAGTAACTATCACATCACTGGTAACCATAGATACAAGTCTCGAACCACACAGGAATCTAAGAGGAAGCAACGACAAACATTATGACTGTGTGAAAAGATACATACTACTATTTATTCACACAGAAGCTTGTTATCTAAAGCACACACATTGGTATGCAGTGCATAGTACTGGTTTTAGACAAAGCTACAGTTTACTTCTTACAGCAGTGTACGTGAACGACATTAGTTGACAGGAAGTAAACATGGACCTAAGCTGTTGCCTAGCAATATAATTCCATTGAAAATGTCAAGAACCAAAACTGGAAACGGAAAAAAACAATAAATAAAGGTGCTGGCCGCTTGAGGTCAATGATGCTAATTACAGGAAGTCACTGAACCCAACTGAACTCATGAAGAACTGCTTGAAATCCCCCCTAAAACCACAAATTGTTCTTTTAACACGTTTCTGTTTGTGAATGGATTAAACAAACACAGTACAATATGTTAATAGATAAGCTTTAGACGTGCTGATAGACTAGATGTATGGATGCTGTTTCCCAGCATAGCATGTTAAGCGAGGCTAATTACATAGATCAAAAAATAACTGTAACTACATGGTTAATATATTCTTTTAGGAGGAAAAAAAGACTATGTCAAGTTTTACCGTGATTTTCCCAGGGTGCCCAGGTATTTAGCTGTTCTCACAAGCTTTAAATGAGCACCATCCACTTGGCCTTATTACAGAGATACTTGTGGTAACAGCAATAAAAAAAAATAAGTAAATCACCGGAAACAAGCCATATTATTATCAGCCTAACCCTGCTCAAGATGTTTCTTTTGTTATTCAAGTTCGGAAGTGAAGTGTTTTTCAGTCTGGCCACATCCGAGTCCCCCCTCTCAAGGACAGGAACGATGGGAGAAAAAAAAGGCCCATAAGAGGATACATTTTTTTCCCATTGCTGTTCAGAAATCCAACATTTTATAGGTTGGCCCGTTAAAGAGAGGGCACTTGAATCACTCGAGGGACTTCAATTAACCCCTGGGGCAGTTTGGTGTGTCGCTCAGTGACTCTGGGCACAGCCTCTCCAGGGTTTGCCTCACACTGTAGCCATCTGACAGTGAGCTAAACAGACTCAATCGATGCCTGTAAAAGAGAGGCGAACGAGGCGGTGTGTTGTCATCCTCCACGCTACACTGTTCCTCCTTCTGGCGCCCTTCAGCTTTAATTTTTTCCAGGATTCAAATCACATTTTTGATATTTGCTTTATATGATAGAAAACTGAAGGGAAAAATCTTCAGGGAAGAATTAGAGCCTTTGCGCTGCCCTCAAGGGCGCCGATCTGAGGCTCAACCTAATTTGGAAAAATAGAAAGGTCTTGCTGTGTTATTATCATTTGTGCTGGTGCATTTGATACTGGTCTGCCTCTGGGGGTTGAGCAAACAGACGCCAACGGCGAGAGGCGACATCTTAAAGTGATATTTCACTTTTGTGGACTGTTTTCACTTAACAGAAGTTCAGGAGCGTACAATCTCCAGCATTAGCTGCCCAGGGGATCCGCTGAATCCAGCCCCCACCGACACACACACACACACACTTTAAGTGCTTGGTTTCATTGCACAAGCTATTGTAGATACTGTGTCTTGTTACTTGTAGAGAAGCAAGGCTACTGTGACTATAACACCATTCATCGACTTTAAGTTAAGTTTAATGATGTTACTGACTTACAAAGATTAAAAAGTCTTTCACATTGTCATCCTGATTACAGAGAAAGGGGACGGACTATAATCTTGAACTGGGTCTGATCAGTGTGGGAAAATTCAGCCCTCAGTTCAATAAATTCAAACAGCTCCATGTTATGAGACGTGGGATAGTGCAGCTTACACATACTGTCTTGGCCCCTGTGAGGATAATTCATTAACTTCCCTAATCCTCTCATGTGGTGTTGCAGCAGAAAAAAAAAGATGAAAAGCTCACTGAATATCAAAAACAACGATTTCTGAGCTCCTCGCCATCGCCTTCGCACTCTTTCACAAGTGTCTCTGAAAAAGGATGCTACATGTTCCAAGCATGCACGTCCTGTGTTAATGAGCTTTGAAATACATTTTCGGCTGCCGCACACCTCTGTGGGATGAGAACAGCTCAATAAAATATACACAGGAGGTCGAAACGGTAGGGAAATAAAAACCCCTTTTTGACAATGTTAAGCCTTGCAGCTGCTTTGAGGCAACTGAAGGGTTTTTATCAGCTCTTCAGATGTTGGATCATAGGGTGCCGAAAGCTTTTCAAGGGTAAGCAAAGTCAGAGGAGTCAGTACTGTACCAGCACATGGCTCTACCCACATGATTATTCACGTCATAGGGTTTTCTTCTACTATCAATCTGCACGGTATGCGAGGTCCTGCTGTCTTTGTTCTTTGTATATTTATTATTTTGTATATGTCAGCGTGCCTCTTCAATGCCAACAAGCAGAATTCACACGTAAAATGTGATCACAATAATTAACTCTTTGAGTGCCTTTGACGTATTTCAAAGTCTTTCAAAGTTTTTCGGCAGCGGGTCACTGATCGCAGCCTGTGAGTAATGTTGCGTCTTCTGTGAGATGTAGTTGGAGCATAAAGAGACAGTATACGCCACCAAGATCAAAGCAGGAAGTGGAGACAATCTTGATTAGACAGCAAAACAAACAGAATCTGGACAAAAAGTGGTGTTTAGGGTGAAACTTGGCTCTACATCTGATAAAACAAGAATGGAACAAGGTAAAAACAAACTTTTTTATGATGAAATAGAGTCTCTTCTATTATTTGAGCTATTTCAGTGTTTTCACATAGTGCAAAATATTCTGAGAGTCTTGAAATATGACTCAAAATGGCCAAAAACGCTGGAACAAGGCACTTTCTGATTTAGAAAACGGCTGGCACTCAGAGAGTCAAATGTAAAGTAATTTAACTTCAACAAAATTTCAAGCAACAATCTTCAAATTTAAGTGTAATTTCATAAATAGACCTAGGCATCCCCCTTTTACTGGCCCTTACACAACAGTATGGAAAATTAGAACCAATCTGTTTGATGACTTGTAAAACAAAACTGCCTTGTAACATTAGCTTGTCACTCAAGTGTAGCAGCGCATGAAAGGAACCACACAAGTATCGCCCAGGTCTTCAGAGAAATATTGGAGGAGTGAAATCCAGCATGTCTGCAGCCACACAGTAATTTAAGAGGCTATGGTTCGAATCCATTCAAATGGACTGAGTGTTAATTATTCCTACTGTATATAAAGATGGAGGCCATGACAGCTCCCCAAAAGTGAAGCCAAAATATCTTGATCACCTCCTGGTGGCTGGCTGCAGTATAACTCATGAAGCCCACCTCCTCCATGTTAGCAGATGGGAAAAATTTGAAAACATCAAAGTACATGTGAAATAAATATTTAGTTGAGGCAGCAGCTAGGTGGCGCTCACACTACCTAGCTATAGCTTATAGTTTGACTTCACATTTGCAAAATACAAGGAAATTGAGACCATCATTTTTTTGAATTTGTGATTTTTGCATACTATCAAGTGACTGAAACCGTATACGCTCACCTATTACAAACCCCAACTTCCTACTCCAAACAGGCTGCAGCGAAGAATTATTTCCACATAATATATTTCCCATCTCATGCCTTATCCTTCAATGAATTCTTGAAGACAGTGTGGAAACGGCCTTGACATGATAAAGACTGGAGATATTAAAAGCAACTGCACTTCAGGAAATAAATCTTGAGGAAGTCCTGAGGAAAAAAAGAGTCTATAATTCAGTTAACTATTAAAAAGGTGTGATACTGAACTGAGGTGGGTTCTAGTTGAAAAATACATCTCTTGACCCTTCCTAGCAGCCCAGGAGGAGGACATGAGTTTATTGATGCATGCTTCTCTCTGTGTAGATAGTGTTATAAAGAAGAGGGTCAAGTAACAAAAGCTGCTCTCAGACAAACGTTGCAGGAGCGTTCTATAATGACCTTGCTCTCAAAACCACGGCGTGGGTTAATGACTCCGCACCTGGCCTGGGCTCCACACAATGATTTTTCAGAGGCACTTCTGTGATGTATGACGCAGTGATTGTTTGAGGTGCGTATAAATTAAAAGAATGCCGTCTCGTTGACGTTCTGGATGATGAAATAAGAGGCACTTTAGGTAATTCCTCTGATAAAGCAGCCCGACCCCGTGGTGGATGATAGAATCAAAAGCACTTGTGCGGGTCGCTGTCAGGATCATCTGTCTAGTCAGTCCATTAAGGCTGAGCACGGGGGCTTCGACTCCCTGCCAAGACAGCATGAAGCTCCGCCGTCATAAGAGAGAACATCCACCATGAAGACAAGGGGGCACAGAAAAATGAGTTCAGCAACATAGTCTTAACAGAGCTCCTGACAATGCTGGAGTGAGTATTTTACTTTGGGACATCAGATGATGAACACACCTGTTGGTTACATGACTCTCTTCAGACTGCTTTGGGTTTTTGGGTCTCCATGCCAAATAATAATGACAAAAAAAAAACAGTTTTATCTTTATCAAAATGCTCCAGAGCCTGAGGCTACCTTCTCAAATGTGACTTACCAAGGGCAATATCCTGTCTACATCCATATCCTGTCCTCTGTGGAAGGAGTTGGGAGGGTATTTAACATTAAAAATGATGATATTGCATCAAGGCGATAAATAAGTGAGTAAATATGTGGACAGGAAGCAGGATGACGGATCGCAGCTCTTGCTGCAACCCATTAGTTGTTGACAGCTTCTGCAAGGGAAGCAGGCCGGATTCTGTGGCCTGTAATTCTGTCTCATTACCACGCCACTCGGCACTTCCTCCCCCGGACCTTTAATTCATCTCTTATAGTTTGCCTGTCACTGGCCTTTGTTTTATTGCAAAGTAACTTGCATGCTATGATGCCTGATTTATAGCAGCAATTGAGCGCCTACAAATCAGAGAATATTTTCATTGATTACCTCAAATTGTCTAATCTTTTCTATGCTCTTGGCCCCTGATTGGGTGGTATTTACTGATTGCCTCTTCGTAACTTAAAAATCAATCAGCGGCCACAGTCAGAGTGGCTGGATGAATCCAGGCCAAGGCAGCTGCTCCTTCTCCATCAAATGAATTCTAATTCTTGATGATGTTTAGATATGCACCACCTCATGTCCCATACAACAATTTACATTTATTGACTGTATCGGCTTTTATTTTGAAATTAACTGCACTCTAATCGATCACAGTAAATGTCAAAAGGACTGTCACTGGTGGGTGTTTTTTTTAATCAGGACACCTGACTGAGGTCAAATAATGTCTTAACACACTCACAAATATGCACTGAAACTACTCAATGGTTATGTAGGAAAACATACACTGCATGCACCAGAGTTATATACAGTTTTATACCAAGTGTTGGATGGATTGTCATAACATTTTACACACACATTCATAATACCCACACAAAAATCCTACAGATGATCCCTGACGTTTTGTCTGAAGACACCATATGGTTAACACTGTGGTATTTATGTGGTTTATGTTGAAATGTCTCATCAACTATTGTATGAATTTCCATAAAGCTTGCTAAAATAAGCTGGTAAACGCTTATTGACCACCTTACTGCAAACACTGGTATGTGCTTCATGTCAGTGTTTGCATGAGCTGCGAATGCTGATGTTAGCATTTAGCTCATTTAGCACTGCTGCGTCTAAGATCGCTTTTCCACTACACGGTAACGGCACAGCACGGCTCAGGTTTGGTGCTTTTCCATTACAACAGAGTACCTCAGAACCTCCTTGGCGTGGGCGGGGTCGTCATACGGCAGCGTGAAACATCATCGCATTTACATACGACACAGAAAACCAGGAAGAAGAGCATGGCTGTTACATTTTATTACACTTACAATAAGTTAGGGATATTGTAATTTACAAGGGTGCTTTTCCTATTTGGTCTGAATTTTAATGAAATGAGTAATAGTTTCCTTTGATATTACTGTTAATGAATGAGAAGAAACAGCAATTTCATTAGTTCAATATTTATTACCCCCATAATTTAGACAAACCAAAATTGAAGTCAGTAGCGGGTGTTTCCACCATTTGCTGCACTGACAGTGACGTCTCCTGCTCCTCACTAGCCTCATGATGTTGTTCTGAGGAAATGCTTCCACTCTTCTGGTCATGCTGCCCATGCTCCATCCATTGGTATGGTGCAGAGGAATTTGGCGCTACCAGACATCTTCTGGTTGGTGTGGTGGAGAAGAGGACATGTTGCTTTTCTCAGAATCCAGCGCTGACAGCTTGATGATGCTGTTCATCCCCTTACTTTTGCACATCTTTATATGCATTAACTGTTGTTATATGGAGTGTTAATGTGTTTTTCATTGTTGATTCTGTACACATGGCATCTATTGCATGTCTGTCCATCCTGGAAGAGGGATCCCCCCTCTGTTGCTCTTCCTGAGGTTTCTTCCGTTTCTTTTCCCTATTAAAAGGGTTTTTTGGGGAGTTTTTCCTTAGTCGATGTGAGGGTCGTTTGTAAAGGACAGAGGGTGTCATATCCTGTACAGATTGTAAAGCCCTTTGAGGCAAATTTATAATTTGTGATATTGGGCTATACAAATAAAATTGACTTGACTTGACTTGACTCTAGTTGCTGTTTCATCTGGTCCCAGACCTGCTCTATGGGGTTCAGGTCAGGGGTCATTGCTGGCCATACCACATGAGGAGCTCTGACTTCCTGAAGTCCAGCTGTGATAATTCTGGTATTCTGGTGGAGCATTTTCATTCATGAACAGAAAGTTGGGGGTTTGCTGGCAGAATTGGGGGATGATAATGGTTCTATGATATATCTGAGGTAAGAATGTGCAGTGACTGAGCCATCTACAATCACAAAATCTGTTTTGCACTGACTTGTGATGCCTGCCCAGACTGTTGCATCTCAGACCTGCAGCTGTGTGGTAGTTGGTGTCTAAGTGCATAGGTCCTTAGGTACTGGTCATCATTGTGGTCCATCGCTTGTGGGGCTCCACGCCTGGGTCTGTAACGAAAAATGCCAGTAGTTCTGTGTCTTGATGCAAGCCTGCTGATGACACTTTGAGACACACCAATATCTGATTGCGTGCTACCGACCTGAAGACTGCTAGTCCATTACATGACGCTGCTTGAATGATGCTTTCTATACCCCCAGAATGTTGAAATTGATGTAAAAAATGTATGTTTTTTTGTATTTTTTGGTATTGGCCCCAATATGTAAGGCGCACTGTACACAGCGAGACCATTACATGGAAACACAAAATAACCCTTGCAAGAATAACTATACTTCTCCATCCGAGTTGCAGTCAGACTGCATGTTTCTGGTCACGCCATCTAAATCTTATTTCCCTCCTCTGCAGCTGCTTTGGCTCTTGTCACTGTCAGGCTCATTTTCCTGACAGTGACCCTAGTTTTCGCTTGCACTTTTGACATGAGCTGACTTCCTGTTACAAGGTGGGGCAGATAATTATAGAATGCATTCGGGGCAGCAGAGGTGTGCTGCTGTCCGGGGCTGAATCTAATGCAGTCACATCTGTTTAACTTCACCATGCTGGAGCACCTACAGGTCCGGGAGGGAGAAAACAAAGCGACACAGAGAGGAAGACGCTGCCCGTGAGACTCGACAGGTTTAATGTTGTGGCCACTGGCGTCTGGGGTGGTATCAAACAACAAGGAGGAATCTGCACGCCTGTGGAGGGGACGGGGGATCAGTGCGTGTGATATGAGCCTGTGATGACATGTGCTGATTTATATTGAGGTGGACGTGGATGTACAGAGCCCTGAGGGCAGCTCACCTACTCACACATTACCGTCACTGTCAGGAGGGAGAGCTTTCCTCATCCAGGCTTACCACAAGGATCAAGACTCAACACCTGGCAGAAGAACACAAGACAAGTGCAGCATTTACTTCTACCTCCCTCTGATACATCTATATTAATATATGTAATTCTGCCATTGGAAAAAAAAATCAATCAATGCAACAACATATTTCCAATCAGAAAGGATTTTTTTCTCTACCAAATGTGGCTGATATTTTGTTTTCTTGCAAACGTTGACATAACTGAATGCAAAATATATGAAGTGAATGGGGCTGGGTTTAAAAAAAAACAACGATTCAAACGATTTTAATTGATTTCCCTTTAAATGGTTCATAATCGATTCATAAAATCAAAGACCGCTCTTTTAACTTGAGTAATTTTTTCTTTATTGTACGTGCGGTGAAACAGCCTGAAGTATCCACCCTGCTAGTCCTGCGTGATCAGCATTTAGCACTGTTTTCCACGGAACAAGATCTCATGATATGTTACTGCCAGCAGTCAACAAACATGGTGGAACCGAGTCCACCTCTCCAGGCACCTCCGACGAGTTTTAAAACTGATATTTGGATGTATTTCAGATTTAACAAGTTGGAAGAAAATGACGAGTTGGAACGATCAAGTAGTATGCAAAATATGCAATGAGAAGGTAAAATACAGAGGCAACATGACGAATCTCTGCAACCATTTGACGAGACATCACCTGGAAACAGTCGCAGAAAAATCTTACTTTTGCCAACAAGTAAGAAAACTGATGAGAGGCCTTTAGTTTTTTGGACTTTCATTTGTAATTATTGTTCAGATGTTTACAAGATCTTTGTCTGAGGGTGTTTTTCAGTATTACACTGTATGATAATAGACAATTTACTTTATTCACTTTGTCTGCCTTGTAATTTATTTTTATTTTATTATTTAATTCAGATTATTTTATGTTTTTGTGTTCTCAGGTGGTCATGTTTGAATAAAAGTGCATGATTATCGTAACTGGTTCGGGTTTAATTCTTAGTGTAAACACAATTTTTAACAATGTATCAGGCCAAAAGGTTAAATTTACAGCATTATTTTAACTGAAATATTCCTGACTGAATCAGATCCAATCGTGAAATGAATCGAAATGGGACCTCGTAATATCGAATCGAATCAATCTGGAAAACCGAATCGATACCCAGCCCTAAAGAGAATGTAGGTGAACAAGGGTGAGAGGTGTGTTTGAGCGTACTGTAAGTACTGTGTGAGAGAGAGGCATGGCGTGAGAGCAGCTACCCTCAGTAATTTCATACTGCTGACATACACATTGTAGGATCATTTTAAAACTGCAGGTCTGAAATGGGAATTTTTAAGCCCAGCCATTAAAATCTAAGAATTCAAATAACTTTCTTCATTGAGAATTTAATAGATTCCACATTACACATGACCTTGAGAAGAAATGGGGGAAAGAAGTCGCTAATGAAAAAGTGCTTGCTGGGATAGAGTTACAGAAGAGGTTTAAAATGGTTGGTAAAGGTACAGAGCCGGCTGCACCCATTGACGCCACCAGTTTAGAGATCATTATTAGATGAAAGATGTTTTCTTAGGAACGGGACTCATCACATGGCAGGGACAATGCTGTGGTTACGTAAGACTGCAATTATACCAATCAAAAGATGATGTTATAGACGAATTACATTATTATAAAATGTCTTTCTTTGATGATATCACAGCCTGCGATCTTTCAAAGGAAAAAAACAACATTATAAAACAAAACGGTTCCATTACAATCAACCCCTGATGAGTAAGCCATCTTTGACTGATTAAAAACTCCAGCAAAAAAACATTTTTAAGGGACTTCCTGTTTGGTCTGTCTTACATCCCTGCTCACAAACAGCTCCCTGTGTGATGATGAGTGTTTTTCCTCTACAGTAAAGTCCTCTCACATATTTACAGGGTGACTTTTAATAACTGCATTTCCCTAACCAGTTTTTTTCTGTCTTTCAAGCATCTCTGGAGCTCTGGATTGATTTTCCTGATTTTACTGTGATAAGAAAATATAAACATCCGCCAGGTTTTAGGCTGCATTTTCATTGTCTCTGACAATTAGCCCTGAGAAACGGAGTCCTCTGTCGTAGGCCTCGCCTTTATTGTATGCTGACAGACAATTCCCTCTGGGGTCGCAACTCTACAGCCACACAGAGACAATAGAAAGACAACAGAAAGGACAAACCACAGAAATGAGCTATGAGAAACAGCACGTCTTTTGACTCCTTTGGGGGAGTAACTCTGCCAACAAGTAAAGGCAGCGAACATCAAGCTCATCCACTGTCCACCTCGCTTGAGCGGCTATCTACTGCTTTCTCCTCACATCACCTCGGCAGCACCCCTCCCTCTTCTCCCACCAACTCAACCCCCGCCTCGCCCATCAATAAATCCATCTGGGAGATCAATGCTGCAGCGAATCACTAAAAGTTATCAGCTGAAGCCCTGCCAAATCAGCAAACACAATCACTATGTAAATCCATCTTTCCCCCCCCACAAAGACTGGCTTGCTTTGGGTGTAACAGAGCTCTGAGAATGAGTGCTTTTTCCAAGAACTAAATGTGTGTTAGAAATGGAAAACATGGGCGACTGTGAACCTCGGCACATTAAAGTATATGGTTCAGAACACAGTTCTCAGCCCGGCGCTGAGAGCTTTCCTCGGAGGAACAACATATTCTCACCAGAATCAACAGACAACCACACTGGCAGCACACAACAGCTCAATAATCGACGGGAAGCATGGTTGATTCTTAATGCACGGCATCACATAATGGGTATCTGCCAGATGTTTATTTTGTCTGTATGATATGAGCCACAACAACAGCTACTTTGTGTGTTTTCATGTTTACTATGGAGTTGCCATGGGCTGGTCATTTATATGCTTAGATTGAGCTCTGATGGTGACATCTGTGCTGTCAGTCATGATGCGGCTGTGGCCCCCGCCTTCCCCATCGCCGTGGGCAACCCCCCCTTGACTGATCCTCTCTTTCTCTCTCTCCCCTGGACAGCTTGGTCACCCAGGCCTGCAGGAGAGGGTCTCACCGTGATGAAATAGAGGTAGGCAGTTGTTCCTTCAGCCCCAGGGTCATTATTTAAAAAGTGACAGAGACTCCAGTGAGTGAACGTGAGAGAGGTGAGAAAGGAGGGAGGAATGAGGAAGAAAGAGGGAGGGCAGCACTCAGGGAAGAAGGGGAGTGAAAGGGAGAGGCAGGAGGAGGAGGGGGAGGCTCAGTTGTGCAGGTGTATTGTCCAGCGGAGGGAGAGGGTGCTGGGAGACAAATGAATCCAGCAGGCATTTGGTACACACCGGAGATTGCTTATCGATCCAGATCGCAGTATTCAGGCCGGCCTGAGAGAGGGCTGAGAATTTTCTGAGGGAGTTAATAACCTGGCAGCTCAGCTGTCTTGTCCAATTCACCAAAGGCAGAGGCCTAATCAGGGCTGGATTCCTTTTTCTGTCCGAGGAGGGGGCTCTAGCCCTCCACTCTCTCTTTCAGTTTCTCTCCATCTCCATGTCACCCTCCCCTCATCCCTCCCTCCGTCCACAGCGCCTCACTTCCACTCCATCGGAGCTCTGAAAGTGATTGAAATGACAGCCCATAGAAAGAGGCTAATCAAATTGTTTATTATCAGTCTGAATCAATATGTATGGATTGTTAAAACATCAAAGTCAGCCCCTGGAAAAGTAATAGTCAACGGCCGGCAGCAGCTGCTCGGCTAAGGCTGGGTCCCTGGGAGCCTCGCTCCATTTAAAGCGACTTTCACTCTTACTTAAGTCCTGATGACCCGACGAGGTCAGTTGGCTGAAGGCGACGTACAAGGTTGTGCTACAGCGGCGATGAGTAAAACCCCTCTAAACGTCCCTCTAGCTACTCAAACACACGTCTGTTCGGGCTGACTGATAAACAATCCATCAACTAAATAAATGAGGCACCACGGTGCTGAGATAAAGATCATCGCTCACCTACTGTGCTCCAAGCAATATTTTGGACAACTAGTTGTTGGTTCCCTCAAATTCAATATTTTGCACCCATCCTCTCCTTTGAATCCAACACTCCTCTCTTCAGGAAACCAGTGTGGATTGCAAATGAGGTCAGGCTGATGAATGAGTCAACTGAGGGGATCAAATTGCTTTGAGTTGGACATTGTAGTTGGTTTCAGGCTGGAGACAAGCTGGCATGGAAGATTGATGGATAGCCATTGTCCATTCATTGGCGCTGAGTGTGACACCTGATGTTGGCTGGGGTCTCCCTCCACCTCTGACGCCCCACAAACACAAGGCCCGTCGTGGCTTGATAGAATGATTAGACACTGAATGATAACTTCTTCTGCAGCTCTCCATCTTGACCACTTTACTGCTCACAAACATGAAGATGGATCACGGCGTCTACAGCCACCGGGTCAAATGTGAAAGGACTTGTGCGGCGTTATATAACACAAATTATACAATCTGCAGTTTTACTTAGTGACAAATGCGCCTCTACATTTCACCAGAACATAAGGTCAGCTGAAGTCACGTTTCATTGTCGGACATATTAAAAGTGACGGAGTCGTACTCAGTCATCCTGCTGCCCTCATTTTCCTCCCAGTATTTCCTGTCACTCATTTCAGTGGCGTCAAATTGGCTATTCACTGGTCACAACACACTAATCCATATCACTATAGGAGAAGCTTCCTAATTGGAAGTCCACTCAACTCCTTATCATCAGCTCCATTACAAGAGCCACATAAAAGCACCATCATCCATCATATACCAAATTTGTTCCGTCATTTTTCTTTTGGATGGGAGATAAGGGCCAGGGGGCATATTGATTTTATAAAAAACACGAAGCCCAGACTTCAGAAGTGGAATATTTGCCTCTTATCGATAATTGCTCTAATAACCACGACAGACCAGCCTGACACCCTCAGAGGGAGAGATATCAGAGAAATGACTCTTTTCAATATTTTTTTTTTTTTTATCTTCCCCTCAAATTTGTATTTCCCCTTCATTTTCTTAGTTCATCACTGTTGTGTTTAGTAATGTTCACAGAAAGAAGACAAGAATAGATAATACATAAACAAACATGACTGTCACACCAATGACTTCACTGAGGAAGTACTTTTCACTCCAGCATTTCAGAGGGAAACACTCTTACCTCTATTTTATTCATTTTTTTACTTTGCTATATTTATCCATAATTGTGTGCAAACTATAACTTCTAACCATCTGTGTGTAATGGATATTAACATTCATAGAGTAATTCTTCCTCTTTACTTGGACGTTTATTCAAAATAATGGATGACTACTTTTAATAGTAGTGCTACTTTTAGAGGGATTTTACAAATTTTCCATCATGACAGGAAAAACAAATCTGAAAAACAAAGAGATTTTCATTTTCATTCAGTGCTACTATGAAAGTAAAGAATATCAAACAGTCAAATGAGACTGTCACTAAATTGATAATGTGATCATCTACTGTTTCATACTTGGTTATGTATCTATTACAGTATATATTCTGGTTATGTATGCATTATCTATCATCTATCTATCTACCTGTCTGTCTACAGTATGTAGTCATTGTCTTTGCACACCAAGCACAGATTTTCATCACCATCATTCTGCATAATAATTGTTGTGCCTGAATGTCTATTTTCTGACTAATAGGCCGTAGAACAATAGGCATATGTATTCAGGTTAACTACCCTTTCTAATGCGACATTTTTTGGACTGTTGTGGTGTTTTGGAAGAATTATGGGCGGCCAATAATATACAAACACTACGACTTCAAAAACTACACAGGGACTTGAGCTCACCCAGCAGCCGGTAGGATGAAGTTGGAAATGATCTGTGACCAACGTTTAAAATTAGAGGGTGCATATCAGCTATGATTCTGGAGTTGGTCACTATTTAGAAGGAAACTCATTTGGCCTCATTGACAAAAACAAAAACATGGCAATGCTAATAATTTACACCAAAACCAGCGTGCAGAACTGTCATGTAAAAAGTTTGCAAGGAGCAGTCTTTCTGATTTTCTTTATTAGGCCTTTTTTTGTCCAGTTGCTCTCAACCTTTCAACCTCCTGTGCAGTGGAGTTGATATTGCTCATGTTAGAGCGGTGCGATATTACGATATATTTCATAGTGTGGTATAAAAATGTCTACCGTACAATATAAACATCTGTTGTTTATTTCAAAATTTTAACATGTAGCTACTTAGTTAGCTTTGTTGCTACACTTGCATTAACGTTACTCTGGTTGTGGTTTAGATACGCCGTGTAAAGAACAACTCAATGTCAGAATGACCGCTGGATAATCCAAATGTATCATGAGAGTTCAAAACATTTCACTGTATGAAGCATAGACATAATAGTATGAAGGCTCCTGTAACCACAGCAACGCTACTGCTTTGTGCTAGCATGTTTACGTCACCAACAAGGACTTGTTTGCAGCAGTTATAGCTCAGGAGAAAACAGAGGTAAAGCAGCATGGAGGATGTCATGTTGAATGATTTATTAACACTTAAAACACATCTTTATTTCCAGCCAAACTGCACAGTAAAAGTACAGCGCAAACACAGCCGGACTTCTGGTTGCTCTCAAAGTAAGCCTTCAAAATAAAAGCATACTGGGGATATACAATTTATTACAGGAGGAGGAGAGGAGAGCACAATGGAAAGCGAAAACACATCAGAAAACGTATACATATGTATACATGTATACATATGTATACATGTATACATGTATACACATATATATATATATATATATATATATATATATATATATATATGTATATATATATATATAAACTATATAGGCAGTTATTTAGGCATGCAGAGAGATAAAAATGCACCATTTCATCATCGAAAACCTTGTGTACAGTTTTGTATTACAAATACCACAGACTGTGCCTCACTAATAAATAATTAACCCCTAAACTATCTCTCTCTCTCACTCTCCTCTCTCTCTCTTGCTCTCCGCCCACCTCGTTCTCTCGACCAGACAGAGCCAGCTATGAGCGCTAGCTGATGGCAGGGTTACAGTAGCGTTCTTGCCAAAGAAGCGCTGGGCACATCGCTGAATAGTAAACACCCAGGGCTCCTGCTCTTGACATGACGGGGGGCTCTAATTAAAGAGTGCAACGAGACACCCCTAGCCAAGGCTCTCCCTATCAGCCCTACACCCACGATTAAGTCCTCCATGGGATCCAAGGCGCTGCATTATTGATGGAGCAGAACGTTTGATTAGAAACTCTTAACACAGCTCCGGAACAGACCAGCCAGTCCACTGTCATTAAACACCACTTAAACCAAGTCAAAACATACCAGTTGGACATGCTTCTTAAACATCCGGGTTATGATGGAGATGGGGGGGCGGCAGGGGGTGTGCAACTGGATTGAATATCAATGCTTTGTGTAATAGCGTCTGCATATACACTGAAGGCTTATAGCCACACAGTATAACAAGGTAAACAATATACCTGCAGGCCAGTTAACAGATATTTTCTTGATGACTTGCAGGAAAGAGGAAAATAGTGGATTTCACGTCCAGGAAACACATGTAAGAGATAAAAAATGGCAAGTGAACCGCAACAAACGTCAGCCCTCCGTATGATGAGTCAGTGAATGTTTGAAATTATAACAACCCCTTTACCAGGAAATATGTACTTACATCAAAGCCAGGCTGCTCTAAGTGGGGCTAAACAGTATTACCGGCCCACAGTCAATCAACTGTTGCCTAGTGCGTAGATAATGCATCGCTTCATATCAAAAGCCCTGCTAATGAGAACAGCATGATGTACACAATGCCAAAACATGCATACAGATGTGTGGATGTAACATGTAGATGGGGATGTAATGGGGTGTCAAATTAAAGAGTGCAGAAACATGCTGGAACATGGAGTCTGAGGTGTAGCTTCACTTTAAATATGTAAGCGTCCTCCTCCTTATAAAAAACTGCTCCGTTACACAGGACAGGAGGCTTGTGTTAGTGTGGGACTGAGTTTCTGCAAAGAGGCTATTAGATACAGATTTTGCTCTGCGTGCACGCCCGTGTGCATGCATGCGCGTTTGCAGGAGAGTAGAGGGAATACTGCAAATTCATCCGCTTCACCTCGGCAATAGGCCTAATTAATACACACTCAAGGGTTGATAACATTGTGGCTGAAAGTAGATCTCCTTAAGAGATACTTAATCCAGCTAAAGATTGCACTGCTCCCTTCCCTTCCGTGGCATCACAATCAAAGGTATTGGGTGGGTCTCTGGTGGACTCATTAGCAGACTGCTCAGCAGCGGGGGTCTCAGCTAAGGCGCAGCCTCCCCCCCAAAACTGCACACACAAAAACCGAACCCTCCTCACATACACACACACACCACTCGCTGACCTGCGCAATCAGAGATGCTCGTATTATTACGACATTCATTAAGCATCGCTGATGGAAACCCTACACACTCTCATCAGCACTGTGATTAATCACCACCTTATCGGCAAGCCACAAACCTCCCAGTGTGTGTGTGTGTGTGTGTGTGTGTGTGTGTGTGTGTGTGTGTGTGTGGTTGAAGTATCTTCTTACTAGGGCAGGGGTCAGATATCAGGGACAGGAGTGATCAGTAGCTACTCAGTGAACATCATCTAGGTTAATGAATGTTCTGGCATCACGTTTACGTGAGTATTGCCTCCTAAATGTATCTCACGGCAACAAATAAAAAACTGAACAAAAGGTATTTTAACACCCAACATGTATATTGTTTTGTCTGTGCGCTCATTAAAATACATTTTTTCTAGAACAAATTAAATGAATCAATCAAGATAGTTAACCTGGGAGGAATACTGTATGTTTATATTCAACGGGTAAAAGTGAACTGTACTATAAGATGCATTCTACCTCTGTCTAAAAGTCATGACCCCTGTATGGAAAGCCACTGAGGCCTTTTTATCTGGAATAATCTGTATATCTATCCTTGTACCTGATCTGAATTCACAATACAGCAGGTTAGTAAGTGGGATCAGGTTAAAGAGTGCTGAGCCATGTTAAACCACTGCAACACAGGAGCATGCATCATGTCCACGCATTAATAAAAGGCAACTATGCTATCATTATAAGCACCATACGTGCCCGGGCTCCACTTCCTGGCTGCTCTAATAGCTAACTGGTCAAGGGTGATTTATCTGATAAACTGCTTTTGTGTTCCACAAGGCTGAGAGATGGTTTAGTTTAGCCCGGTCTGCCATAATGTGCTTTATAAATACAAAAACAAATGGTTGCCTTGGGAGGAGGAAAGATGTAGCTTGTATATTTGTGTTGGGTGGGGTGGGTGTAGGTCAAATTGTATCCTCTTGTGCCTTCGGGGGAGACAGGAAAAGCCTGAGTTATAACTCTTCCATCACCTGCCTTCTGCCTCCCATGCATTACTCAGGATATAGCGCAAATTGCAGCCGGCATCCATTAGTTCTTTTCAGGGTTAATATTGATGTAGATATCATTCCTATCTGCTGTGTCATTTATTTGAAATACTATGTGCGAGGAGTAGCTCCGGCAGTGAATCAAATCAATTGATAGAGCAGTTAGCCTTGCAGCCCGGGCTGCCTGGGAGCTGCCGAGCGAGCATGAAATATTATGGAGATTGTTCTTTAAAGTGATCTCTTCATCATCATTTGTCTGCAGCCTGGGCGATCCTATCCCCTACTGCTGAGTTCCTCTTGGGCACCAGCTGTCATAACTAAATCAGCCGGATAATGCAGTCGTGCGCACAGTTCTACCGCATGCCCCCCCACCCGCCTTCACCACCTCCCCCCACTGCCTCCCTCCTCTGCTCCCCTTTCACCCCCTCACTGCTGCAGCCACACATGTCAAGGAGCATCCAGAGAGTCGCTCATCATCGCCACTGATGGCCCTCCTCTCTGGGGCCTGCTTGTTTATGTCACTTCCTATGTGCGGTGCTGCTAGTTCATGTCACCCTGTGTAGCAGGGGAGGGCACGCCTGCTGTTTTACTTCATGTTCGGCTGCTCGTGATGGGCAGCGAGGTACCGCGGCGCTCGGTGACAGCCCTCCCTGGATGTTATGATAGCCAGTTGAGCTGCCAGTCTGCACTTTGCTGTAAGTGAATATGACGGAGACAGTTTTTATGGCGCTCTTCACAGTCTGTTAGCATGCGGCTGGATGACTGTTTTTACTGCCCATAAATGGAGCGGCGTGCATATTTTCTGAGTCATTAGGAGGACAGTCGGGAGACATACTCAGAGGGAGATGCATGCCACTTAGGCCAGGCCGTTTGCCATTGTAAAAACCTCATCACCGAGCCTCTCACGGTGATGTAAACTCTTACTTGGGGAACATTTCCATGTGTCGGTGAGAGATGAGATGAGAGGGCATCTTCAATGTCAGGGCCCAAAGGATACAGGGCCCTGGAGGAAAAAGCTGCATTATTCAGTGCCAGGACACCCAGATCTAGGAGCCAGTCGTGCCATCCTGATCACAGCCTACTGATATTACAGTCAGGAGACTCTGGGTATGGTAACAGTAAAGACGGTGCCATGCTTAACTCGTCAACTAAACTTTCCAAATGAATGCTGACAGGATGCTAACTCGATGCACACATGCAGTGGCTTTGGCTTTTTCTACAGGCTGTAATACATTTGCATGTATAATAGAATGAAAGAAAATGCTGACATTTTTTTTAATGCAACCAACCGCAAAAGCAACAACAGCACATGCACATTGACACCAGCACCCCAGACAGCCTTGATATTATTCTCTGGCAAAATAGTATCAAGTCATACATTTATACCGATTATGCGCTAACAAAATAGGCATCTATATTGTTGAGACAATGATGTCAGACTACAGCCAGTTACATTTATATTTTCTAAACAAGTCACTCTGGGCAGCCTGGCCGAGGCGGTGACATCTGCATGACTCTTACTCAGAGGAACAATGAGGGCTCTTAGCGGAGAACAGAACCGCTATTTGTCACTGTACGCTGATAAAATTCATACAGGGCCATTGTAGGGGTCTGAAAATGGATGTTAAATCCATTCATCAAAGCCAGATGGATTATGCGCTCTATGGGTTGTGTGCCATTGCTTACTCTGGGAGACACAGAGGTTTTAAAGGCCACGGTGTGTGTGCATGTACACGTGGGCGAGCATGTACGTATACATGCACTTGCGTGTGTCAGTTCCCAATGAGTAATGATGACCACTGGCTCACCATATTGATCAGGAGGGGTGTGAGATAGATAGCCACACACCAACAACAACAACAACAGCGCAAGCATCTCTGCACAGCTGGGGTGTTCACAAAGTTCACATGTAGCTCTGTCAGTGCATGTGAAGGGTATAATTTAAGCCTTGTTATTATTTTTGACATATTAAAACAATTAAAAGTGGCACGAAAAAAGAGGTATGCAAGTGAGTTAAACAACAAGATGCGTAAAAAACAGGAATTAAGGAGGAAAAGGGGATCAAGCAGGGTGCAAAGAATGCCAGGGTTAATAAAAATAATGGCTTAAAATACCACTCAGACCACCCATCCTAAAAATGTAAACTATGCACTCACGCCACCGTAAAATACCGTTGACAGATGTTATGCAGATGTAACCGTCGGTGAAGACGTGCATTCAAGGACTAAAGCTGAATTTTGGCTCCAACTCAGAGAGAAGCTGTGTATTTACAGGAATCCGAAGGTGCACCAAATGCTTGCCAGCTTCCTGCTAGGTTGAATGATTTGTGTTAATAGATAATGAGGTGTATGAAAGCAAAAGAGGAAGTCAAATGCAGGATAGGTGGAAAGTACTGTGTGAACTTTCAATTTCTACTAAGTTCTTCAACTTTCCTGAGAGAAAGGTGTGGATAAATATAATAACAGAGAATAAGTATATTGGACAAACACCAGGTTGTGTTGGGATTGTGACTCACACCCTAATGCCAGCTGGATGCCATCCCTGCCCAGCTTCCAGACGCTGATTGGACAGGTAGACACAAAGAGCGTGTTGCTTCTTTCTGCAATTTTCCACAGATTCAGCAGAAAGTATTTTATAGTGCTTTTTTATTATTTTCTTTTTTTTTTGTCTCACCAATCCAAACAATGTGTGTGCGCTCAGTACCCATCATACACATGGCTCTGGTTTGGCTTGGTGAAGTGGATTTCTCTCTCTCTCTTTCTTCCTGTGGTTATTAATTATACAGATATTGTTCTGGCACAGAGTGCAAGAGGGCTGCTCGATAGCTTTGGAGGTTCATCTAAAGTCAGACTCTGAAGTTTAATTTCAGCGTCGGACTTTAATATCCCTTTGAGTGGTCCAAGTGGTGCTCTGTTCTGTCTCCGTCGGCGGTGCAGTGCCGGGACACGCAGGGCTCTGGCGGCGGGGGAACAGCCGATGTAGGACAGCCTCTCATGGCTCCCTGGGGGCAGATCTGTGCAAACTACACTACAAATTACACAGTGGGTTGCTGTGCACCCTGGGCCAGTGTAAACAACAACACCATTCCCCTCTTATACTATGAATCAAACTGAACTTATATGACCCATGTCTGAGTCCACACCCATACTTTGCACACACACACCCCCCACCCCCAAACCCCTTTTAATGACACACCTACGTAGTAGTGTTCAGCCAGAGCGAGCTTCCTCTCCTCCTCCTCCTCCTCCTCCTCCTCCTCTTCCCACTGGCTTCATTCATGAAAACTCCTCCTTCCTCCCTACGCCCCACCGCTCTCAGCGTGTCACAATATGCAGCTGTTTCATTTTAGGAACCGGGGACTCCAGAAGTTTGCCTCGCAGCCACCAGACTGCTCTCAGAGCCAACTGGAAACCACAGCCAATACTTGTCCGAAGTGCTCTGGCAAAGTTAAATATAGAGCCGCCTAAGTTGTTGTAAGAGATTTAATAAATTCCTCCTTCAAAGTTTGCATAATGCTCCCCGGTTTAAAAGACCGAAGTCCCCTTGCTTGTTATTTCCCGGCCCTGTTTGTTGATCTCACATTGCTGGAATATAGCATTTCAGTAATGGTCTGCTGCAAACCAGCTGATGTGTTTAATAAACTTCACTGTGGCTCAGTCTGGGAGCTACCTCCCACTTAGTTCCACACATGGAGGAAGGCAGTGAGCCGTAGCAGTGGAGAATGATTCATTAGCACCGTGAATTCAGCAATTAAACAGACACTACATGATTAGAAACATATAATCAATAACTTGTTAGTTATAGCATGGTATATTTACAGTCACATTTATAGTACACAAGTTGGAAAAAGTAATTTTATATTAGAATAAATCCTCTTAAATTATAATCATGTGAGAAAAGTGCATAAATGAAAAAGGTGTTATAGAATACATTTTAGATATTAAAAAAAGTTACTATATTTGCTATTATTCACATATTGACATTATCTTTTGTATTTATGGTCCTAATTTTACAGTAATTTCATATAATATAGAGAACAACATGATTTTTTGGGGCATTCCAACTTTTCTTAACATACTCATGCGTGTTAATTATGTGCTCATAATTTGTCCGTGCTGTCCTGTACTGCCTCACATATTTTACACGGACTGTTTTCAACAAAGTACTAGTCTGATTGGTCCAAGATGTGTTGTGTAGTTATGTATCGGTTGCCGTGCCAACCCACGTGATAAACAGGAACATGGGGCTGCCCACATTATTTTCCACCAACAAAACAAAACATCGGTGAAAACATTTCTGATTTGTGACCAGAAATACTGAATTCTCTTATTGATGGTCAAAATGTATTAGTAAAATATTTACACTTTTTTGTAATAAATAAAATTAAAATAAAAATAATAAATTCTAGAAATATGTTTTTATTCCAAAAATTTTACACTGTATTTTTAGAATCCCTTTCACTAATTGTAATCAATACTTTAACATTTAAGTATAAGTAGAAAAATATTTAAATAATATAGGAGGAGGTAATTGCCTCTTTGAAAATACATACTTTGTTAATTTTTGTGTTTGCATTGTGTGCGCTCTGAGAAACTGGAATCACACTTTTTGTATAATAAAGTAGATTTTGCCCATTTACTCGTTTCATGTTGTTCCTGCCACATTACTGCGCCTAAGAGTCCATCCACAGTATCAGCATTTTTAGAAACCTGTGACCAGGGCGACACACGCATCCTCAGACGTCAGTGATAGCAGTCGGACTGGCGGAGTCCTTCACCAATATGCGAACCAGCTGCGGGCCTCGGCCTGGCAGTGTGCTCTGCTTCAGACAGAGGGGGCTCTGTGGTGAAGCTCTGTGTCATGCCATCAGAATGTGTGGCAGTGTGCTGTGGGTCCTGAGAAAAAGAGCCCGGAGCTCCGCATTATCAGCTGGGTTGATAACAGCATGGAAAAACTGAGGCCAACAGGAAAGACAGACAGGGATCCTTCCCAGACCTGGCCACTGTTCTCCTTTCGCTGCCAACAACCCTCGACACTGCTGGTGTTTAGAGAGCCTCTTACCAGGATGTTAGCTCAGAAAATGGTCTGTGAATGCAGGTTAAAGCAGTTACAACCTATATAACAGAAAGTAATGTGTTAAAAAAACTACAAAAATAATCATCTGAATATTCAACTTCCTTTAACTGTAGCTTTACGGCAAGTTTCAGCTCGTTGTTTTGTCGTCCATCCGCAACTTTACTCTCACTGCTCTCATTTTCTGCAGATTTTAAGCAGAAGAAGCTATAATAACCCACAGTACATTACATTCAAGACATGCTGGTGAACATAGTGGAGCCTTTTAGCAACCAAAGAGTCAGAAAATCAGAAAGTAAAAGAGAGAAAAGACAAGACTCGGTGGCCAAAACCTGACAACAAAAAAAACCAAACAATAAATGGCAAAGACATCTTGGAGGATAAAAACATTGCATGAGTTAAGTTAGTTCTGTAAGTAAAAGTTTTAAATTGATGCTTGAAATTCATGTGCACTTACATATTATTTAGAATTCTAAATGTGGAATTAACACATTAAATGACAAACTTTCAATTTTATTTTATACCATAATTTTAAATAGCATCTTCCTTCCTTTCCCTGATAAACTTGCTTCATCTCTCTGGGGGTGAAGCAGCTCGCTGGATTAATAGGATGCGTTCACTCGCCACGTGGAAAAACACCTCCGTCCCACTGACCCTTTTCATGTGCGCACATGATGTTACTTCCACACATAAACACATAGCGGGAGCCGCCATGTGAAGGCTGTAATTAATACCATGTACAATTTCCCCTATCCCCTCTCCTCACACACATCCCCCAGCCCCACATTAACTTGTGGAGAGGAGCCGAACAAAACGCCCCTCTGCTCCCCTCCCCTCCCATCTCTTCCTACTCAGAGGGGAAGAGTGCAGATGTGAGGAGGGTCAAATAAATAGCCGTGATTCAGCCGCAATTCCACTTTGACATCCACTTAGCCTCAGGTTGCCTCTGCCAGCAGCCACCTGTTGCTCTTCTTTAAACACTGCCTGCTGAGGAGGAAGTCCTCTCATGTGGAACTGAGCCCCCCACAATCCCCCCTCCGATACGCTCCCAGGAACTGTAATGGCTTAAATAAAATTGTACAGGGCCTCCGCAACGTCATTCAGGCCTTTTACATGCTTCAGAATTATGCAGACAGAAATGGAGAGGAAAAGGGGAGAAAGGAAGGAGGGGGGGGCGAGATAGATATGGAGAGATTCAGACATGAGGCCAGATGCTAAGTCCATCAGGTCTGTGCGCGAGTCGAGAGACGAGAGGATCTACTGTACAGAGCTGGATATAAAGTAGCACAATCCAGACATCTGGTGTGGTTTTTACACTGTGAGCCAAATATGAAAGGAGAAAAGCATATCAGATCATAAGCAAAACACGCATTTTGAGAGCAGATATTCAGAGATTAGCATGTTGTAATTTGTAGATGAATATTTCGTTAAAAATACATGATTATAAGAGAGGTTTTATAAGATAAGACACTTCAGCTCGCACTTTGCAGCAACGCCGCCGTGGTTTAAGGTTATTTTTCATGTCAAGGTTTTTATAGATGCCCACTGACTTTGAGGAACTTTGCACTGGTAACTTCAGATTAGTCTTTTGATCAAACCTAATTAAACACAGGCAATTACCAAAGTGAAATTAGCAACATTTATATGCATCCATTTACTTGATTAAAGCTAGATGATGAGAGTGAGATAAGTGAGGACCAATACTGGAGCAGATGAAAGCAATAGGTCTAGATATTGGGTGTCAGGTGAAGTGCACGCAGACTCAGAGTAGGACTGTGACAAAAAAAAAAAGAAAAGAGGAAAAAAAAGGACCCACAGGTAAATAAATGAAGAGCGATGACCGTGTCACATCCTCCCGGTCGAGCTCGACTGGGTATCGTGTAAAGCTCAAAGCTACGCAGAGGAGTGTCGGATGCCCCCACATGGGCCACGCCACAGATGCGCAGGGCCTCTGGTTACAATGCAGAGAAATCCTGCCCGCTCAGACCAGCTCTATTACTGGGGCAGGAACAAAGATTGAAGGGTAACCGCCTGCCTGGAGTAAAGGTAGAAGCGTCCAGATTTATGGAGCTCAAATGTGTCAGAGAGGAGTTCTCTTATGTATGACGCAGGGCTGACAGGGATAATTATGATCCCATTAGCAGCATCGGTGTCGCTACATCTTCGTGACCCTGGTGAACCAGGTATTTTACCATGTTAACCACGAGCCGGACAGAACAAGCACCCAGCAGGGAGAAAGCAGTGTGAGGGAGCCTATTATGTTACTCTGCCTGGCCGGGCTGCTGTGGATGTACAGCAAAGCATCTGTCACCCCTTTTAAATCCCTGAAGGACAGAATCCAGAATTTCACTCTACGCACTCACAGCAGATGTCATGAAAACGTCCCAGGATATTCATCCAATCAGAGGCATTTAGCAAAGCAACCCATGGCTAACCAATAATTAGCTCAAATTGACCCGTTTCTTCCCTTGTCTCCTTGCCTCCTTCCCTCTTTTCAGGCACTGATATGAATAATGAGGCGAGGGGTTAACGGCAGGTCACGCAGAGATCCCTATCTGCCATGTTATTTATTCAGTGGAATGAGGAATTGATCACATTATTGTGTTAAGAGGGACCTGATTCGTTATAATCAGGCTGGTATTGGCAGGCCAGGCCCGCGGGCCTCACTATTGCATTAGGAGCGCTCAGGCAGCCATAGGTCACTGGTGCTCAGGCCATTTTACAACTTCACGTCACCTCCTTGACCTTTTGATGACCAGTGACAAAGACAAAAGCAAAGCAATATATGACAGAGCAATATAAGCTGCTGCTAATGCTAGATGCACCATGCATCTTCACAACTACTCACGTGTGTTTGCAGACATCTAAAACCAAACTGTGTGTGTGCTGCTGCAGAGCACTAGGCCGTGACCTGTGAGCTATATTTCTGTCAAAAAGATTGACATTTATTCGGAAGGCAGTGCCAGGATTAGCAGAAACTCAATCATTCAGCTATTTAGAGAATTTACAATTCTGAATAGTGGCTGGTTTGAAACATTTTCTTTAACTGTTTGCTCCCTCAACAGAGCGTTTTTTTTTTTTCCCCAAATGAATGAAAAACTGTGTAAAGGACCAGGTGCACTAACCTATTTCCCCCCGTGGTTACATCATGCCAGCTCATTAATCAAATGAGTCTGCGGCTCTGTTTGCACTAGCCCGGGATGTATTGGTTAGTGCTTGTTGATTTAACCACAACGCCTCAGCACATAAAAATGACTCTGGGATCCCAGTTTAATTTTCAACAAGACGGCATAATTTTTCAATTTTATCAGTCGCCTCCAACCTGATTATCAGCTACTGTGCTTGACTTTAAGATGATATCTGTGTTCCACTTATTAATATAGGATATAGTATAAAACCTGGTAACTCTCTACACTCCTCATAGTAATTGATTAATTAATTCCTGCTCGAATTTATAATTAGTTTTGTTTCCATTATTAACTCTTTGAGTGCCATCGACGTAATAATACGTCAAAGTGGTTTTTCAGCAGCGGGTTGCTGATCGCAGTCTCCCACAGCCTGTGAGTAATATTGGGGCTTCTGGGAGATGTAGTCAGAAGATAAAAACACAGTATACGCCACAGAGATCAAAGCAGAAAGTGGAGACGATCGAGATTAGAGAGCAAAATGGACAGAATCTGGACAAAAAGTGGCATTTAGGGTGAAAGTGTCCTCTAATCTACCTCTGATAACACAAGAATGGAACAAAGGTAAAAACAAACATTTTCGTGATGAAATAGAGAGTCTCTTCTTTCATTTGAGCTATTCAGTGTTTTCAGAGACATAGTACAAAATATTCTGTGGGTCTTTAAATATGGGGAAAAAAAACGCTGGCACAAGGCTCTTTCTGTTTTATAAAACAGCTGGCCCTCAAAGAGTTAATGTCCACAACATATATCAAATATTTTAAATACAGAGTTTGATAACTATTTAAACACCAAGGGAAAAAAGTTAACTTGATGAGTAATGTCTTTAATTTATTTTTCCTAAAGTCTTTTTTGATGCAGCAGGAAACTTTCATTTTCGAACACTTTCTGTTAACTTAGAGTCTACTTCCCTTTCTCTTCAGCCACCTCCGGACAATCTTTTTCACTTTGTTTTAATTAGAATTTAAATGGAGCAACACCACCCGTCGCTTCAGACAAATATTTCAGTACACTCTCCACCTCTAACACTGCATTCTCGCCCGCTTTCATCCTCAGACTCCCCCCAGATCGCCACGGATGTTTACAGTGAAAAACATCTGCATTGAAATTATTCCACTTCCTCAGGCTTGAATAAAATCAAGTCTCAAAGTCTACAAAACAACAACAGGAAGAGGGCCATTTTTACAATAGCTGCGCCTAAATATGTGCAAGAATTTGGTGATGCCTGTATGGTGTCAGCAGGGATTGGTACAACATAGAACCCTTTTTACACATTAGCAGACACTGGAAGGAAAAACTTATAGAATATCAAAGCTAAAGCAATGTCTGTTTCTCCTAAGAGACTAAGAGTGTCCCTTTTCCAACTTTAACTGTTAACAAACACATAAATGTAATTTATTAGATTATAATTATATATAATAGCTGCCTTTGTGCCACATCTTGAAGTATTCACTGCACTGCATTTTGACACAGTTTTGACATTTAGATCTCACGAAACACCCGAACATTTGACTTTTAGCTGTACATTTTGTCTTTCCTCTAGTGCATGTCTGAGAATCTACTTCCCATGCAGACGTGGAAAGAGCACCAACTGGTCAATCATTAGCCAATAGCAGCCTCTGCCTCAGCGTAGGCACTTAAACACATACAGGTTGCTGCTCAGGTTTACACTGAACCGTGGAGGCTAAAGAAAACAACCATAAATACTGTGTTTTCACCTTTGCACCACTTTCTATCTTCCACAAAGGTGATGCATTTAATATTAGCAGCTGAAAAACTGAATGAAAAAATTTAGGGCAGTCAAACTTAACATCTTAACTCTACTTGGACAAAGTGCCTGGAATGCACTAATTTGATAGCCCCAATATATATATATATCATCCATTTCAGGTTACAAATAAATGCCTTAACGATGCTCAATTGGTGGATTATTTGTTTGCCGAATTACAGGAGAACCTTGGACAGATTCAGAAAAGATGGCTCATCTAATTTTATCAGCATGTTTGATTGTTAGTTTTGACTTTGTTTGTAGTTTCCTTGATTTTTTGAATGGAGTTCTGCTTCATGACCTGCCAGCACGTATCTGGCAACGCATTTCAGGCAGTTTGCACAAGTGGAGTTACCATCATGTAAAATTAGCATGTTAATGCAATTAATCAGCTAATTTCCAAACTCATAGATTTTTTTTTAATTTCTGTTGACCTGTATAGGAGTAAAATAAGGGTTGGCACATTTGTTGTACGACTTATTGAAGGCAGAACAAAAACTTCCAATCAGTCACTCAGCAGCTCATTACAGGAAATGACATAAATAGCTGTTTAATACTAAAAATGTGACAGTTTTCCTTTTGCACTTCATTTTGTCCTCCCTTCAACTTCCCTTTTTTCCCCCTAAATGAAAAAAAGCCTTGGGACGTTCAGCTTCAGAGAGGAGGCCGCGACGCAGACCAAGCTGCAGGTACCGGTGTAAACAACCGCTGTCACTCTTCACGCTGCTTGAAACTTGTTTAAAAATGTCTCAGCATCACCCTGAAACGTTTACACAGGCAATTGTGCACGCAGAATTAATCTTACTGGCTTACAATTAAGACATTGAGGAATTTCCCTCGACATGAGATGAGGCTGGCAACCTCATTCTCTCCCCTAACGGTAGCCTTGAGAGCGTGTGTGTACATAAACCTCCTGTGGTTACTCAAACGTTGTAAACTGTATAACTAAAGCTTAGGCCTCATTCATAAGCTGTTTACCTTGTCGATAAATCACGGCATCCCTCAAGCGACAAGTAGTGACAGGAGGCTTAGTTGTAACCAGAGACCTGGATACTTTAAGTCAGGGACAACAAATAGAAATTATCTGCTTAAATAGTTACATTAAAATCCAGGGCTTGTGTGCAAGGCGCAGAGGAAAAGGCTGTTGGGCATAAAAATGCAGGTACAGCTGCCATCGCACCAGCTGTAGAGCATCATACGTGGCTGCAGCAGAGTCAAGCCTAACGCATGAAGAATATAACTGCAAAAACTGTTCAAAACTTTGGTAAAAGGTGTTACAATTCACTGAAACGCTCCACAGTGTATTTGAAAAAGGTTTTATTGCCTGACATAAAACTGAAAAACAAGCCTCCCAAAAAGCATGAATGGCTTCTTCACTGCTAAAACTAGGTTCTTTGGAGGTCTTGTTGTATTTTTGTTGTATTTTCACACATTTTTTATTATTGTTGATGAGATGTACTTATGAATTTACAAACCCATATCACTAACATGCTGTAGGGAGAATGCGTAATTCCAACACAGTGTAGAGATGTTAAAAGACAGATGAGACAAAGTCAGCATCTTAACACAAAATGATCTCAGAGATCTGTTTTGTCCGTTAACAGAGGCACCGTCTTGTTAATTCTCTGCAGCATCGCTGCAGTGTTACTCTCACACTAGTGGCTCTGTTTCTGCTCGCCGCATCTCTCTCTCTCTTGTTGCTGTTTTGTGCGACACAAAACCAGGTGATTTTCTGTTCTTATTTTGCATAATTGCAGAACTTTAAAAGCGATTTCAGTCAAGTAATGCGGAGCCCAAACAAGGGATCCAGAGAGGTGTCGTCCCAGACAGACAAGCTGGTGAAAAGGCCTAACAGTTATCCTCACAGAGGGAACTTTTTTCTTTAACAGATTAAACTCTGGAACATTCTTCCAGACACCACAGCGCCACATTCCTGATAGCTGCAACTAAACATTCACTTGATAGCCTCTTCAAAAAGACAGCATGGTGGACTTGCATCACGCATCATCATATCCTGACAGACAGACATATTTTCTCTACTCACAGCTGTCAGGACTCATTATGAATTTTGTTCATACAGTATGCAAACAAATACAAATACACCTGTGCTCAATTATTGACACATACCAGGATCACATCTCTGTGTATCCTCACGCCGTGGCTCAATTTACACCTGCTGCGACACAAGCCACTGGGGTCGCGACACTGAATTTCTCAGCTACAGGGGGCGTCGAGGGTCAATTTGTTTCCTCGGTCACCTTCACAAACCCCACCCTGGATCGATGACGCTTGACCCCCAACTCTACTAAAGTCAGTCAAGTACGCAGCAGGGAAGCAAGAAGCACGTAATCATTTTGTTTAAAAAAAAAAATAAAAAAATTTTAAAAAATAGTCACTGAAGCACTGAAAACCCTGCGTGAAAAAAAAGACTGCTTTGCTTTTGGCTCACTGTCAACAAAAAATTTACTGTTTGGGTTTTGAACAAACAGTTAAAAGGTTTATCTAACAGAATAAACCATAAACACAAACCTTGAGCTATACATGGATTAAGGTGTGTGCAAAATACAGAACTCCACATAAAAATAGTATATAATAAAATAAAACAATGTTTTTAAAAAATAATTCAACATGATTTTTGCAGACACAACAATACATGTTGTGTAGGAGCTGACGGTGAATGAAGGTTTGGAATTATACCAAATTGATCTTGGTTTCAGTCAAACTGGTGATTTCCTGAACTCTCATGCTGATCATTCCACCTTAAAACAACTGTATGCAGTTAAACACTGTGCCAGACATTTAATTCATTATTAGGAGATAAATATCTTAGAACACAACAATGTGCACTATATGAATTTAAACTTTATATTTATAAAGATTTTAGTGTGACTGCAACACTGTTTCAAATTTATTCTGCTGCACTCAATTTACAATAAAGACATAACATATAACATATAATAATGATAACAATGAGAGAGAAGCTCCTCCTCAACTCAGTTTCTAACCAAAAACCACTGACATTGATGATGACGCCATCAGTCACTGAGCAGTAGCACGGCAGGATTTACTTTACAACAACAATTAGCAGTGCCAACAACAATAACACAAGTTATTTTCATTTTAGTGTTAATTTCAAGACAGTTCTAATAATAAAAACTGCAACACTGGCAGCAACCAATATGTTTATTCATGTATCTGGTTTAGTGGAGTAGTACTGCCAAACAGGCCACAGGGGCAACAGTCATTATATATTTCTACAGTGCTATATATGAGGTAAGAGACGTTACTACTGACGAACAGCTCCTGAGCTTCAGTTCTTGGGATGAATGAAGTCGTTCTGGAGAGCTGCCCTCCACACTTCAGACGTTAACAACAGAAAGCATCGTGCAGCTGACCTGCCGCTGTGTATCTGACACCAGCAGTAATGCTGTTTTCACCTGGTGTGCAGCCCACACCGAGTCTGGCAGGGCCGAGGCAGCGTCTGAGAAAAAAAGACACCCAGCCCCATTTACGACAGGCCAGCCCAGTAAAGCTGGAGTCAGTCTGCAAGTGAAGGGTGGAATAAAAGGAGTTTCTCCTCTGTAAAGCACACTCCCACTGCTCCATTAATCCACAAATATCTGATCACACACTTCATCTGCAGCGAAAATCTATCAGGTAACTCTTCCCACTTGATTTAAAGTCAAAGGTCTGCTTCATGATATCATAAATAAAAGTTTTTAAATGCTTCACTTTACACAATCTACATAAACAAGCTGAATTCCAGGAAGTGTTTTTGCTCTAAATAGCTGCTGTTGCAACATATGGGATTACAGGAATTACTTAACAAGCAAAAGTGCTTACAAACACTCTTTCATTATGTATGATATCACTGAGGAAGTATGTAAGTGGAAACGACTAGTTTTACATTTTTGGTCATGGAACTCGGCGGCGGCACATGGCCCCCTTTGTCAGAGCGGGATTATCAGGAGCGAGCGCTCACAAAAGGAAATGCTTGTGGAGCTACAGTAACAGAAGGATAAAATCAGCCGTGTGATGATTGGGGTGACACATTTGTTTGGCTGTAATGAAAATAAGCCTATTGATGGTGCATTCAGTCACAGGCCCGAGCCCCCCCACTCCACATCCTGTCTCTTTATCCTTCATACAAGTGGCAGACAGATAGCGGCTCGGGGGATATTGCAGCAGCCAGCGAGTGCGAGGGGCTCAGTGTGTGTGTGTGTGTGTGTGTGTGTGTGTGTGTGTGTGTGTGTGTGTGTGTGTGTGTGCCAGCCTGTCACTTTGCATATACTGCTGATGTGTATGACGGCGCCGTCTCTGCTGCTGCCCACCAGCTAATCAATGTATGTTAATCTGCAGGATTTAAGTAGTTTAAAATGCCATGCTGAATGACAAGAGTGACATAAGTTAATACAGCTCTTTTAAACTTTATTATACTTTGACATCAGTTAATATATATATATATATATATATATATATATATATATATATATATATATGTGGGTTGCCCTTGTAACGAGTGCTCTGAAAGAAACTAAATAGTAAATGTGCAGATTTAAACATTTTGTTTTTTGGTAGTTTCCAATCAACATCTTCAGTAAATGACTGATCCCCACAGGCTATAATATGATGAATTACAGTATTAGGATGTAAATTAACTGCAAAACCAAATTTGACATAGTCCTGTTTGAATAACAGACAAAGAGAAGGGTAGGAAATGTTCGGCCGCCATCTGGCACAATTCTTCCAAGCAGGAAAATGAAGTAAAAGTTTAAATGACTCAACGATGTTAAAGTTTTTGGGGTCTCCTTGCTGTATTGCTGAGTCATGGCAGAGGACCACAGTGCTGATAAAACATCAGGCCTGATGGTAAACCCAGAGCCCACTTGAAGTGTTTGATCCTGGGATAGCGGCTATGACTCACCCCTTGGTGTGTGTTTCAGCCACTGGGCATGTGAACACACACACACGCACACACACACAGAACATCCCTACCGGAAACCTGCCTTCAGAGCACCGCAGGGCGACCGGATGACTTCAGACTCACTGTATCCATCAGAAATCTGCTCCCCACCCGTCGGCTCTGCCAAAGCCCAGGGCTCAGACGTGCCACACACAGGATTCAGATCAGTGTTCAACATGTTCACACCGCCAAATGTCTCGGTAGCCTCACACAGCTGTCGGACGAGGGCTACTGGAGAGGCTCTAGATGATAAAGAGAGCAGCAGGGTCCTGATCTGGGCTGGTGACTGCACTCACACAGACTAATAAACTGGACTTTATTAAGTGTGACATTACTAATATATTATAATAACATCACTGCCCCAAAGTTCAAAAGTCTTCCACTCATTCAAACGCACTCAGATAATGTGCCTGAATCCAACTTCTTGTCTCCTTTCACTCTTCAGCCCTCCTACAGTTTGAGCACCAGTGACAAACTGACTGGTTTACACTGACCATCACACTGGATTGGATATCTATTAATAATGCACTGTGTGCTGAATAATCTGCAATGTATTCTCCAATTTTAACACACTGAAAATTCAAAATATTACTTCTTTTAGTATTAAATCATTTTGATGGGAATGTATAATGTCAATTATTACTTTTTAAATAAAATATTGCTATATTTGGAAATTAAGGGGAGGCTTTTCAGATGATAAAAGCACTGACGGCACTGATGACAAAATATTGGCCTTTTTCTAACAGGTAACTTCAAGGTTCAAGGTTCTTTGTCATATACACAAAGAATAACTGACTCAGTTGTTGGCAAATTCATTTATTTTAGGCTCCCTACGTAAATGTTTACCAGTTAAATCTGAAGGAAAAAAGAAGAAATTACTCCAGCCAGGTGGGACATGAGTTTAACTATGGAATAAATTAAATACGTAACAGAAAAGGAAAATGATATTTTCCCTGCGTAGTTTATTATATTTGCATATACAGAAAAACTGGACAGTCAGCATTAGAATTAATCACAATACCATGTCCTAAATTATCAGTTTTCAGGTTCAAATGGCTTCTCTGTGCATCTCTGAATCACCAGCCCCCACCTTTCCACCCTCCCAAAACGTCTGGGAGCTCTCTGACATGCTGTTGGTGGTATTAGGTGTTACACAGGGGTCCATTTCCCTCTCAGTTGTCTGAGTGAACACACCCGCAGCGGCAGGACTCCCCCTCAGCTCCGTGTGTGACAGTAATTTTACACAGCCGGGGCCCTCGGTCCCGGAGGTGGGCCATTAAAGTTCAGGTGAGGTTAATTACAGAGAATTGTTAAGCTTGCTGCTGTGTGCTGGACGGGTGGGAGGGATTTCAAGCCTCCGATGCTGATTTCTGTGTGACACGGCCACGCTGGCTCGGCGGGTGTTCAGCAGCAGATTTACACACAACACCTACAAGCGCCAATCATTCACTGAAACAGCTCCAAATTAAAGCCCACAACACAGCCACATGAAAATACTCCAGCTTGTTATTACGCTCGACGTATAAATTACCACACACAACGTGCAATTCTCCACATGAAATACACAGAAAATGAGTGCATCTTCTTTTAAATAAATGGCCAAATATAGGGAAGTTATTTTGCATACAGAGAAAGCCATCTCTAATTTCTACCAGGAGGTTATATTAACCCTGAGACGAGCCAAAAGCAGGAGCCGGAAAGCAAGCAGGAAAAGAGTGACTCAAAGATGCAGTCGGCTGTGTTTGAGTAAGGATGAGATTATATTGGATTAAAGGGGATTTTTGCAATGCAAATGAATGCACCTCAAATCAATAAGGCCTGTTCTACTCAATATACAAACTAATTAAGAGGTAATACAATCAAACCAGAATAAAATAGATTGTGCAGCTTCCTTAGAAAGAAATCCAATCAAACCTTTTTATGTGAAAAGATAAAATCTAAAGCGATCTTTCTTTGTACGAATAATGACCTCGGCTTTGTGTCCATTTAATAAGGAAAACTTGTCTTAAGAGGTTACGCTCAATGTGCATATTCTAATCAATATGAATTACATAGGGTTTTATCTATGTTATCTGCTCCAGACTGCTAAGCTAATTAATGTTTTATCGAGTGTTTTAACTCAATTATTTCGCAAAGTCAAAGAGGTTCAACACAATTTTCTATGAGCGACCGGAACATTTCCAGTGGAGGGGAGATAGTTGAGCTCTGCAGCTTTTAAAAGAGTCATGACCAACTGCAGGACACGCACGAACGTATCCAGTTTAAATATTTGAATTAAAGAAGAAAAAGTGCTGTGAAAGTATTAGTACGGTGGACTGTTTTGGCTGTTTGTATAGCACAATGCCCTTCTGACACGGTGTTACATTTTGCGTTGTATCAGCCGGGTGTCATTACTAAAGTTTGGAGAGCCCCCCCCTTCTCTTGCGCTTCATTCCAGCTGATTGCTCATTTTCTAATGCTAATGGTGCTACGCCGGGGCTAGGGTTTCTCCCCTGTCAGCTGGCCACTGGGGCTGTGGGACGGATCTAATGGGCTCTGACAGGAGGGAACTGATCTCATTCAAAGGGGATTTGATATGTGGCATGAATGTGGTGACCCTCAATGGACATATTAATGACCGTTATCATTCACAGACTTTGTGCCATTCATAAAGCCTCCCCCTTTTTTTTTGTTGGATGCACCGGTGCTGCGCCAAATGCCATGACTTATGGATGAGTTGGTCGTATATTGTTTTCAGTGCCTTTTAGGTAACACGTCAAAGTGACTCAGAGCTCAGCTCCGGTGGCAGAGGTGGCGGCCGGTCGAACGCTTTGAGCAGCATAGCGCAGTAAATAATAACATGGTGGGTGTTGTTTACAATTCAATTACGACTACACGCCGACGGAGAAGAAGACAAAAGCCTACAGTCACAGGAGACGTCAGGATGGAGTCACACAGTCAATATTTAGCTTCGCCCCCATCGCTATTTTATGACTGAGGCTTCGCTTCGTGCATTCAAAGTATTGTTTGTGCTCATTTCTCATTATTACTGCTGCAATAAGCAAAAGTAAGAAAAGTATAGTGAGAGGATCAAGGGAAGGTTTGGTAAGATCACTGCAAATACAGATGGTGGTAAGATATTTTTTGGTAAATTACATAGTGGCTAAAGGGATCGTTCCATGGAAAGTCATTGAGTGCCAGCCGTTACATAAAACAGAAAGTGCCTTGTTCCAGCATTTTTGCCTATTTTAAATCATATTTCAAGACCTACATAGTATTTTGTACTGTGTCTCTGAAAACACTGAATAGCTCAAATGAAAGAAGAGACTCTCTATTTCATCATGAAATGAAATGTTTGTTTTTACCTTGTTACATTCTTGTTTTATCAGAGGTAGAGGAGAGGCCACTTTCACTTATATCACCACTTTTTCTCCAGAATCCCTGGATTTTGCTCTCTAATCTCGATCGTCTCCACTTCCTGCTCTGATCTCTGTGGCGTATACCGTCACTTTATGCTCTGACTACATCTCCCAGAAGCCCCAACATTACTCACAGGCTGCGGGAGACTGCGATCAGCGACCTATTGCCGAAAAACCACTTTGACGTATTATTACTTCAATGGCACTCAAAGATTTAATGACTGATTACAGTTTCGGAAATAAATTATTGTATGTTATAGCAACCATAACACTTTATGCTTTCCCATCATCAACCAAGTTTCACAACCCCCCTGAAAAACAAACGTGACTGGGCCAAAGGACGGAAAAAAATAAGGTTACAATCAACATGTGGACTCCTTTGAATAAACAAGTCCTAAAAAGGCACAGCACTGCTTGTGCGCAAAATGGAGCAGCCACAATTAAACGTCTTGGGCAGGATGTTCATCAGAGTGTGGTTTTCTGAAGAAAGTAAAAAAAAAAAAAAATCTAGCTTGCCTATAAATGAGAGAACCAGCCAGAAAAGTCATATTGAGCCATACATGCATCCGATGAGAAGTGAAGAGGAGCGATCCTTCATTACTGTGAACACATGTGGCTGCAACCTGAGCTATTCCTCCTGGTACCTGGCTAACATATCTGTCAGAGACCCCAAAAGAACAACAAACATGGGATACAACATTCAAAAGGTCCATGCATCCTGTATTAATCAACAATCAGAGAAAATATATTCATCATCATGTCACGTGAACATATTTTAAAAAGGAAACGAACAAAATTAAAACCCGCTTTGAAATCAAAGAGACCATAAACGATTACCATGACAAATTTATCATCAACCTCTGATTTAAGGGGTTGTGATGATTGATTATGAGCATGTTCCAAGTGTTTTCCATTCCCCCGTTTCCCCTGCATGCTCTATTAGCAGAGCTGAGGTGCAGCAGCTTGGGAAGTGTTTCTTGACAGCTGCACAGGAAGTTGCATCCCTCCACACGTCGAGGTGTCACCGGCAGTATTTTAACATTTCCAATTTTAATCTCAGATTCCTGCCATGTGTCAACTTCAAAATGAAGTTGCGCTCCTTTGCGCTCGCTGCCTCCTAATAACAATCTGTGTGCTGCCAAGAGACGCCACAAACGCCTGGCCGTGCTCTCTTTCTTTGTTCTTCGTCAAAATTTAACACAAATGTCTGGTTGAAGCTTGTTTCAAAGTCAGATGTTAAATTTACTCAAAAGGATTTAAAGCAGGAAACACTCATATTTGATCATATGCTTGTGAAATATGCTTGGTATAAAAGCAAAATGGAATTATTAAACCTAATTAGTCCAAATCCTAATTACTCCTGACATCATCTGATGAAATGAATATCTATCTATAAAACTACTAGAAGTAGTTTCTTACTGTATATATTGTCTTTTTCTTTTTTTTAATCACATTGTTGCCTTATTTTTATTGACTTTTATTTTATTAGGGGTGTCCCAATATCTGATATCGATCCAATATCAGCAAAAAAAAAACAAAACAAAACAAAAAAAAAACAGTATCGGATTATATCGGTCTGCATCTAAAATATCTGATATCAGCACTTTTCAGGGTCTTCTAATTTATTTACTATTTATTTTATTCAATTATAGAATAAGGTTATGTTTAAGTTAAACTAGCAGTTATTTTGCACTTAAAATATCTATTTTTGTTTTTACTGGATTTATTGACATTATTTTTCAGCGTCCAATCCAATTTATTTTTTATTTATTTTATTCCTTTCTAGAATATTCTCATGTTTAAGGTTAAAATTGATGTGACCTATTTGAGTAATATCACTTGATTAAGCCTTTTCTAACACTCCATACTACAAAATAAGTCATAAAAGTATGTATGATTCGTGCTGATATCATATCGGATCGATAACGGTATCGGCCAATACTAAAGGCTGCCAATATCTGTATCGTATTGGAAGCGAAAAAGTTGCTTCAGGACACCCCAAATTTTTTTTTTATTATTTTTTTTTTATTTTTTTTAATCTTTTTTCTGTTTTTACACTTATTGCTCTGTATTCATGGTGGATAGCAAAGGAAGTATTTCAATGTACATGGAATCACATTTCCTTACATATGATAATAAACACCTTGAATCTTGTTAGAATTAGCTCCACCATAAGTCACAACAAATATCCTTTACCTACTCATGTATAACAAATATGCTACTGATATGATAATATACTAGAATAATACAATATACTCATAACATATTTTTACATTGTGATACTCCAATTTTTTCAAGCAAAAATCAGAAAACAAATCATCCGACCAAAGAGCGTCTGATGTACAGGTGTATTGTGTTTCGCACTGAGCTTTCCACTGATTAACATCCTAAAGCGGACGCAACAAAACAGCAGAGCAAGTACCAACAACATTACCAAAGTGCTGTTCTCCCCTCCGAGGCCGAGGCAGCAGGACATTTTTGCCTGGCTTCCTCCACAGCCTGGAAAATCCTCCCCACATTACCACCATTGTGAGCGCTACTTTGCTTTCACAGTCCAAAGATCAAAACAGCAGCCATGTTTCCAAGGAACAAATGTCTTACCAGCTGGGCTGGTGTGAACACAGATATAATGCTGACAGGAAGCCGAGGCAGTCACTTGTAGAGCCAATTATGGGCAGAGCCGTGGGGGGAAGGTTTACAAACACCGCTTTTCTTGTGTCGCGCTACTCTGAGGTATATGATTAACTTCCTCGCCAAAAGTACCCATGCAGCCGGGAGTCTGCCCTCTTTGTAGGTGGCAGAGCTGGTGAGTCGTGGCACAGCCCAGCCGACACCAGACTACCGAGCAAAACAACAAGTGGGCTGCGCCCAAAAGGGTTCATTTTGTTGTTGTTCTTTACACCGCCTGTGCTTCCACATTCTTCGTCTTTTAACGGTTCTTCTTTAGGACATGTTTAACCGTTTGGTTAAGTTTTACAGTGTTGCTATCACACAGGTTACAGGCCTCTCCTGAAGCCGCAGAAGCTCAGCGTTCTCCACCGGAGTCAGGAGGAATTCAAATTGGCCTATCTGAAGAAAATACCTTTGCTTTCTGAAGACTAATTACAGGCCCTTCCCATGAATGGAGGTTGAACGAGCAACTTAATTAACCGCTCTGTAGATTACCCTGCTTTATTCCCCCAACCAAAATCATTTTCTGGAGGATCACAAGATTTAAAAAAAATGTCAAAAAAAGTAATTCCCTGGTGTTCAAGCTTGTTTAAATCAAAATAAGGAGTGTCCACAGTGAGTGCCTCCTCCCATGTGGCATTGTCATGGTGGCAGAGCAGGGTTGCCGGCAAACAACAGTCTTTTAACTATCCATGGTCTAGCAGCCCTCCTTCACTGTCGAATTTAAAAAAAGTTCCTTTCACCACATCTGCCCTATTTGCGCGGCCTTTTCTTCACCTGACCAGCTCAAGAGATTCCCTTTATCTGAAAGGTCAGTTCATTCAACTGGGCAACAAACACAAGTGAATATAACTGTCCCCAATCTTTCTTTTGCAGAATTCATGCTTGAGTTGCCTCAAATAAAGAAAGTCCCTGCCAGCGAGAAGAAGGAGCTCACAATCAACTCTATAGGGGCCGCTCTATAGAAAAGACTCCCTGTATCATACAGTCCCCCTTTACAACTCTACATTTCCATTTAATGACACCCTACATATTAACCCTGGTCAGCATCCAATTACACAGAATAAGTGAATTATCTGTGCCAGCATGCAATTTGAAAATGTTTTTCAAGCAATGTGGGGACAAGAGGGGGGAGCATTTTTTTTTTCTCATCAACCCAGCCAGCGTCCATTAAAGTGTGAGTCTGTGAGACAGGTGATTCCCAGACCTTTTTTTTTTTTTTTTTTTTTTTTTAAACACAGGACCACAGAGATTCCCTGTCAGGGACTGTTATAGAAGGTAGAGTGACACCAACACAACTGATTTGATGAGCTTTCCTACACAGGCCAGCACTCCACCAAACAAACTGGCCGGGCAACCAACGGCGCTCCATTCATATTTAATTACAGCCTGCTAACATGGCTTGCAGATAACATTACACCCGGCAAAAAATGGAGGGAAGAACAGCTATGATTTTTTTTTTTTTTTTTTTAAATATAGGATTGTATTTCTGCGTGTTTGACATGTTCAAACGCAGGATGCACAAAGAGGATTTTTGATTATTTGATCCGGATCAGATAAAAAGAGAGTCAGAGAGGGCAGCACCATCTCTCCTTTAATGGCATGTAAATAACACCAGGTGGTGAATATTAAGTATCAAACGTGGGACACAGCAGTCTGTGTCACATGACCCACCTCTGTGGGTGTAAAGTCACTGCTGGCCTCCCAGGCGACAAGCGTGTGTGTGTGTGTGTGTGTGTGTGTGTGTGTGTGTGTGTGTGTGTGCTCTACCTTGTGCTTCGTCGTATATAAACACAGTAGGACAGGTTCATTTTCAGTTAGGAGCTATGACGTGGATATGAAACTGGTGATACGGGATGGACACGACCAGACACACCACACACGTCTGAAACACACACTCATGATGTTGCATTGTCTCTTGGCGCGCTGGCGCCTGTCACTCAGCGGGGTCCTGGAATATGCACCGGGGCCATCGACAGGCGTCTGTGTCAATGCCTGACAAACCTCAAGGCACCAGGCTGTAATTGGAACGACTGGCCTAATCCTCAGATCAAGACAGACTCATTGACAAGCTAAGCGGGCAACAATCCCAGCAGCGCCTTATTAGTGGAGCTGGCCTCTTCGCTGATGTCACCGCTGCCAGCCAAAAGGCTGCCTGGGCATTTTCACAAAAATGCACAATTTCATTCACACCTGGAAACTGCAGGGGACAAACAGGTTGGGCAACAGTACATTTGAGCCAGTTCATCATAGACTATGTAAAATATGGACATAGTCTCCTGAAGAGCTGCTGTGAAGCTCAAACTGGTTGGCTATGGTTGTCACCATCACGGCAGTGACATCATAAGTCGTGTTTATTTCTGCCGTGAAGTATTATAAAGTATTTTAAATTTTTCGGTATTTCTAGGTTCGTTGCTGCTTGATACTCATAAATAAAAATCACTAGTTTGGGGTCTTTGTCTTCCCATTTTATCTAAAATGACTCATGTCTTTAATTCCAAACAGACTCAAACAAACTCATGTATAAAAAAAAAACAGAAACGTACTGTACACTGCAATTACACTCGTTGGACACCACATAACATTTCAGGGATTCCCAAATACGAAAAGGTGCTGCAGGTGTTTTCACAGTAGTTAGAGCTGTTTTAGTTAGAAAATTAACTCGTTGAGTGCCATAGACATATTTGTACGTCATTTAAAATACAACACTTGCCATTGATGACTAAATATGTCAAAGTCGTTTTTCGGCAGGTGGCACAAGAGGGCGCTCTCACACAGCTTTTGAGTAATATTGGGGCTTCTGGGATTTGAAGTTGGGAGATAAAAAGACGGTATAATGCTGCATTCCATTTGCACTCGTTAAGCTGGAATGCCTCCCGAAGCCGGATTTCCGACTCGGAAAGTCAGACGACCCTCACCAACCCTGACTTGACGACAACATCATGATCCAAGATGGCAGCGCCGTGGGTTAGCACCGTGTAGCGTTACACGTTACAGCTTACAGCACGGACAAACATTTTTCCCCACACAAAATTACGCTGAAGAACAAACACACCCTTGGTTTCTATTCCTACAGAGCAAGCACAACAAACTTTTCATTGGAGGCGTCCATCTTAGTTTTCCGACTTGTTTCATTTCTTCTTTCATTTGAGCGAATCAGTGTTTTTGGAAACATAGTACGAAATATTCTGTGGGTCTTGAAATATGACTCAAAATGGCCAAAAACACTGGGATTAATAAAAGGGCTTGCACAGAAAGAGTTAAACTAGTTGTCGCCATCTCAGCAGTGACGATATTAGTCGTGTACATTTCTGATGCAAAGTACAAGTACATCACAAGTTTGGGGTCTACTCATGCTGATATAATTCCAGTATAAACTCGTTAATAAAAAGCAGAAACTGTACACTGCAATTGCACTCGCTGGATACCACATCATATATCAGTGATTCCCAAATAGTATATGATGGTGCTGCAGGTGTTTTAATAGTAGATACAGCTGCTTTAGTTTGACCAGCTGACAATTACTGAAATTTATCTGACGCCTTAGCTAAATGTTGTAGATTCCTGCATAGCATTGGAAATGCCTTTTTAAAAACTTTTACATACTTTATTGACAGCACTGACTGACAACCAGTGTGTTTAGTGAAAAAAACATCTTAAACACTAGCATAGAGAAGTGAAACATCAGATTAACCCACCCAGACAAGCCTCCTGCCTATAGACAGTGCAGTGCATGTAAGGAATCGCTCCCATCGCTCTGAGCAGACAGCGAGCACACCTTCAGTCTCGGTAGAAATAGCCACAGTGTGCTCTCTGATGGAGGGGAGCGTGCAGCAGAGGTCAGCTTTGACACCTTCTTGGCAGAACGACAGAGAGAGCCTGGCTCCCAATCCTGTTCCCAAAAGCCAAGATGCCCAAGAAAACAAAAAAACACAACAGTGTGTCCGTTTGTGGCCCCTTCTGAGTGCCTGAGATCTGCTGTCAATGAGCATATCAGAGGGTTTGACATGAAGTCATACAGTATGTACACTCAAGATACAACACGTTTCAGCCTGATAAGGTGTCACAGCGCAGCACTAACACACCAGCAGAAGGAAAAGAGATTATTTACCTTCATGTAATTATTGTGTTTCAAATCCTAATATGCTGCCAAGATGAAAAAGGTCACATGAAAGTGTACTTTTCTTTCAGCATGCTAAGCACTCCTTGGCAAAGCTTGAGAGCCATCAACCTCAGGCAGAGCATGGCAGGAGTGTTTCTGTCTGTGTATGTGTACGTATGTGTGTGTGTGTGTGTGTTTGCAGTTCCTGGCTTTTGTAAAGGCACCGGGAAGCCCGAGCCGTCCACCCAGGCATGCCTGCGCAGTGTAACCAAGGCTGACTGGCTGACCTCAGACTGTGTGGGCCCTTTAGCAGAAGATGAAGGAGCTTTTTCATTGACACAGGAACAGGAGGTATCGCCTTCCCTTTGCAGCAGCACTCATTCATGCCAGACACAATGCGTTATTATTGGTTTTGAATTGAAATGTTAATTTCAGGGGAACTGGGCAACTAGTGCCTGAGAGCTTGCCCTGCTCATTTCTCATTTTTCACGTGGCCGAGGCGGCCTGCATCGTTGGGGGGAGTTAACCCTCAACTCCCCTTGCATTACAACACCTTGGTTTAGCTCGTGAAGGACCAGTGTTGGGCAGTAAAGCGTTACTAGTAATGGCATCAGTTTTGAAAGTAACTAACACTGTACTCTAACGCATTACATTTTAAATAAATAGACGCAGTTACCGTTACAAAATGGTGTGTCTGTCCATTACTTGGTAAATGATTTCCTGTTTGATGAATTCAAATAGACTGTATAGAGACAACAATCCGTCCCCCACTCTTCCAGCATAAGGCCACAAACATCGACGGTAAAACAGAGCATTAATGTGATTGCAGCAGCATTGGGAGCCTGGCGTTTGAGTGATTCAACTCATGGTGCGTTGAACTGCTACATGTTTTGTTGTACGTCTGTAAGGCTGGAAGAGCTGGAAGCACTAAACTTCGAGGTTACATTGATTCGAGCTCCAAGTTCTGACTTCCAGTGAACACACCATAAGGCAAACTAAAGGGTCCTAAAGAGTAACCAAAAAGTTACTTTTACCAGTAACTTTTGACGTAAGTAATCAACAAAGTATTTGACTTACTTTTTGAATACAGTAACTAGTAACTGTAACTAGTTACTATTTTACAGTAACTAGCACCTCACTGGGCGGCCTGCTGGTGTAGTGGTTAGCACTGTCGCCTCACAACAAGAAGGTACCGGGTTTGATTCCCGGCCCGGGGCCTTTCTATGTGGAGTTTGCATGTTCTCCCCGTGTCTGCGTGGCTTCTCTCCAGGTACCCCAGCTTCCTCCCACCATCCAAAAACATGCATGGGGATTAGGTTAATTGGTTAATTTAAACTGACCGTAGGTGTGAATGCGTCTGTCTCTATGTGTCCTGTGATGAACAGGGTGTACCCTGCCTCTCGGCCAAAGACAGCTGGGATACGCTCCAGCCCCCCGCACGACCAAGGACCGCAAATGCAACCTGCCAGAGTGCTGCATCATACAAGAGCTAAAAGGTTAGCGGTAAGAGGTGAAGACACCAGCCGGCCAAGGGAGCAGTCACTATTGATCCAGAGGCCGTGGAGGGAAAGGGTGATGGCCGTGGTGTGAGGCAGGCAGGTCAGCACTCTGCTGTACAGCCTCACAGAAATGAGTGCATCAGCAGGCCCGGCAGATCTATATGACAAGAATTAAACAGCATAATCAAATTGTTTGTGCAACCATTTAGCATCTCATTCCCTCACTGCCCTGGGCCAGACTGACCACTGGAGACCGGCCATCCACAGCAGTAACAAAGTAGAGCAATAACTAACAGCGATTAAAGGAATATTGATGGCCTGTGACACACAGCATCCTGAAAAATGCTATTTGGTCAAATAGCTGCAATAATTAAGTATATGAGGGTCAGTCAATTTTATCTGCTGCTTTTATTTGGATCGATTATTTAGTAAACTGGCCAAGCCTCAGAGAGCATTATTGCTGAGTGGGGCGTTGATTTCATGGCGCGAGTGCTGCAGCTTACAGCAGAAAGGAAACCCACAGTGGAAGTGTTGCAAATATTATAGAGGGAAAGAAACAAAACAGCTGCACTATCACTGTAAAACATATTTGTGATGTGATCTGGAATCAGACACAAACACTTACTGGACACTTCGACCTTGCTCTGCGATATTTAAGCCCTTAAAATCTTTCTGTCCTTTCATCTCACAGCATAATGTTCCCACATTAGCACAACAAAAAATATATTCTCACCACGGACTGATAAACATTAGCTGAAAGCAAAAATAATGAGTTTTGGCTGCTTAAAAGCAAAGCTGCGTTTAATGTGATGCAGTGGTTAAAAATAAACTAGACCATTTAGAGGCTTCTCTCCCAGATGATTGATTAAACATTAACCTGCTGGATCTGGGATATCTCTTATTAATCACAGGTGGCGCAGACTTAACTGAGCATGAGGACAAAAAAAAGGCAGTGATGGCAGCGCACATACACACACTCAATGTGCATGAAATCATGTAATCATAACATATGTCGTTAATCTGATGCGTGATGCAGCCTGGTGGGAGTCAAACATCCAACTCCGGTGATGCAATTGAGTCACACACACACGCACAATCTCCATATCAAACAGCACATTGTGGGAATTGCCATGACCTAATGCATTTCTTATCTTGCATTTGATTACACATTTCACAGAGGAAACCATTTTCCTCTTGCCTACAACAAGATGCCCAGTGAGAAAACCAAGCGTGACCAAAGAAGCACACAGTGTTTAAAGGAGTGGGTGGCACATCTGTGATCTTGACCTGTTAGATAGACTGCAGAGCAGCCCCCAGAAAAGACAGCAGAACAGAGCAAAACCTCTATCAGGCCTTCCTTGTTTTCCCACAGTCTGCATCTGAGAAGAAGAAGCTATCACACTCCAGTAACGTCAGAGAATATTCAGCCACTGTAGCAGGCCGTCGCTTTGATCCAGCACTGATGTGGGTGGCCGGTATCCACAACTACAAGCTCCAGTTTGAGTCTGACAGCACTGGACCTGCCTCCAACATAGCTCCGTTTTTCTCGCTGTAACCACGGGTGACTTTTTTATGCCCGAGGAGGCTTTTATGAGAAAATTGACAAAGTAAATATCCTTTCAGCTGTTTCCCTGATGAATAATGTACGCACAGGCTGATGAACTGCTTTCAAAAGAAAAAAAAAAAATCAGCTTCAGGGTTGTCCCTGCACATCAGCTGTCATCGTGTGATGTGGGTGGCGGTCCTGGTGTGGGTGAGGGGGGGGCTCACGGCAGCACACAGGTGCCCTTTTCACTCCCAGGCCGAAAATGACAAATTCAATAAACTCAAGACATCTCTCTGCAGCACCTATGGAATCAAACACACCTGACAAGCAGCTGAAGGGCTTCTTCCTAGTCGCTCTGACACGTCCTAACATCTCTACGCTCAATATCAATACCACCGCGTCCGCAGCATATCTTTCCATCTCACTAGCATGTTTTGACACTGTGAGAAAGAGTATGAATATGTGTCAGAGGTTGTGGGACTCGAGGTAAGATTGCGACGAGGAAATTGAATCTGTGAGATGACATTAACAGAGAGTGTCCCCGACTCTGTGTGTGTGCTGTTCAGCCCCAGAGCAGACAGGCCTGGCTAGGGTTACCAGCCGTAATTCTGATGGTGAAAGGGCCACAATCAGCCTACTTAATCTCGAAGCTGTTCTTTAAAACCAAAGAAAGACGATCTGTCTCCATTCTACTGTACAAAACAAGGAAACATCTTAAAATGGAAATGCACATTAAATTAAATTTGCCTTCAGGGGGCAATGAGGACAACCCCATGACTGCAGGGCTTTTTTTCCTCCTCCTGTGATTACAAAAAAGGTGCTTGTACTCTGTCAAAAGACCCAGTCTCATAAACCTACCGCGACCTGAAAGAACAAACCTAGACATCAAATTTTAAAGAATTAGCATCACAATGGACTAAATGTCCCCCTTGTAGTAAAAGCCCAGTAAAAAAAGGCTTGCAATTTCAGTGGTGATGATAAACTGGGGGATGCAGATAGCGGGAGCACTGTGCGTGAGACAAACCCTCACTGTACGTTCATTAGCATCCCTGAAGGCTCCCGTCTGACGATGAGGGAAACGGAGCACTGTGGCCGTTCTGCAAGCATGAGTGCCTTATTAAAGAATGGGCCAGGGAGCCTCACATTTGGCGAGTCTGGTCCAGGAGGAGCTCACATTAGGGCTCCCACCTGTTTGTCTGGGTACTCATTTGACACAATAGGTCATGAAATGCAATATGGGCCTGTGCCTCTCTTTCTCACCACACAAAGCCAAGGAGCGGATGAACTGCAAGATAAACGACCTTGACATTTGGGTAGTCTCCATAAAAATAAACCATGCTAAGACAATCTCATAAGACCAAAGCACAACTTCAATGGAGAGCAAACAGGAGCAAAGAGGGGAAAAAAAAGTGTCTGGTTTTCGGCAGGATGGATATTTCCTAGAAGACTTTGATTGCTCGTCTGTGATAACTGTGAGAGTGTGCAGGCCTGAAAAAAAAAAAAAAATCCTGCTCCGTGTTTGTACTTACAATCTGGAGGTCTTGTCTTCCAAACCAGCTGTGTACACGCTGCAGACGAGCCGCGTTTTTCCACAGGAAACACAACAAGAACCACAGGAAGATAAAAACCAGCACGAAACAGCTGGAGGGAAATGACACAAGGCTCAGACAAATATGAAAATCACTTTTCTTAACGACAAAACAGAACATATTAAATAATAACCAGTGATAAGCATATGGCATATTCATCTTTAGGGCTATGATTTAGACCACTAATGTGGTTTTGACATAAAAGAGAAGTGTGTTGCTGCAGGAGGAAGGCCTCTGTGCAGCTCCATCACCTGTCTGTGATTGACAGCGTGGGGCAGGTGGGGAAAGTGAACCCTAAAGGAGGACTCACCATTGTCCTCCAAGGGTCTTTGATCACCCAGGTGGACCAGGACCTCAGCGGGGAGTCCAGGCCGGGCCCCAGGCTACGGGTTAGTATGGACTCAGGAGGGCTGCCAGGATCAGGAGGTGAGGGAGGGCTATCCTGTGGAGAGACACGACACGTGGATTTACTCCTGGATGAAATGCTGCTGATGATTGTTTTTGTTTACTTCTTTCTGTTTTGCTTTTTTTTGCCTCACACACACCACATGGCCCGTCTAGACTTGCTCATACTGGGATCATACTTGTTTCTCATTTAACTGAGTAGCAACTTATTGTAACATATTAGTTCATTTCTTGCAGGATAACTTGTGAAATTTACAGCCCAACATGGCGCTGCAGAACCTGAGGGAGTCCATCATGTTTCTCCATCATAATGCTGCATTATAAACAACAAATATATGCCAATTCAAAAGTGGGAGAGCCAGTTGGCGTTACCTGTTGGCAGGTTAGCAGCACAGTGGCGTTAACGCTAAGGCAGGCTTCAATGGTGCGTTCAAGGACTGCTCACTAAGATTAGTTTTTAGCATCACGTTTTTATGTTGCGTTCAAATACAATCTCGTCTGTAACATTTGGGGATAAATAAATAAATAAATTCCGATTGAAGGACATTTTTTCACAGCAACATAAAAAAAGATATTAAAGAGGGAATTATCAGCAGATTATAATACCTAATTAAAACTACTGATGACACAATTTGTTTAATCAAACCAAAAAATAAAAGTACATAATAAAGCATAATAGCTAATCATTTAAATTGTGTACTTATGCAAGCATACACTATAAATGACAATAGCAAAGTACAGAAGCTATGGTGTAATTTATGGTGCATATTATATTTTTTGTAAAATCTACCTATCTTTGAATGACATCGGTTCTAAAATGTTCTTCCTTCACAGATTTCAAAAATGGCAGTTAAATTTCTGAGGGGCAAACTAAAACAAGCACTGAAAATGGTGACTGCAGCCTCTTCATCTGCTATAAATACATCTATTTTTCCATTTAGGTGTATACATACAAATCACAAAAATATGCAACCCATGAAAGGCATTTAGACCAGACAAAGGTGGAGGAGGTGGATCACATAAGTGAAGTCACACTGGAAACAAATGATCTTATTTTTTACAGTGTGGCAGCTGTGCATACAGCCCTTACTTAAGGCCAAGCCTTTAATGAACCTTCAAGTGTACAGTAAGTGGGCAGGAGTGGCTTACAGCTAAAGAGAGTAATGTTTCTCTGCTGATGGTTCCCATCCTCTCCAGACACTGCAGCAAAAGGCCATCAAGACATTTAGCTCACACGGCGTAAAAAAAAAACAACAACTACCCAACACTAAAATAAAAACACATTAGATAAAATGTGGAGAATAAATCAAACTACACAGGGGAGATGATGTGTGCATCTCTGCTATGAGTGTGTTTGTAATATAAGGGCACACTCTCAGTGTGTTGGTGGATGAGACTCACAGCAGCTCTGCAATAAATTGTGACAGTGAACAGGACAGACTGGGACAGCCCCTCTTAGTCTGGAGCGATTGTGTTTCAGTGTGTTCGCCCGGCTCTTCCTGTGGTGCTGTGTTGTGGAGCAAAAAGCCACTGCTGGGAGCCACAGTGGAAGAGATCAATTGTACACATTCCTGCCACCTGAGATTCAAGTGTTTCTGTAATACTGCACAGCTCAATCGATACTTAAAGCGAGGAGCTGAGAGGGAAGAGCCCAGTCCATGTTTAGTGGTGGGACGACTCACACAGAGATAAACGCATGTGTTTACCCCTCTGTACTTCTGTTTACCACCTGTTAATAGCCCACAGAAAGAGAGACAGGCTTTTATCTGAACAACAACAACAACAATATATATATATATATATATATATATATATATATATATATATATACACACACACATATATACTATATATATATACTTATATATGTGTGTGTGTATATATATGTATATATACATATATAGATAGATAGAAAGATAGATATATACGCACACACATTATATTACGTATATTATTATATATAGTATATCTGTATAAACATGCATATATTTATTCTTGTATATATTTATATATATATATATAAATGTATTTATATTTGCATATGTATTTTTGCACATATTCACTTGTGTGTGTGTATATATATATATATATATATATATATATATATAGATATAGATATAGATATATACACCATGAAGCATGAAACACTATTTGTACATGTACACAATTTGTAAATGTTGGAATTTTATGCTTTCCCTTATTATTCCAAATGACTTTTATCTAAATTAAATGCACATTGAAACAATTTCCTGGAAATAATAAAAACAACGTAATAAATTAGAATAATGTTAAATAATAATTAATAATAAGATCAAACAGAATAAAATCATTGTTCATGTGAACGTGTAGGCTACTTTGTGGTAATTAGCAGAGCAAGAATAATGTGCAGCTCTTTTATTTTTCTTTCTGTCCTTTGAAGGAATATCTCTCAGGAAGCCGATGTGCTGCACAAACAGAGCTCAGGGGAACAGATGTGACTGTTAAAAAGAAAACAGGCTCTGTGGGCAAGGATCATTTAGCTTCGACGTCTTGAAATATAAAACGTAAATATTGGGGATCTCGGCTTTGCGGAGGATGCAGGACAGAAATGAACAGATCCTGTATTGCAGGATGTGCAGCGATGTGTTAAATTAAATGCAGCTGTTGAAATACAAAAGGGGAACATTTTCGGTTTGAATGAAAAAGAAAAGGCAAGGAAATGCTTTCAAAAGCCGTCAAGGGTTTTATCCGGTTAACCGTGTGATCGTTTTGACAACTTCTTTGTGACAAATAATTAAATCGTCGAATTCTAATGAAACGTATTTAAAAAAAAAAAACAAAAAAAAAAACAATAATAATAATAATAATAAAGAAATGCCGAAAGCATCCTTCACACGTTGATAAACCTTTCATGTCCTGTCAAAATAACACAATGTGACTTTTCATAAATTTATATTAAAATGTGCTTAAAACAATGTAAGCAGGCAGCATTTTCTTTTCCGCGTAAAAGCCTCGAATCGACTTGATTCCGAGGATTAGCGATTAATTGAGGTTTTCAAAGACTGGCAGCAGAAATTATGAGGTTAAAACATGCGATCATTCAAAATGAAAGAGCAGGAAAAGCTCACATGACCAGTTTCTGCTTCTGCTGCTTTTGGCTGAAACAGAAAGGAGTGGAACACATCATTCACAGAAAAAAAAATCATAATATAATATTTATTCTTGTTCTTCTTTCAAATCATTGCCAACGTTTGATGTGTGAAAAATAATTGTCAGTATATTTCCAGTGATGTGATAAATAAAAGGAGGGAATAAAACCACACACACACGCACAGTGATTCTTTTGGAAAACTGATGTATTTGATTATTAGAGTAAAGAATTACAGTATCTTAGTTGTTAGTAGGTATTAAAGTGTAGAGAAACTGGACCCATAAAGATCTTCCAACTTTCCAAGAAAGTGCATGTAACAGTCCGAAGGTTGTCAAACCCAATATATATTTATATTTATAAAAACACTATCACTTTGTCCCCTGGCCGTTATGGACTTCTCTTGTGTGAGCTTTATGTACATTTTCTTCTGAGGGAGTTTGAATTTCCACGTCTGAACGTATTTACAGAAGCTTCAACACACAACTTTGCACTTGATGTCAGTGAGGATGCTGGGACATAGCAGCAACGTGGAAATCCAGCTGGGAAACTGAAGGAGAATCCTGCTCATTTGATTGGCTGTCTCAGCTCCAAAAGCCAGGAAATAGGCCAGACCGAATGTTCCCTTCTGTCTCGCTTTCAACAACACCAAAAAATACGAGCAACAAAAAAAAAAGAGAGGAAAAAAATGGAAGTAAATAAAAAGTAGAAAGTACAATACACAGAAACAGTAACAACAAAACAAGTTAACACTAAAGAAACGCTTGAAATGTAGCAAACCTCAATGTTTTGTCTTCTTTAAATAAAGGTAAATATCAATTGGAAAGAAAGGAACTACCACATCTTTTAGTCCCTTGCCTGATTTTGTTGTTTTACTGCGATGAGGGGATGGGTTGGGGTTTGGGGAGGCATGAACACACGATGTTAGACCATCTACAGAAGATCAGTGTACATTATTTACAGCAAGTCTGTTTGCTTATTACAGGGCTAATGCATCACATGAACATCGACAGTTCGGTTATAGCTACTACAGACAGAAAATAACTTAATGCCAAGGTTATCTACCCAGATATTCTAAGTTTGAAAAGCACATTTTTTTAAGCACCCATACATACCCATTCTGGCTTTAAAACAAACAAAAACCTAAATGTTAATGCTTCCACTTTGTTTCAAGCAAGGTTATAACCACTAATAAATAAGCTCCTTAAAACTATAACATGTACATTGTACAAAAAAAGCAACTCGTCTTCACACTCGTGTTCGTAAAGATTCGATGGCGAGCAAAGCAGTTCAGTTGATTTTTGTCCCTACAGTACGCCATCAGGCGTCGTCACCGTGGACATAACACTCTAACTGGTGACAATTTCTTTATTGTCCTCCATGAATCGTGTGAACCGGAAGTGGGCCCCGTTCTCTGTGTTGGCCATTTTCTCTAAACCAGCAAGAGCAGCGTTGGGCTCCATGCTGTGCAGCTTGTCTAGGCTGCCGGTCAGACCACCGATGGGAGAGCTACCCCCGTTTCCCATACCGCCTGACATGGGTGGGATGCCCCCATTCTGGATGACCGAGATTTCATTCGTCTTCATCGCCAGGCCGTTGGAGAAAGCCGCAGCGTACTGGTTCCAGAAACTTGCCGGGTCCCCGTTGCTCGCCCTTGATACCATGTCCTTCTGGAAGATCTCAGAAAACTTGACTGGGTTGGCACCCAGGAAGGCCATTGGCCCGTCCACGGAGAGCCGGCGGCCACGTCTGGCTGGAGCGCTGTTCCACATGTGTGTGCCCATGTGGACCTAGAGAGAGAGAGAGAGAGAGAGAGAGAGAGTAAAAGGGAGGGAGGAGAGAGACAGAGGGATGACAATTAGTGAGCGGCACATGAGATGATGCAATGGAAAAAATAATAATAATGCTGCTCCGCTCCAAATTAAAATAGCTTCACACTCCGTGTGCAGTGGACCAGTTAGTTTCTTATGTTCTCTAAGAGGTACCAGCATGGTGTAAACATCTTATTTTGGCAAGACTGATACATGCTGTTTACTCTAAACCTTAATTTGCTCATCTCACTGGGGGACCACAGCGCTCCGGGTAAAATTGCACTGTTTCATTGCTCTGGTCAGTATAGCATGCAATGTTTCACCCATGCCAATACCCTTTACATGACAAAGACACTCCTCCTTCATAATGTTATGATAATTGTGTTTTAAGGTATTTTCTGTACAACCTGGAAGTTCAGAGACTTTTTCTGTGTAGTTTAAAACTGACTAAAAATGCAGATATCTCAAAATAAGACCAGTTTCAACCAAAAGCCAGGGTTTTAAAAATTAACAATTAATCATACATCCCAAATTCCTCTTGTGGATTACAGATTGACACACTAAAAACAAATTAACCCACATTTCTCATAATTATACTCTCACAATTCATAGGCCTGTGACAGTTTTCACAATATGTTATGGAAAAATACAGACTGACCAAGCGCCTCATGATTGCCTTGATAATTAATTCTGTACTCTGAATCATTCTTTGCTGATTACATTCCAGTACGACAACCCAATAATTATATTAGTTGCATGATTCAGTCTTTCCACTATAAGGTAACTTTTTTTCCTCAGAAAGTTGTTTATTTCATTAATTATACTACATTAGCACCTCTTGATGCCTATTGCACTGACACACTATGTAAAACTAAATAGGAGCTCTGAGACTCATTTTTCACAACCATTCTCACGCACAAACTTTTGGGAGGCCAACATTTTTTCTGGGTGTTTTGACATTTACCTTGAGGTTTCCTTTGGTGGTGAAAGCCCGGCCACAGATACTGCAAGCAAAGGGTTTCTCCCCTGTGTGGGTCCTCTCGTGGATCTGTAGAGCACTGGAGGATGAGAAACACTTCCCACAGGCATTGCAGAAGTGTTGCTTGGGCGTCCTGCGTGGCGGAGCAGCGGAAAGCACTGGGGAGGTGGAGGCAGATGATGTGACCAAGCCAGAGGGCATTTCCTTGTTCTCTGGGTGGAGGCTATGGAGGAAGCCGTTGACCTCTGGTTTGTTAAGAGAGCCTACAGACAGGAGGGATGGGGTCGGGCTGGAGGACAAGCTGGTGTTTGACGGCTCAAAGAGCTGTGAGGGCAGGTCTCTCATTTGATGGGTTAGCATGTGCTGCTTGAGGTTGCCCTTGGTGGAAAAACCCCGGTTACAGGCCGTGCAAATAAATGGTCGTTCTTTGGTATGGCTTCGATAGTGAATGTCCAAGGCACTCTGACAAGCGAAGGTCTTCCCACAGATGTCACAGGATGTATTCTTGATGATGCTGCGCTCACGGAAAGGGAATAACATGCCTAAGGTATCTTTTGACGGATTGACAGATGTCAGGTCCAGGGCACCGATGTTGGAGGGGTGAGAGTGCAGGAGGCTTGCAGTGGTGTGCTCCAAGGATAAGGCCCTCTGGTTCCTTTCTTCGAGGCTAGGGGATTTGCGTGGTTGTGGCTGCATGCTAGTGGGGGATGGCGCCTGCATGGAGGAGGTAGATTCTGACACAGCTGGACTCCCGGCACTTTGGCTTTCAAAATCCCCTCCCAGGGACGAGGAGTCATTGGTGAAGCAATCCCCCTCAGCTAAGCCATTTGCCATAGCCTTCATTTGGCTGACTTGTAGCTCCTCTGTTTCAGTATTGTGGGCATTCTCGTGGTCATTTCTCTCTTGCCTCTCCTGGCTAGCCATTTCCAGCGGGGTTGGTGAGTTACATAGACTATCGTGGGAGGCATCGGCTGACCTGGGTGTGTCTGGCACACTGCTATCTGGGCCCTCCTCCATTCCTTCAATGTTGTCGTCAGACAGGTTGTCCAGATCATCAAAGTTTCTCTCCTCAAATGAACCAGTGTCAGATACCATGGACTCTGGGTAACTCTCTGGCAAAGGGGTGTTGGGTATGTGCCCACCCATGTGCATGCGAATATGTTGCTGTAGAACCACAGCGTTTGTGAACTTCTTCTGACAAATGGGGCAGGAGTGTTGGACTCTCAGAGGAGGCATGGCCCTGTGGACGCTGTAGTGGGTCTTAAGATTTCCCTTGGTGGTAAATGCCCTGCCACAGATTTTACATTTAAAGGGTCTTTCCCCAGTATGAGTGCGATAGTGCATTTTCAGAGCACTTTGGCAGCTCAACACCCGGTGGCAGATGACACATTCGTTTGGGTCTGCCACCTTCCTGTCAATGTTCTCCACAAGCTGCTGGAGCTTTGAGGTCTCTGACCCCTGGAGAGGATCCAGGATTCCCCCGAAGGGGAACTTAGCCTTGAACTGATCAGACATAAGAGGCATGAGAGGGTTGGTCATCATGGGTGGGCTGTTAGATGTTGTGTAGTCGGTGGTGCTCTCTGTGGCTGAGCTCACATTTGTCATGAAGCCTGAGGAGTGGCTGCCTTCTTCAGTTTTCCCATTTGAGGTAGGCAGAGTTGCACCTTCACCCTCCTCAGACACGCCATCATTACTTTTCGTTGAAGGCTCAGCAGCGCCTGAGACACTCTTAGGAACAGACGGGCTAGTTATGGCTACTGAATGATCCTCCTTTTTGATGAAATGTGGCAGGCTTGGCATGGTTGGTGGCAGCAACATGCCGACTGAGGACGTCAGTGTTGGTAAGACTGGTTTGCTGTCCAGCCAGCTGGTGACAGGCTTCTCAGGGGGCATAGACATGCCGTATGGAATTCCGGTGCTTGTTGGTATGTTGTCTAAATGCTCCGGGACAGGGTAGGGGTTCATCTGGATATGTGGGTATTTTTCCTTATGACGCTGGAAATGCACCTTCAGGTTACCACGGGTGGAGAAGCGGTTGCCACAGATATTACACTTGTATGGTCTCTCACCAGTATGAGAGCGCAGGTGGATTTGCAAGGCACTATCACTCCCAAACACCTTGCCACAAAACCTGCACTTATGCTTGAAGAAAGCCTCGTCAGAGCTGCTCTTGTGTTCAAAGGAAGTGACATTTGGCGGCTTGCCTTTCCTCTGTTGGGCCAAAGCTGCTAAAGAGTTGAGGTCCTCTACGGTGGTGCCAACACTGGGCAGAGAGCTGGAGAACATGGGGTTTCCAGGTGGGGGCTGAGGTAGAAGGGGATTCACTGCAGAGCTTAACAAGCTACCCATTCCAAATGCTGGCGTGGATGACTTAGTTAATGAGGAGTTGCTGAGCTGAGAGTGGAGGCTACTCACACTCGGCAGCCTCTTGTCAGAGGACTGGGTACTGACTGTTGATGGCCCCAGTGTGCTAATGCTCTGAGATGTCTCACTGCTGCTTGGGTTGGACTGAGGTAGCTGTGCTGCTGCAGCCAGCTGCTTTAGGCTGCTAATACTGGCTGACTGACTAGCCAGGTTCTGCGCTAGGCCTGCGGCTGCAGCCAGCTGTTGGGAGAGATGCGAGCTAAGTGTGGTCAGTGGGCTGGCAGCAGGCCCCATCGTGCCTGGAGCAGACGTCGGGGGCACCTGCAGCTCTGGAGACTGAGAGGCCAGTAGCAGTATCTGATGGCGAATCTGCTCAATAAGCTGTAGCTGGTGGATCTGCTGCTGTTGCAGAGCTAGGAGTTGCTCCATCAGGGCTGGCACTGCCACCCTGGGGCCCCCAGTGTTACGATTCTCTTGGGAGAATTGGGCCACAGCCACTTTGGTGCTCTGTAGATTTTCAATTATGACATTGCTGTTGATCATCGAGAAGTTTCCCAGTTCAGTCAAGTTTCTGAGCTGAGGTAGGGGGATAGCTGAAGTACCGAGTGCAGGGCCAGATGTGTCCCTGCCACCATGGCTGTTGACTGTATTGACGGGGCTCCCACTCTCTGTGTGACTGCCTTCCTCTTCATGACCACTACTCATTCCGGAGACGTCCACGTCCATGGCTTCGTCTTTTTCAAGAGCGTCAGGCTCCAAAAGGTCACTGCCTTCTGTTTGATCAGTGTTATTAGCGGTGTCATTCATCTGGTCATCGGGATTATGGGGAGGAGACCCAGGCGAGAAAGTTCCGGTGGGGGAGGCTGGGTTGTCATTCACTATCAGAACTAACTGATTCTTAGTGCAATTCTTCTGGTGTTCCTCGAGATCGGACAGTTCAAAGAACTCAGCACAACATCTGCTACAGACATGGGCATCTGACTCCTTGCAGGGGGGGTCCTCTGAGCAAAGTTCTGTGTCCCCTGAAAAAGAGGAAACAGAGGATTAGTGATTAGAAATGTTTTGCAGCTGAAGAAGCAGCTTTATCTCCTCAAATTCCATTGTTGTTAATCTTAAATTAATCAGTTTTACACTTATCCCCTTGATGCGTTCACAAAAACAACGATCGAAAGGCAACAATAAGCCAGCAGAAATGAGAAAAGGCCTTATTCAATGCTGTGGCCTCTGAAACACGATAAGAGGGGATACAAAATCAATAGGGACTACTCAAATATTGTTTAAAAGTGATCTTTGAAGATGTACATCTGGGTTTCATCAGCCCAAACACAGGTAATCATTTTCTCCAGATAATCCATCAAAATATAGAATAGAGTGAAGCGAGGACATTGGGTCTTAATGAAATTTCATAGAAAGGCATTGATTTCCTATATTCCATGCCCTTCAAAGTCTACTTGTCCACTCGGTGCAAATCAAGCATTTGAAGGACTTATTAGACTTTCAATTTGCTGTCAACTTTGCTCATTTTCAGCCAACTATGGACATCTTGGACAGGTTATCTATGTCACTAAACTAATTTGTATCCACTCAGGCAGCAGTCACAGTCAGACATGAAAAACAGAGCCTGGGGCGTCTCAGCTGATACGTGTACATGCTAAACACAACAAGCAAAAAAAGATGAGAAAAATGAAAGAGAAGGAAAAGTGTGACCTGTTCAAAATATACTATTAATAGTCTGAATGACAAGAATAAAAAAATACATAGAATTATTTTAAGTCCTAAGACTTATGTTTTGCAAAAACATTGGTAACCATAGAACAAACACTAAGTAAGTTCTTCTTTGGAAAAAAAAAACAGTGGAAAAAACATTTGTTTAAATGAATGACTTGATTGGCCGGTACATCAGAATGCCTGCATCACAAACTTCCCAAAACTAAGAAATTGGACACACCAGTTCACAGATCTCGCAGTACAGACACAACAACTTCTGTTGTCGCTGAGATGAAATTTGAATTGCAATGGCCGCCTTACAAATATGCACAGACATGTGTTTTTGAATTTTCCATTATAATAAACAGCACGAGTCAGGGAGTGAAAAGGCAGAATGACACCCTGCCCCCAGAGCCACAGTCATCATCCAGACTTTCCTGATTCTTTCCCCTCTTTGTCACACTAAAATCTCGCTGTTTAACATACAAGTTGATTTACAAATTGCATTTCTCTATGAATCCCTTTCACTGTGGCTCTGGCCCCTCAACACTTTCATCAGGGCCAAGAATTCATTTGCAAATGAAACCCAGAGAAGTGCAGCCCTGCCCCACAGAGAGACAGGATGCCTTCCCATTGTTCGCACAGCATGGGAGCGGCGGGGATCGTCGGCACAGCCTGGCCCTGCTCATCTCAGTCGACTCAAAGCAGATCCTGTTTAATTCAGGGATTATCTCCCTCAATGTTTCTCTGCTCACAGACATCAGATAACGCAAAGTTGCCATGACAGTAAACCCTGGCCCTCACACCACCAAACCATGCAAACAGGGAAGATTCAACTTTAATGATAACTTTTCATGTTAAATCCCCCCTTCCACCCACCCGTCTACCTACACCCCAAGCGCTAATTTTGAAAAAAAAAAAAAAAACGTGTTTGATTCATAGTGTGAGAAATGTGAGAATTAAATAAACACCCTTTTTTCTCTTTTCTTAAAGCTGACTGTACGCAAATTACTGTGAAGAAAATCCAATTGTAAAACACAGTGTGGGATGAAAATAGGAATAAAACAAACTTTTGGAAGATACACAATGAAAAGTAAAGAAAAAGTGTGTGTGCGTGCAAAAGTTAACACAGAGAATAAGAAAAAAGTACACAATGCATGTAGTATTTGAGAAACAATGGTGCATACTAAAATTAAATGAATTCACCATATCATTCATATACACACTTTAAAAAGTGTGTTCTTTGATTAAAATCATTTTCAAAGGCATCAATATTTTATGGTGTGCGCATTTTTCCAAGAAATCAAAGAACATTTTTAACATGCAAATGTGAAAAAATACAATAATAAAACTATTACTAGAAGATGTAATTATAGAAAAATTAATGAGTGAGATAACAGATGTCATTTACATATAAAACAATTTTATGGAAAAAAAAAAGAAATTTACATTTATGTGTTTCCAATTAAGGAACTGGAGGAAAAATAAATTCATCAAAATATTGAAATGCAGCAGTGTACAGTGGATTGTGAGAGAAGAAATTAAAAATTATGCCTCACAGCTGTAAAACACAAGAATCATATTTCATCGACTTATATGCTTACACACCTCCAGATCTGCTCTTTTTAGCGGTGCAGTGTTAACTTTTACTTTAGTTAATGATGAAAAAATAGCATCAAAACTAAATCAATGCACCAGCACAAATCCACTGTTCACATAAGACTAGTATGGCACACAACACAGATGCTAGCATTAGGCTTAATTCCAAAAATAGCAAGGATTAACTTCCAATTAAAATTAAGATAAAGTCAAGCTGGTGTAAAGATGAAGTCTGTAAAACTTCCATAGAATCTCTATCAAAGCACAGTGTAAGCAGTGAGCAGGGCTAAAGGGCGTCAGGAGAGACAAAGAGCAGAGGACAGAGACTCAAAGAGACTGACCAAAGTCTGAATATGAGAGACAAGAAAGCGAGGATTAGTCGGAAAAAGTTGACGGAGAGCTTTGAGAGATCCTACATTATTTTTTCGCAGGGGGCCTCTGTGAGCCTCTTGACACTTGTAACTTCAGGAGGGTTTCTGCTCTCTCCGTCTCCAGCCCTCAGGACTCAGGACTCATCCCACTGAACACTAGATGGGGTTCCACTAAAGCTGCCGTGGTCCAGGAAAAGACTCAAGTTTAAGAAGCTCTGCCCTGGTGACATGCTTAAAGCACAAGGGGAGGGAAAAAAGGCAAAGTCCTTCAGGCTACACCTAGACTCACAGCACATAAACACTGGCAAAATGACAAGCAACTGCACTCTGTGTTTGTAGGGAACAACAGTGCAAAGTGGGCCGCCCTGCCAGTCTCCCCTCTAGGGGGGCTACTCTGATAGGGCAAATGGGGGATGGCCACAACATTGATAAGGCCTCGCACTCTCACACATACACACTTTCAGGGGGAAACCGAGGCCTTGCCGAGCCGCCTGTGGCTCTGACCTGCAGGGTCAATGGTGAGGTGGAGAGGAACCCATCACCTCCTCACAGAGGGACACAGGCAAAGGTTAAAACAGCTCAACATCCCACCCTCTGGAGCTCTCGCTGCTACCACGGCCCTCAGCATCACTGACACCCAGCTACAAACACAATGACTTTCTGTTTTCACTTCCGACGAACACGACTCTCCAGAACACACACAGAAAATGCACAGAACCTCTCGAGACAACATATCTATACCCTTAAATACACACAACATAGAAACGTCACATCCTGCAGTCTGCCAGGGTTTACACTAAGTTTATTAGATTTAAAGACCAAAAACAAGCCAATCAGAAATTAACTACGTTTTGCATCAAGTTCCTAAAAATCACGTGAAATGGGCTGAAAATGCTTTTTCTGCATAAAATTTCTCCTGAAAGAAGCAAGTGTGTATTTCAAATTACCTGCACATGCCTTGCAGGCAGCAGTCCACAAAACACAATGTGGCTTTGAGAGTATTTACCTTGTACATAATCATTTGTAGACCTTATCCACCAGGTCAATCTAATGCCAAAATACGTCTATTATTTGTAACATGTCTTATTTATTTGACACATTATTAAAAATAAAAATAAATAAAATATGGATGTTAAGCAGGAAAATTCCATCTCACGTCATGCCAGGCCGAATATAAACCTGTATTAAAATTAAGAAGATTTAAAATTAATAACAAGTATTTTCTTGTTATTGAGTCATTTTACAGCAACGTTAAAAAGTCGGTCACCAAAAAACGCACGTTTCAACGCAACGTCCTGTTACGAAATGAACTGTTATTAACCTTTATACCCTCAATCTTATCATGCCGTGGTTTTGCTGAAGTTTTTCTTTTAGATTTGAATTGTCTTTATGAACAAATATTTAATCTTTTACAATTAAATGCAGCTTGAACTGGATATTGCTGGCCTCTGAAACCCTGAGCTCCAAATTTCTGTTTCTGATTTTACATCCAACTGCACCGTTAAAACAGAACATCTCACCACAGTTAACAAAACATAGATAACATATAAGTATTTTAACTGCAACCATATTTAATTGTGAGTTAAATTAAAAATAACAAGCCTATTTATTAATGTTGGTTTTAGTTGAAAACTCTTTTTTTTTAATAAAAGAGAAATCCAGAGTGACTCACAATTCACTTTTCTTTGCTGCTATTTTAACAACCGGTGAGTAAACCGGAGATATTCTCGGGATCAGGGGAGGATGTGTGTTCCTCTGCGCCCTTTGGAGCAGCTTCTCCTCCTTCCATCCAACTTTTAGCGATAAAACAAGCTGTGCGCCAACAGCCAATGACTTACTGACACTGGTTTTTATTAAAAAAAAAAGGTCAGAAAACATTTTATAACTTCACAGCGCGGGACTAAAACTCGCGGATGGAGGATTTCTGGGTCCGGGACTCCGGAAAAGTTGGAGACCCGGCAGCAGCGACAGGGTGGTCCATGAGACAGACCGCTGAACGGTGGGAAGCCCCAGAGACGAACCGAAACTAAGCCGACTAGTCATTACAAGAGATTTTCAACTTTAGTATAAAAACACGATTCAAAGCTGAAGTGGAGAAAAGTTTCTCAACTTTAAACACACATGCAGCGCGTAAAGTTGAACAGAAATACACTTATTATCTTTAAGTTTTGTTTTATACTTTGTATAATGCTGACAATGTTGTCTTTAGTGTGGAAAAATGATCAAACCAGCTCTAGATTCCTATTTGAACTGGAATAAAGTGAATTTAAGGCGCATTTGGTTTCCTGAAAAAAGTAGTAGTTTACACACTCTCATCACTAAAAAGGTGGCTTTTGCAAAGAAATAAACACGAAAGTATAAAGTCTGATTCAAAGTATTAACTTTAACCGTCAGATGTGATCAAAGAAGTGATAAAAAAACAAAAAAGTGAGATAGTGTCGGCGCTGGGACAAGAGGAGCGAGAGGGGGACGGTGACTCACCATTGTGCTCCGATAAAGGCAGATGAGGGTCGGATTGGAAGTGTTGCGGCTTCGCTTGTTTCCTCCGCGACATGCTGGCTGGCACATCAGCAGACAAAGAATAAAAAAATGACTACAAAACCCTTCTCAAAAATTACGTAAATCGAGCCCATCCACCGCGCATGTGCCCCGTTATGATTATCAATAATGCTCTGCGATTAATCATACGGGGGGATTCTTTGAAAGGCGATTGGCACCTCGCCAGCCCCCCTCCTATTCAAATGAAGTCTCTTTAATCAATTAGCTCCTGATTTGCTGGGGACTCTTGTCTCTCTCTCAGCTCCCACCCAATGAGTTGATCCGTATGGGGAAGAAAGGCTGGGTTTTCCAAACTCCCTTTAGATACGGTTTAACCCCTTCTGTTAGCCAAGTCAAAGCTTATCTTGAGTACTACAGGGGAATGTCAGCGTCTCGAGTCAATGCCTGCGACAGTATCTTTCAATCTCTCACATTGATCAAGCAGCGATCACAGTTTTTTCCTGACTGTTTTCCTCCTCCGGTAGATGCGGACCGACCGGACACTCGCGTCTCAAACCACTGCGATCACCAGCCAACTTTCTTCTCTCCTCAACTCCGCGGTCCGTCCTCCGCTCTTGCATCGAGGTCGTAGCAATTCAGCTCTTGTGTTGCGTTGGACACCGACACCTACTCTCTGAAGAGTTTCAATCGAGGCTCCCGGTGCGCCGAAACGCAGTGTAGCGCGAGCATGTTCCGTGCGTAAATGGCACCGGTGCGCCGTTCCCAAAAGTCCACGGTGTGTTCCGGCGTCCCAATCAGTTGCATTTGATTGTTATTAGTCGAAAGGTTGGGTAACTTACTAACACGTTTTCATCACACACTGCATTCCGCGAATAAACAAACTTTGAGGGCCCGTGCAGCGCTGGGACAAATGTGGAGCCCGGCCCATCTAGGATGTGATTGGTCACCGGGCTGTTCAGTCACACTGCCGTTCACCTCCACCTCCTCCCTCCCTCCCTCCTTTTCTCTCCCTCTCTCTCTGATTACGCACAGCACATCCAAACGCTTTGTGCGCACCGGGATGATCAGTGGAGAGGAGAACGGAGACAAGTCTGTTCATCAGTATAGGGACAAATAAAGCTTTGAATTTATCCCCGAAACATTTTTTAGCGAACTCTTGTATCGCAGTCATCATTTCACACCCTCAATTTAGGTGTTAGAAAAACAACTTATTTGTCTTTACATCGTTTCAATCCAAAGCAAAACCAGTGTCATCAAAAGTTGGATGTTTTAAGGATCTTGGCTGCATTTTAATTTCTAAAGATGCGAGTTTTTAAAGGCAGTAGGTTTAAATTGAAAACTATGATGATGCCGGTATCTGTAAAGCAAAGAAAACAAGATCTGAATGAACACTGTAAAGAAGTTATGTTGCACTCACTTGGTACATATTATTATTATTATCATCGTCATCATTATTATTGCTATTATCGCCCTAAATAATGCACTAACAGGAGAGCACCTTCAGTGGGGATGTTTTAAGAGGGCAAGAGGTCCCACAGGAGCTTCACGTGAGCGCCGAGTCGACTAGATTTATTACTTGAAAAAGATAAACGAAGCTCTCAGTCGAGCTGATTTTGAGAAATGAAGATAATAATGTTACTATAGGTGATGCCTCGGATGCCATTATTTTTCACTGAATATTTAAAGAGCGGCTGCAGGCGAGATGGATCTGGTCCTCTCTTGTGTCAGCTATCTTTTAGTTTCGACTAGCCTTTCTATTTACTTATTCATGAAAAAAAGGAAAGAGCAAGGGGGAAAAACAACTGATGGCTCTGAGTGATCTGCTTTATCAATGCGTTCTGTGGAATAGTTAAAGAATGTAATATATATGTTTTTTAAATGGCACTCAGATCTTTTTGGGTATCTATCAGAAATGTGAGCTGTGACTAACAAAATCACACAGCAAATGATCATTAATGAGGGAAACGTGTGTGTGCCGTTAAAAAGCCCATGCAATAATGTGCAGCAAACTTGAAATTGCTGGGAGAGGAAAAAGGGGTCTGCAATATTGTAATGTCCCGGGCGAGAAAATCAATGGGCAGTTAATTGATGTGAGTGTTGGTGTGAGATTGTAAACAGGGTGATTTGCAGCCCAGCCGAGCGGGAGACATTTTAAATGGGATTCACTCAGGACAGCGAGGATACAGTGTTAACAATCATGGACTGAATGACACAACAGACACAACTCAATAACAGCGCTGGAAAAAAAGTTTTCAACTTTCACTAGATATATATATATATTTTTATCTATTTATTTACCATTCAGGTGTAATCAGCTGGATCACTTGTTGATTATAAAATAACAGATATAATATCCAGCTGATAAAAATATAAAATTTGATGTGATTTAACAGAAAAGTGGAATATTCTTTATATAATTATAAAGGCACTTTACTCTTGATTTTTTTTAAATAAACATGTTAATTTTCCCATAAAAAAAAATTAAATATTTTTAATATTTTAATAAGATTTCTGTTAGTCAATATATAAAAGTGTTTTCTGCAGAGGAAAATGACAGAAGCTTCTGGTGCATAAAAAGTGCGCATTTGTCAGTCATGCGCAATCAATGTGCTGCGCAACACATGACAGAAGGTCCTGCCCGGCTGCCATCACTCACTATTATCACTGACATGCCATGATTGATCATAGAGGCCTGAAACACTGCGCGTTTGACCGCATAATGTGATAGTTAAGGCGGAGGGAATCTCCCCAAACCGGAGTCGTTAGTGATCCGCAGCCAGTGGATCTCTGCAGCAGAAAGAGCCCTTTTACTGTGTGACACCGCATTCAACACGTGGTGGGTTTCTATTCACAGACCCGCTTCCCTGCTCCACTCGATGCCTAAAGAATTACAACTAGCTGGATCAGGCCTTCATCTAGGTCAGCTGCACGTGAGTGTGTGTGTGTGTGTGCGCGCGCGCGCGTGTGATAAAGATGCTCGAGCAGAAAGACACTGGGATAAACTTATGGAGGTTTGGGGTTTAAGATGGCGCAAGACTCCAGTATGTTAACATAACAGAGGACTAACACTAAAACACATTTCATTAGAATATACTATTTCATAAATAATAACAAGAAAACTGCAGCTGACATTGTCCCACTTTTTTAAAATGTAAAACATCTCTTAATTCTATATAATTTTATAGTCATCTTCATTTTTCTTGTAATTATATAGAATTAAGAGATGTTTTACATTTTAAAAAAGTGGGACAATGTCAGCTGCAGTTTTTTTTTTTTCATTACATATAATATATTGTATTCTTGCTATGTTGAGCTTTATTTGTGATCAGACTGAAGCATTTGAACCCCATCGTTTCCAACACAAATATCAGGAAGTGCATGGCCTTATTCATAGCATGCTGACGTCTTGCGAGGGGATTAGGAGCTTGATTAAAGGGATTGTTGTAAGCTGGCCTCATGCTCAAAGAAATAAAGAAATAAGGCCCACATTTTCCTTGTATCAAGTCACACTTGCTGTCACTACAACTCCTGTTGTAGTCCAGGGTGTCCATGTTAAATAGAAAATAGTTTCACTGTATTTACTGTACTTAATTTCCATTTTTGGTCTTCGCATTTCCAATATATGCTTTTATAGGAAATCATATATCAATTGCAACAAAAATGGTTGTTATTTTTCATATAAACTGATCTTCCAGATGACCAGAATACAGAACGTAGAGTTCTGTTTTGCCACAAAAGAAATCCAATTGAAAAATGGCCTGCATTAGAATTCAGTACCTGCAGCAGCAGGGAATAGCCTCCATTAATTAAGAGATCAGAGCCTTTCTATTGTCCTCCAGCAACCCTGCCACCACTTGTCCCACAGATTGTCTCTCCCCCATTGTGCCCCCTGACAACTTCCTGCAGCATCACCCGATATCAATGGGCTGTGTTTGTTTTTACATTATCTCAGCTGCAGTTACAGACAACCCCCCCCCCCTCTTTCAATCCCGGCGTGTTTGAAGGAAAACAAGCAAACATTCAAGGGTGTCACAGAGGTGCTGGAGGTCACTGGCCCAACACACACACACACACACACACACTGTGCAGTGTGCAGTGTGTGTGTGTTTGTGTGTCTGTGTGTATCAGCTGTAGCTGCTCAGGTACAAGTGTACAAGTGTTAGGAGACGTCTGCCAAAGGATCCCTGACGGAGAGTCTCTTCCTCCCAGTTATTAGTGAGAGAGGCAAGACGGCCAGTGGTGTCCTGTCCTGACTGGTGGAACTGGAAACCAGATACCACAGACAGTGCTGAACTCACAGAGAAATCCACACTGGCACACTGTTGTTGAAGAAAATGCATGCATGCAAACTAATAATAATAATAATAATAATAATAATAATAATAATAAGAAGAAGAAGAAGAAGAAGAAGAAGAAGAAGAAGAAAAATGGAAAATGAGAGATAATGTACTCTTCACTGAAAATAAAAAATACACATGCTGTCATTAAACAGTATATATAACACAAAAACAATTCATAATGTCACAAAAACATGAAACTAGACAATAATTTAAAATAATTATTTAAAAAATATGTAAATAACTTGTAAAATATAAAATAAATTCATTCATTACAATTCTACAGTTACTTCACAATTATTTTAATTCAAGACCTTATGTCTTATTTCTCTTTATTCCTGAATAGATACTCACGTCCACACAGATTCAATCATTAAATCCTCTACTTGTTATGATACAAATTCACTCGATTGTATCTGATTAAACGTGCTTGCTTGAGTTGCATTAACGAGAAACACCATTTAACTGAGCGACCGCCAACACTCCCATTTTAGCTCCTTTTTGTATCGTTGGAAAAAAAAAAAAACACACATATTCCGCTTTCATATGACGTTGACAAATGATATTTGGACAAAGAGGGATGCTCAGCTTGTTAGATGTTTTGCAGAACGGAGCCGGATCACACTGACACACATCAGTCAGACTTGGAAGTTGCAGAGGAAGCAAACACTGCAAACATCTTGAAGAGATTACAGACATCACCCACCGAATGCTGAGTGTTTATGTATTTTTTAAGAACCTGGAAGCAAAACTAAAAATTGCACTTTGAATTATCCCTTTGTTGCTTCACGCGCTCATAAACACAGAACGTACAGAATATACACATGTGATGTCTGTGTCCTAGCCACAGAGCAAGCCAGCCGAAGAGCATAACCACACACAACAAAGCAGCGTGCAGGTAACCACCGGACGAATAGACACGCCACGTGAAAAAAAAGCCCAAAAAACTCTCTCTCTCTCTCTCTCTCTCACACACACACACACACACACACACACACACTCTTACTGTAAATGCACCCACAAAGTTGAAACATATCAAGCGGTTTATTCTCAGCGACTCTGGGCACAAGATGTTCATCAACTGCCGCCAGACAGCTGTGTTGGTTGGCCAGCAGTTAACTGTGTCTCAGACAGCCCCTTATTACTATTGATAGTTAGCATCAGTGTCCCGGCTGAGAAATGGGACTGCTGTGGGCAAATGCAAGCTATTGATCTCCGGCTTGTCCCTGACCTGCCTGGAGCAAGAAGGGAAGGAATGGGAGTGGAGGTCGGGTGGAGCCTTCATGACACCCCCAGACTCCCAGTCTGGCACCTGGAAGGGCTACTGGTTGCTTTGGTTTTAAATTGATATTCTGCATGAAATGGCACCCAAATGGTTGAATCACAGCATACTTTCCTTCCTTTTCTCTTTTCACTTTAACAATTTCTTCTTATTTGTGGTTGTACTAATGATTAGCTGGCTACTTCAGTTTGCCCCCTGCTTTCTTTCCCTCATGCTCCTACATATTCCATACAAAGAAAACAATGTGAACTAGAAAAGCACTCAGAGAGTGCAGACCTCCGCCAAGACGGCGGCGGTGACGTTTTCTTATTTAAAGTTACCCCCGACACCAAGGAGGTTATGTTTTCACCGGGGCTTGTTTGTTTGTTTGTTGATTTGTCGGTTTGCAAACATTCAGGATTGGCCGGAAGTGGTCTAACTTAAAACTGATTAATTTTTGGTGGTGCCATTGAATCGGATCCGATCACCACCAAAAATTAATCCGTTTTAAGTTAGGCCACTTCTGACCGACCCTGAAAATTTCGTCAAAATATGTCCACAACTTTTTCAGTTATTTTGCAAACCAACAAACAAACAAATAAACAAACCCCGGTGAAAACATAACCTCCTTGGTGGAGGTAAATATGACGCTTTTCTATACTTAACCTCCCTTTAAAACAAGCACTAACACATTTAAACAGCACTGAGGTTACAGTGGTTAAAAAAAATCAGCAATCTGTTGGACAGCACAGTGTTTCAGGCTCAATGTGAGGTCCTCTCATGTGTGTTCTTAAGCTCCCTGCAACCACACCAACTCTAAATGTATGCATGTGTGCGTGTCTGTTTTTGTAAAGTGTGTCATTTAGCAAGCCACATGATAAAACATGGAGGATAAAAATTTCAGCGCTGCAGAGATTTCGGCACATCTTTCAACAGAGCAACTCGAGGGGAAATGAGACGTTATTTAGTTGAAGTTGTACTGTTGCACTCCATGTCTGCACCGGAGAGGAGGAGGAGGAGGAGGAGGAGGAGGAGGAGGGTTAAACCTGCCTGGAGGTGAAGGGAGGAGGGGGATGAGGTGGGGCTTGTCAGTCTTTATTTACCCCACTTGTAGAAGTCTAGTCGGATACGGGACGTCAGAGAAGTCAGGTCCCTGATGACTAGCGAAAAGACTACCTGAGGGGGTGAGCTCAGTGAAGTTACAGCACTGCCAACACTTCCCCAATTTTCTTCTTTCTCTCCATGTGTCCCTCCTGCTTGTCCTCTTCCTCTCTTCTCTCACTCTCTCTCACCTTTTAACCAAATTCAAGTCTTTCAGTCACTGCGTGCATATGGACGAGCTTAATCGTATAATAAAGACATCGAAAACATCAAATTTATATGCACAGGCTAAGGATCGTATCGGGACTGGATTGGTGAATACGATAGGAACCCCTGGCTTAAGACGTTGTTAATCTGCTTTGTGCCTCTTGTGTACGGGGAACGTATCATATTCATGTCCTGCGTATGCTCGAGAATTACCACCGGGGATTTCACACAGAAGTGGAAGGAAGCGCCGATGCCGTCATAAATAGAAATGTTGTTGCTGGAAAAGTCAAACCATACCATTGCTTCGAAGAAATCAACAACTCACTTTTGGACGGACGAGGAGACGGAGTTGATTATTTATTGTTGTTGTTAAGTAGCCGTCAACCGGAAATCGTTCTAACACCACTTGTTGTAAGGGCTATAGCGCCACCTAGCGTAGCGGAGTCAGACAGATTGCTGATCATTATCTGAATTAAACAAACTCCATGTGTACTTGGATTTTGGGACAGACCACCCTCCGAGTTGCAACATCGAATTTGACGAAATTCAGTACGATCCTACCATATGACCACAGTGATTGCCAAGTTAAAGAAGAACTGTGCTCATTTTCAAAACTCATACTTTTTATTCTTATGATCAAAGACAGTCCAAAAAATACTCGTAGACATGAAAAACTCTCCTAATTCCAAAAAATAGAGAGCTTATGTTGACGAATGAACTGGGAAAGATGTCACAGACGCCACTTTTGGGTATTTGTTCTGAACACTACAGAATAAAAATCACTGGGTATAAAATGGAAAACAATCATTCTGTGTGGAGCAGCTCTGGATTTTATATTTGATGACTACTTTGATCTGGTTTTGTGTGAAAGGAAACTCAAATAAATAACCTACTGAAATTCATTTTTCTCCTTAAACATGTAGAAATCATGTGTAACATCTGCGGATGATATGTATAACAACTAATCGCAATAAAAAAAATAGACAAAAATGATGCGTGCATGTATGGAAAACGCTTAAAAGCTAGACACTCCAGAGCCACTTCTCAGAGTGTGGTCAAACCAAACAGTCCCTCTTTCTTTCTCTCTTAGCTCAATCAGGCTGCACGTCAGACAGAATGGCAATCAGACTCTCTCATCAAACCCCACTGCCCTTTTACTTTGCCTCCTACCCCTTGGCTCGTCCTGTCTGGCTGGTTGCTGCTTTTTAAACTCCCATCAAAACGTCTGGATGGGGACACGTATATCGGGTCCAAAAACTTTTACTACAGGTAAGCTGTATGTACTCATCATTCAGGGAGACAGCTGCACACAAACACTTGCAAGCATGCATATGGACACACACACACACACACACACACACACACACACACACACAGGACTCGTTTCAAAGAAGTTTGCTTTTTTTATTACTTCCTTTCCCATTCAGCGGCCTCCCCACTTTTCCAGAGTGCCCTGGGTGTGCAGTGAAAGAGCCATGCTTATTATGTACTCCGGGCTCTCCAAACCCAGCTTTGTTTGGTCCAGATAGCTGGTTTTCTCTCTCTCTCCCTCTCTGTCTCTTTAATATTCACAGTAAGAGTCTTGGCTCTCACAAGACGGCTGTTTTCCCAGTTTTCTCCCCCGCTAACAGCCAAGTGTGGCCCCTGTGAGTGTAAACATGCAGAAGGGAGGGACATCTCCTGACAAACATCTCCAAGGATGTGCCACCCTGCCCCGTGTCATTCATTCTCTACCTGGCACTGAAGCTAAACTGTTAACACTAATGTGCGAGTGCCAAAAACCCTAAAGGCCTGCCAGCGGCTGCACATGCCTGGTCGGCCCTAAATCCACACCACACTCACATCTGCTCTCCACACAGAAACGGATGCAGTATACAAGCATGTCATTGAATGTTTGTGTTTCTAATCAAAGCTGTAAATGCTGTGTTAGCTTGTGGTATTATTAAGTAACTTTCCATGTAAATATTCTGTCATTTGACATAACTTTGGACTCAATATCATCATTTAAGTGTGTCTTGTGGTGTCCCCTTACACTGTGCTGAAGGTCTCGATGGCCTTGTGTCAGCGTGTTCTGTCAACGAGAGTTGTGAATATGTCACCATGACAAATTCCTCCACATTCATTGCACTTGGCAGTTAAGGTAATCCTCATTTGGACTGTAATGTCTTCCAGTGGTCCTTTGTTTAACCAGGTGTCTAACACAAGAGCCACCCTCTCACTGAGTGACTTGCACCCACTGGAGAAAATTGTCATTACCTTGTAGCCCACTATCTGCCAGTGGCAGCACAGTGCTAGCAAACAGCATAAATTAGGAGGGGAGCCTATACTTAAACAGAAGATCACTCCAAACATTGATAAGGTAGCACACTGCATGGCAGTCAGACCCCTGGTGATGTTAACAGCACTCTGCTATTATCGCAGGTGTGATCGCTCACCAGCCCACGACCACATTTACATCTTAATTACCAGCCTAATCAATGGGGTTGCACTTTGACTTCATTTGTGACATTCATGAAACCTCATTTAAGATGTAAGAATAGGCCGTCGTAAGTATTGGTGGTAAGAGAAAAGCACCTATTTTCAACACGGCATCAAAGGTAACAAAGGAGATAAAAAAAGGGCGGCAGGTTTCTAAATTCTCACAGGCCTGATCACATCTCTGTAGGGTTGTCAAAGTTAGTGCTGGGAGATATTTATGATAATTGCATAGTCCTCCCAAAATGACAAAGCAAATTGGTGAGACGTGCAGCGTATGACAGAAAACGGATGGCTTGCGGGACTTGAGCTGGGTGATTTAAATGGCAAGTGATTGAACAACAAACTCGCATTAAGACCGTATCGATGAGTTCAGTGTTTCATTTGGGATCAATAAGACGATTGGTAGAGGCTGAAGCCAATACATGCAGCAGGGAGAGACTGCAGGGGAAAGAGAGAGAGAGAGATGAGAGCGAGTATTGACCTGCTTCACCACAGAATAGGGAAGGTGCTGGGATCTGTTTATCTAACAGCAGACCTTGGTGAAAACTCTCACAAAATACAGGCCAGTCTGCAGCTGCTGGGTTTTATCCACAGTGGAGGCAGAGTATCATCATACTGGGAGTGTTAGTTTATGTTTAGTTTAAACATTTAGTTTTAGTTTAAGTGTTATATTAGCTGTTCATCAAATTGCAGCAATCCCTGATTACTTCAGACAACATGATCTGGACCAGTCGCTGTGAACCAAGAGAACTCAAACAAAGCAAAGTTTTGAGCATTTAATAATGATTTTATTTACAATAAAATGTAAGCTATCTGCCTGTTATTGCTTGAGTCAGTTGTAACACATTAAAACCAGGTGTGTACAAGAAAGAAAAAAGTATGGATGTACCGATTTGATATTAATTGTGGCTATGGTTCCGATATCAGCAAAAAAAAAAAAAAAAAAAAATTAGGATTGAATTTTCTAACATCCCATAATACAAAATAAGTAATAAAAGTATACATGATTCGTGGAATCAGTATCGGTAACGGCCAATACTCAAGGCTGCAATATTGGTATCATATCAGAAATTAAAAAGTTGTATCAGGACACAGCTAAGATTAAAGTAAGAGGTAGGTTGTCATTAGCTAACTTGAAATTATTGAATAAACTGCTGAAATAGTTCATGAAACATATTGCATAAAAGTGATTTAAGAGAAATAAATGATCACAACAAATGTGCATTATGTGGTGGTTGCGTTACCATGGGAATTATTTATGAACACCAAAATTTGGTCGCTGATGAATCCATGTCTGACCCATCAGTTCACCCCAAACCTCCTCCCTAGATGGAGTTAGATTAAATCATATTCAGTGAAACATGGAAATATTGACTTTCCATTGCCATTGTTTCTGTTTTTCTGAACACATTACAGGCCATGGATAAAGTTCTGAAACAGACAGCTCAACATAATGAAGAAATGGCTGAAACATCCAGCTTCAGTGCAAATACGAACTTAAGTAAAGCAACCTGTACACTGACTTTAACTCTTTGATTGCCATTGACGTAATAACACGTCAAAGTGTTTTTTTTGGCAGCCGGTCGCCGATCGCAGTCTCCCACAGCCTGTGAGTAATTTGGGGCTTCTGGGAGATGTAATCAGAGCATAAAGAGACAGTATACGCCACAGAGATCAAAGCAGAAGTGGAGACGATCGCTATTAGAGAGCAGAACAGATTCTGGACAAAAAGTGGCATTTTTGGTGAAACTGGCCTCTCCTCCAGATAAAATAAGAACAGAGCAAGATAAAACAAACTTTTTTTCATGATGAAATAGCGAGTCTCTTCTTTCATTTGTGCTATTCAGTGTTTTCAGAGTCATAGTACAAAATGTTCTGTGCATCATGAAAGATGACTCAAAATGGACAAACACGCTGGCAGAAGACACTTTCGGTTTTATAAAACGGCTGACACTCATTGAGTTTAGTTAACTAATAATAACTAATGGAATCCAGTTTATAATTCATTCATTAGACCACATTTTGAACATGGCGGACATGTGCTTATTTTAAAGGGCTGTGGGGGTTCGTCCACTGGAAAGACGACTGAAGCAGCTGCAGACTTACACCTGCTTCCCTTCCATCTCTAGTATTTGCACTCATAAGCTTTACCACTGCCCCAGCAGAAGAATGAAGAAGAATAAATTCTTATGATTATTAATCCAAACCTAGTTTAGTTGCAGCAGGCCGTGCGGCTAAGAGGCCTGCTACTGTACAGCTCGAGCAAATCACAGCTGTGTCATCACTCTCCTCCCACAGGGTGACGGATGATGCTAACAATGAACATTTCATCTTCAGCCGCACCACAAGCTCCTATACGACAGAGATGAAGCACATCGGGAGAGATGAATTACCGCGCAGTGATTTATCATGACAGGCCAATAGGAAAAATACAAATGAACAATTAGCAAATTTAGCCTTAATTAAGCGCTTCCAGACAATAGATGAGCTTGTAGAGTGCGTGTGAACACGCTTTGAAATAGTTGAGTCTAATCGTCATGCAGTTTGTTGAATATTACAGTGTTAATTAGGGTTAATTGAATAATTTCCCTCACTGATTATGGATGTCAAACAGAAGGGGCTAGCTTGATTAAGCAGAATGCTGTGAATAGAGGATGAGCGGCTGATGAGCCAGGCAGCCAGGCTGAAATTCCTATACAGAATACATGAGCATAAAAATCAATGTTTTAAAACAAGAAAACTTTTTTTCTGAGTCTGAAAAGCAGGTGATAAATATACACTGCTCTATTAATCTGAGATATTTATTGTGTTCTGCAGCAAATCAACAGCTCTGGTATTAGATCTGTCAAACACCAAACCAAGACATTTATAGACTGTGGATTTTACCTGGTTTGATCACGTGTTTTTCATTCAGCACTTCATTTGGGAACATGTTGTTTCCCACACCATCTCCTCATGAGAGATAATGCAATTTAGCAGGCAATACAATACCCTGTGAGACCTGGACGACATGCATCCCTCGTCTCAACACTGGCTTAAGCCTCTCATACTCACACGCATACAAAGATGCAGCAAACACAAAATGGGCCACATCTCATAATTCAATGTCACCAAATCCAATTGCAATCAGGAAAATTCAATTTGTCCCGAGCCCTTGAAATAATGAGCTGATTTGAGAAGTTCTAAAAATATGAAGTGTTGGTAAACAGAGCATTTTTCTGTTTTGACATTCTGTAACTAGTGCAGGACATAATGTGTGTCTTTAACACTGGTGTAAAAAATATTTCTAAATTAGAGTAAGAGAGCGTATGTTTAATTAGATGAGTAAAGACTAAGGTGAGAGTTGCACTATTACCTGACACAAATAGCAGCTAAATAGAAAATGTGAGATATTTAGCCTTTTTTCTTCTTTAATACATGTATAATTTTATTTTCTATTGATGTTTGAATGCATGTGTGTTTTGCATCCACAATGTGTGTGTGTGTGTGTGTGTGTGTGTGTGTGTGTGTTATGGAGAAACAGGATGATGCCATCATCCCAGGAGCTGGCAGCAAATATCTGGCTAACAAATGATGATGTGAGTACATGGGCTCATAAGCCTATAAATCAGACTTCCCCCCTACAAATTAATAGAGTTCACAGTTGACAGCTGAGGAGTAAAATCGTAAATTATGTTTGGCACATGAAAATGGTATGACAACTGGAGGGCAGACCTGCCTGTTTTTTTTTTTTTTTTTTTTTTTGTTTTTTAAATAGAAATGATACCTTTTGTACATAAAAGAGATTATTTGTTTTGTTTTTTCCTTGACTGGAACCTTGATAATATACAAATATATTATATAAAAATTTATACAAATATGCAAAAGGCAAGTTTATGTTTTTGAGATTTAATTTCTTATCCACTTTTTCTTGCGGCAACACATCCGTGCATCTGCATCACATTCCAAACAACCCTGAATTGGCAGAACAGACTTATTGTTTAACGGCATGGGGATGACAGTGAAGATGAAGGAGGAAAAGTCAGTAAAAAAGAGGGAAAAGAATAAAAAGAGACAGCAGAAAACAAGAGAGAAAGGAGGGGAGGATGGGAAGAGGGCTAAGTACCAGGGAGCGTGTCAATGTGGGGGGCTAATGGTGGGGGTACCAAGGTTGCAAGCAATTTCTCTTTGTTATCAAGTGAAATGACTCTGCAAATATGACAATAAATCACAGTGGAAATCAATCTGAGAGGAGGCGACTGTGAGCCACTGATAATGCATCAATCAATATTTAATGTTTAGACTTTAATTAATCCACAGGCGCCAAGCATTCTTTAAGTGACAAAGGGGGAGGAAGGGGAAAAAACGAGCGGGGAGTGCTTTTGCATAGAATAGCTCTTATATCAAACAGAGACACTGAGCTGAGCGGCCCCATCAGTCGATTTCCTGCGTTTCTTTATTACCTCTTGTCTTTTTTAACGGGAGCTTGAAACAGAGTGAAATGAAAACAATTCTTAAGTGTTTGGTCAAAATATAACGATACATAAATATGTTTAATGAGTGCATGAATTCTTTTATCCACACAATAACACCGCTTAAAGAATCCACAATGCTCTAGTGGTGTATCTGAGTCTGATCTGGATCCACTCCAAGTCTGCAGGGCGACGGTCTCTGTTGCTTCTTATTGTGTTTCAGTAATAAGAATGACGAGTTAAATAGTGTGAACCACTAATAACTGTACTTAACAAAGAATGAAAACAAATGAGAGAAAAGTTCAAGCCCTGCTTACTTTGTTTCCTCAGTATACTGGAGTACACTGCTGCCTTTCTGTGGTTCTAAATTGACTACTTACAAACCTAAACTGTGGTCACACTTGGTATGACACCACAGGAAAAAGTGCAGCTGTAAAGAAGTGAATACAATTTTCATAGCGTCACAAACAGCCCCCTAACCCTACTCAGTTTAATAATATTTAGCAGTGTTGTGCTAGTTACCAAAGAATAGTAACTAGTTACAGTTACTTTGTTGATTACTTACACCAGTAATGCATTGCTGTTAAAAGTATCATTTTAGTTGCTCTTTAGGACCCTGGGGAGTGAGAGTTTGCCTTATGGTGTGTTCACTGGAAGTCAGAACTTGGAGATCAGATCAACGTAACCTCAAAGTTTAGTGCTCTCAGCTCTTCCAGCCTTACAGACGTACAACAAAACATGTAGCTACTGTTTACGTCTGTAGCAGATAGCATGAATAATCCAACTTTCCAAGTCGGAGCTCTGACTTCACGGGAGGTTCTGATTTAAATTTTGACTTGGAGCTAGGCAATTCAAACATTTGAACGCACCATAAGTCTAATCACACAAACGCTCGGCTCCCAGTGCTGCTGCAGTGCTATTAATGCTTTGTTTTACCGGTAATGTTTGTCTCCTTATGCTGGGAAAGTGGGAAGACAGCTTGGTGTCACTATGACTCTGAAGGGGACATGTCCCCTCCGTCCTCAGTGACATCTGAGAGCATGAATGAAAACGATTTCAATTCGTCAATCAGGAAATCATTTATCAAGTAACGGACAAACGCACCATATAGCAATGTTAACTGTGTTTATTTATTTAGAAAGTAATGCGTTAGAGTATTAGTTATTGTCAAAAGCAAGGGCATTAGTAATGGCATTACTAGCAGCGCGTTACTGCTCCATTTGACTGGAGTCTGATGGCTCTATATCACTAAAACGAGGAAGCATGAGGAAGACAACTTCCACAGGATTGAATGGGGCGTCTATTATCCAGCCATGGTTCCATGTGGCTGTCGACAAACAGAAGACTGTAGCTACTAAAAGCCACTTGTTACACCGTCAGCTTTCGACACATTTTCTGATTCATTAGCCTTCCATTCACATCACTTTGCCCTCCCTGCTGCCAAATGACTTCCAAACTTGTAAAAACTCATACTTTTTCTGCCTTCACAATTGTGGGAATGTAACTTTCAAAGCTGTGAGAACACTAAGACCCACCTGCCCTGGCCTCCATACCAACATGTACCTGCACACTGCTGACACTGCCGTAACGCCTGATTCAGGGGCTCTATCGAACAAAAATCCCCGTCTGAACAATGCTACTGCAGAGTCGTTATGAAGGGCCGCTTGAGCATGGAGCCATGCTTAGCCCTCACCCTCTGATCACACTGACACATCCCACAGGTATTAATTACCGAATGTAGTTGTGGGAGAAATAACATGGAAGATGCTTGACATTTGGATACCTGCTGTAAGATTCGCTGGGATAATTGGGACACAACTGAGAGGGAGGTCCAGCAAGTGTGTTTTAGTTGATAAAATGGCTTTTGGTAACTCCCCGAGTAAGGCACATCACCAAAAACATGACCTCAGGAGAGCACCGAGTGGGTCAGCACAGGAGGGGAGAAGCATCACAGGCATTTCAAGTTTCAAAACCAGCAGACAATTATTTGAGGAGTTCCTTGAGCTGTGGATAAAAGGCTTACCCATAACAGCTCCTGATGTTCTTGACCGCACATATTGTGTTTGATCCATTGTGCCATTGTCCACAGATTTGCTGGTCTTTTATCTTCAAAGAGGACCCATCTGGAGATGTGTTTGGAATGCGCTGTAAAATGTACCATGAACGGGCCATTCTTGAAAATCAGCCATTTAAATATCAGTCGATCTGTGTCGGCTCAAGTTTATATCGACTGCAGATAGCTGTGGATGGCATCTGCAGGTGTGTATTTGTGCTTATGAATGAATGACTGCAGAGCTTAAGCAATAACAACAAAGCTTGATACATCTTTTCAATAGAGAATACCCAAAGCTGCAAGAAGAAGAAGAAGAAAAATAAAAAAAATCCTCTTAATTTCAACATATATTGATCGGAAATGGAGGGTTGGAGGCTGAATAGTATTTAACTGACTTTTATGACAGTTGTTAAGTCATTTCCTGCAGCAGCGGTTTATGTCTTTGCAATAACCTCCATGAATGATGTAATGAGAGATTATGATACTTCCTCCCTCGTTTATGATCTGTATCTCTTGCTTCATGTCAACACACTTGTGTGTGTGCACCCACAAATCAGGCTAAGCTGATTTCAGACCAGCACTGGCCTTAAATTTATTTAAGAGCTCCACTGGATGTTGGCCAATCCAATAATGATGCAGGTTTATCCATGACCACTGATAAATGGAGATAGTCTGTAAAATGTGCAATTAAATTTTGATTTTCTAGGCACATTTTATGTATCTATGTAAATGAATTCCCCCTCAATATTTTACATTTGTGCTTATTTCCATGACTGCACAGTTGGAGTCAATCACAGCATCTTAAAGGAAAAACAAAACTTGAAGCAGGTGTGTGATTGTAAAAACACAAAACGCAGTGAGCTAACAGGTTGTTGCAAACTAACACACATGCTAGAGGCACCACAGTGTAAGGAGTTACTTACTAGATCAGCTTTTTTCTTAATTTCATGCAGAGTTTGGGTTAAATTTGTGGTTCAGTATTGATACAGCCAAATCATCAGATTAAGTCTCTCAATATGTGTCAGTTAATATGTCCCTACAGATACACACATGGAAGACAGACACTGATAATCACACACAGGATGCAGTTTGCTCCGGTACACAGAGTGTATGGTAGATGAGGAGTCACATGAAACATATTTACAGTGTTGCACACAATTTAAAAATGCAGAGGGCCCTCCGAGTTTTTTTTTCTTTTTATTTACAATGGCCCAGTGTACGAGACGCTCAAGATGGTTGCCAACAGAACATATCCAATTGGACATGGTCACTAAAACGAGAGGGAATAAAACTACACCAAAACTGAGTTATTTGAGGCGGAGACAGCAGAGAAGCCACAGGTTGATATATTAGGATGTATAAGTGTGAAACGCAAAGTGAGTAAGGAAATAATCCAAAGTGTGAAATGCAGCAAGCTGTGGACGGACAGGGCCATAATTTATAAGAGGCCAAGTGTGACATTGACCCAAGAAAGACGGCAGAGTGTCACATATGTCTTAATTCCCTCAGACATATGTGAACATGTGTAACTGTCATCAAATCCCTAAAATGCCAAAGGCTGTCATGTCTGCAGGCGAGGATGTCTGAAAGAAGGAGGTAATAGTAGCCTGCTGTCATGTGCTGTCACTCCCAAAAAGCCAGTCTTTTATGCTGAAATACTACTGCATTTTAGGGTTGACATAATTTGACCATCATACTGTGTAATCATCTTATAACTCAAGAAAGGTTTCAAGGTTTTTTTTTCCATCATTCATAGTGAAAGGGCTTTGCATTTATCTCTAAAAATTACAGTAAAATTCTTCTGCACGTCTTACTGAAATATAATAATATATGGTAAGCTGGGTGACATAAGCTTGTTTGTAATGACTGTACTACCCTCAGGATATGCACCAGGCAATGGAGCAAATTTTCGTGGTGGCCAAACAGTGGAGCTACTACTTTAGCATCAGTCATTTTACGCCATTGGGCCCAAAAAGCCTTAACATAGTCTTACATTTGCAAAGAGTGGATAATTGTCTATTCATGTAACTGAGATAGACACTGTGGCTGGGGTGAGGCCTGGGAGGCCAGGTTGGAGATGTAGTCCGAGCATAAAGAGACGGTATACGCCACAGAAATCAAAGCAGGAAGTGGAGACGATCGCAATTAAGGGACGGACTCTGGACAAAAAAAAAAATAACATTTTGGTGAAAGTGTCCTCTACTCTACCTCTGATAAAACAAGAACGGAACAAGGTAAAAACAAACATTTTTTTTCATGATGAAATAGAGAGTATCTTCTTTCACTTGAGCTATTCAGTGTTTTCAGAGACATAGTACAAAATATTCTTTGGGTCTTAAAATATTCTCAAAATGGGCAAAAAACGCTGGAAGAAGACACTTTCTGTTTTATAAAATGGCTGGCACTCACTGAGTTAAAGGAAACACTACTGCGGGATCTGCTAAATCAGAGTCAGTCCTCAATGCTGTATCTAACACTCTTCATACATGACAAGCTCGCCACTTATATGCTAGCTAGGTAGCTCTACTTTATGGACTGGGCTGTTTCTTGCCCTCTGGCGTATTGATGAAGAAGAAGAAGAAGAAGAAGAAGAAGAATTTGTCACAAACATGAAATGTTTTCTGCAGCTTTTAACCCATGCCTTAGTCTAAGGGACTTGGGGTCAACTTGGGGTTGAAATGTTTTGCTCAAGGACACAACCATTTCATTAAAAAGCTCTCCTAGCTAGTTAGCTTGTTGCCAACTGGACACTGGACAATTAGGTCACATAGTGTAGGAAATATTTCCACCAAAACAAGCAATATTCCTCTTCGAATGTGTCAAAGGTCACCAAAATTGAACTCAGTGCTTAAGGGCTGTGTTGATTTATTTCAAGCTTGAGGGCAAATGCAAAATTTGTGACAACCCTGCTGAAAAAAAATGTATCTGGTGGTGCAACCAGGCTTCAACTTTCCTCCCTGTAGTCCTCTTCCAGTCCAGCCCATCCTCCTAATTTTGGCACTACCCCAGTGTTTACTACAGGTGACAGCCCCAAAGTCAGGGTTTAAATGGTGACTAGCTGGACATGAGTCTGACAAACAGGATTTAATGCAGCACCTGTCTGCACACCTGTCCTGCTGAGCTGAGAGGAAAGCCTCTCATTTCTGCTTCAAAACAAACAACAGAGTGAAGAATGATTAAGAATGAAAAAATGATTATTAAAGCTGCGTCTATTGTTTCCAACAAAACTTTCCAGCTCAACCAGAATCCATATGATGATGTCACTCAATTTAACATCCCATTGATTAATCCCTCTGTCAATTCGGAGCCCAAATTTGCTGCCGCAGATTTAAGAATGCATCCAAGCAATATACAAGTTGATTGCACATAAAGTCACGGGCTTGGTAATGTTGGAGCGCGTGCATTAGTGTGTAACAGTGTGGTTCAGGGAACTTTAGGAACGCTGTGCTGCTCTGTCCTTTTGTGCAGACTTGCTGCTTTGCCAGGACGAGGGCCTTTGCCTTTAATCCATTCTGATTTGGTAAACGCTGACGTTAAGACCGCTGTAGGCCAACATCTAATTCTGTTGTTTTCTCCCCCAAAGAAAATGTGTATTTCTTTGGAGATGTCTTGAAGCAGATGGAAATGCAGGGAGGGGGATAAATTTAATCTGACTAAGGCTCATGCTTTGATTGGACCCTAGATTAAGATTGCAGCCTAGTATTTTCAATAATTATTCTCTAGTTGAATTAAACGTATCCTCTTAACACGAAAAAAACATACGCTTGTCGTGCACGTCTGCCTGAACATCTGTAGGGCCGCTGCTTTTAATCTCAAAATATTTATTAAGCAAAAGAAGAGCTCAGCGTGTGCAGATAGCGACATGCATGGAATACATTCAGTTTACAGTAGCTGCAGTTAATCTGTGTCGAGATAAACTGCACGTGATATGCAATTTCCCTATATCTCCTTATTTGAACTGCATTTCTTCCACTTTTTGCTGGCAGTTTGTGTGACACAACAGACATGATGATTATGTTACAGCATTATTAGGCACATTCGGTTGATTTAAGCCACCTCCGCTCCTCCCTGCTGTCACCTGGACAATAGCCTGGAAACTTATCTCACAACTCGCCTGCTCCTCACTGTCTCATATCAAACTTCATTTTGTCTCAGAGTCAATCCAGCCACTGAGCTTGTTTGCTAATTGATGGCAGAGGCATTCATCCTCAGGCCCCTCTGTTTGTCAGCGTGGAGCCCCTCTTCCTGTCATGAATTAAGACCATTTACCCAGCCTTCTTAAACCCCATTGTTCTTTTTATCACTGACCATTTTAATAAATCTCAGGTGGTAATCTTTCAGTGCCGCCCACCAGGCACTCCTTAAGTTGTGTGCAAAGGCAGTTACCTTCCACAACAATGGTGTCGTCGGCTGACTTTATCTGGCAAGTGTTGACAAAGAAGGCAGCTGCTCTGCTGGACATAAGGTCAAGCTTAATACTCCCCCCACACTTCTTTACTCCTTCCAGGAGGAGGTAAAAGAAGGGAAGAAGGAGGAAGGTGGGCTGAGTTGGTCTCCTTCCTCAGATTTTATCTAGACAGCCGAGGCCTTGCTCTGCTGTCATCACTGCGGAAGTGACACTGTGTTATTTACTGTGTGTGCATGCATTGGTTTAATAAAGGGCAAAAAGGAGCCCAGAGCAGCAATGAGGCAATGAAAAAAGAAGAGAAAGATTAAAAAAGCATATGTTTTAGAAGTCATTAAGAGGGACTCAGTAGAGCCTGCTGTGGACTTGATTTACACTGAGCAGTAAGCCTTTGGTGGGTGTAAATAATGTATTAATTTTTAAAGAGATTTTTTCTCTCTCTCTTCTTTCAACGATAAAAAAAATCTCCATCTGGTCAAGTGTGAAGTAGGACAGGGCTAGATTAGAGAATGTTCTGTGTTATCTTATCTGAGCATGGGCTTAATGTCTGCACAATCAATGCTCCTCCAACAAGTGGTTCATTAAAACAGAATGGTAATGTTTAAATCCACGTATTACAAATGTGCACCAGCGCAAAACTGACAAGAGGGGAATCACAGCGCAAAGTGGGATATGGATTCACACAGTGTCATGAGTGAATTAACGGGAAGTATCGGGATCAGAATGAGTGTAGAGGCTGTCAACGTGAAGAAATGTGTTTCATGAAGAGAACAGAAAATCAAATGAGGATATACAAGAGAGAGGTAGAGCTGAAATAGATCCACAGAACATAAAAGCTATTGACGCTCACTGATTCTCTAATGTGAAAAATTGGTTTTGTTTGTTATAAGTCATTTTATGCTGAAAATGTTTTGAGTTATTCAATTAATTAAGAAAATAATCTGTAGACCAGTTAGAAATGGAAATAATTACTTGCAGAAGACATAATTCATGTCTACATGCTGAAATGTGGCAAATAAAAACATCATCTATGGGAAAAATGTCATTTATTAAATATTCTTTCTGCTTGTTTTTAGGCCTAACTTCAGCAGCCACTGCAGTACTGTTCCTCCACACTGACAGAAACCAGGCCAGACTTTTTTTAAAATAATGATGCCGATTTCTCTATTGATGTTCTAAAGTCTTTAAAGCTCCCTGCAATGGATCCATTTGTCAAAAGTACTTTAAAAACACATCTGAATTTCCATCAGCCTCCATCAGCAGTCGTCAACGTCTCACGACAGACCGACATTTTACTGCCGATGAAATGCTCCGACATGGGACCTGCTTTATTCAGCATCCCATCATTAATCTATGCGAGCATCAGCATCCAGCGGGACGACAGAAACGGCGGCGCATCAACCAGCCATGTCCTGTCCCGTTTGTCCATCGCTCACATGGCCTCGGCCCCAATCATTCAGCCTCATATCTATAATTCATGAAGGTCCTCTGGCTGTGTCTCACACCATGCCAGCCCCTATGGAGGACAGCAGAGGTATAAAGCTGCTTGCTGCCAAAATCTCATCATGCTCAGAATTGCAATGGCTTGGTCCAGTCTTCATCCATCACAGAGGCGAGGCAAGACCTGACATGATATTACCTAAATATTATTAAAACTTTGAACCTCCTGCTCCCATAAATTAGGAGCAAGTCGCCGGAGAGGTGACTGCATGGGGAGGATGTACGGGGAGTAATTACACACTTAAAGAGGAAGCGTGGCTGAGCATTTTGTGATGAAGAGCGTACAGAGGAAAAGTAGGAAAAGATTTGCAGTGGGAGCATTATAGTTCCGATTGTCTGCATTGAAGGGGAGGGGACTGGTGACTGAAGATTACCACTTTTGACCTCTTTGGCTGTCTGGGAAAAAACTGGGTTGGGGTAAGTGAATGAGTGATGTGTCTCTTCTTTCCCACAACATGCACTGCTGAACTGCCCTTAGGCAGGGCACTACACCCCCGCTAGGAGACAGAAGACAGCAGAGACTGGGAGTTATATGAGGGAACATTCAGGACTTTGCTAAAATCAAGTCGGCGAATTTCTTCTTTATGAGCAAAGGTTTAAAAAGAAAGAAACAAATCTATATTATTAATTCACTGGGTCAGCCCAACCTGGATGGGGAACTATTAGTGGAGCTGGAGAGAGCAAACATCTGTTGTTAAATGCAAGCAGGCTGCAGTGTGACATGTTTGCAGTCTTGTCCTCTTCAGATGTTTGGCCTGCAGTGATCCACTTCAAACACTTGGCTTGAGTTCCTCTCTCCTGGTCACACTCTCTCACTTCTATCTCTCAGTCTCAGCTGAGCTGCGAGGCCTGATGCCCTCTTCTCCTTGACTCCTTCATTCCTCTCTCCACTATCTGTAAGCTGTTCTTTCTCTCTCTGTGCTTCTGTTTCGGCTCTCTCTCCTCCTCCTCCTCCCTTTGCTGTGCTTCCTCTATGTATTAGCATCTTTGGGCCTTGCGTGCTTGGCGATGATGAGATTTGATCCCGTCTGCTGGATGATCCTCACCTGATAGCCCACGCCAGGCAGATTCTTAAGCAGGTTAACTTCTACGTCTTAAGAGGAAAGGACACACCGCTTCATTTTTCTCCCCTTGAATTCAGTACGACAGGCTAATCTGGCATTAAAGTTGAGCGATGTGTCCATCAAAGTAAGCACCAAGTAACAGCAAGTGGCTCTGCAGGATTCATGCTGTGCTGCTGCACAGCATGTAGCTACGTCAATGTGATTATACCTGCAAGAATCAATTAGTCATCTCTTAAAATAATCAACAACTATTTTGATAATTGATTAATCAATTAGATAATTTCTTTAAAAACAGTTAAAATCCGATTCCAGTGTATTAAATACAAATATTTTCTGGTTTCTTTACTTCTTTGTGACAGTAAACTGAATATCTTTTTAGTTTAGCGGACAAAACAAGACATCTGAGGATGTCATCATGATAAACCAAACAACTAATTGATAAATGAAGAAAACAATCAGCAAATCAATCGACATTGTTAACAGATATTAGTTGTTAACAGATATTAGTTCATCTTCAGTAAACTGCAATGGATAAAATGGTAAATATTGCACATTGTGCTACCTTATTGTACAGCCTGTATTTTTTTTTTACTATACTTACCATACCTTATTTGTCTTGAAGCTGCCTTTATTTATATATTTTTTAATCTTTTTATCTATTTTTTTTTTTTTTTTTTTTTTACACTTTATTGCTCGGCATCCATTGTGGATGGCAAAAGAAGTATTTCATTGTAAAGGGAAATATGTTTCCTCACTGTGATGAGAAACACTTTGAATCGTTGATTCCTTGAAAAGCAGTGCATGAGAGGAACTTCCAGTAGGTGCAGGCTGAGGGTGGAGAAGCACAGGCAGTGATAATTGATGGGACATCTGCTGAACTGCAGGTGTCTGTTACTTCATTCGTCTCATGAGAGTGAACAGATGACTTCATCCAGTGACGCAATGCTGTTTATAGCGACAGAGCAGAATGAGTATACCTGTATAAATGTGTGTAAAATGTATTGCATATATATCATTGCATAAACTTATAATCAAACAAATCAAAATGGTACTGAGCACATGTTCTAGTAGTAACAGTAAACACTCCCAGTGATCATGTTCTGTCATATGGCTGTATAGCTGCAGTCATTTTCATGCTTGATTGAGAATTAGGCCTTTGCATTGTCAAAAATAAAAATAATAATCATAATGTCATAAATAAGCAAACATTTTATAAAAAAGTCTAGAAATCATCCAGTCAGCAGTCTCGAAAAATTAAACAAACTCAAATTTATCCAACAACAACAATCAAACTATAACCAGAAAGTTTTATTGTTATCTAATTGTTTTCCAGTAATCATTTCATTGGTGAATCAACAAATAGAGTCGTTTCACCACTCAGCACTGAACTAACAGCTCTGCCTATCGGGAATTCATACCACATCAAACGCCGTTTGGTGCCTTATGATGGCTGACAGGTTTGACACAACTTCATGAGATCTGCTCACAAATAGACTCACATCTCGTGCCCAGACAAACAGCTCTAATGCCCTCATCATGACTTCAGAGGAAAGGCATCAGCCATCCCGACTCATGAACACGGCTACATTTGCCCACAGATGAAGAAGAGGACATTATTTTTTTGCAAATACAGCTGGCAGGCAACTTAAAAGGGCCATTAGACTGCTCTTGTAATTGTTGAAAGATAAGAGAACAGAGAACGAGGTGGGGGGAATGCAACCAGTTCAGAGACAGGAGAGCAGGAGGGGGAGGGGGAGCATTCTTCAAAGTGATATCAATTTTGCCATTAATTCAATTTGAATTGATTTCCCTCCATCGGATGCTAAAAAACAGATGCTATAATGCTTTTCTTTACAGTGTCTCCGGAAAAGGATGCAGAGAAAGAAAGAGAGACATGCAGAGAAAGGAGGTTCAGCACCTCTTTGATTGCTATCTTGGGGCTATAGTGAGCAATTACTGGATGGACCCTTTAAAGAAGCTGATTACAGGCAGTCACAGACTGTGGGGTGGAAAGAAAAGACCTGGTCCCAGGTAGCACTCAGCTTACCATCACATCTAACAGCTTTACAGAGACACTCCACCCACAAATGCTTCATTCAAGCTGCTCAGTGGCAACCTGCAGATAAAAAAGTCCACATCTGGACTGATGCTGACTCAGGTAGAGGATCCAGTATCTACACACTCCAGCTTCATGCTGCCTGGAAGTCAAAGGAGGTCAGGCGGTGAAGTGAGGTGTTGCAGAGAAGGATGTGAGAGCAGGAAGGAGTAGGGGAAGGGACAGATCATTTGTTTCCAGTTTTCTCACAGCTCCAGGCCTGGCGCTCCTACTTCTGTTGATTTACGACTTTTCTCAACACGACCACATCTGAGAGAGGAATAATTAGAAGGCTCTAAAACTGTGCAGTTTAAGGCCGTTGTAATGAAATTTGTTAGCCTGCAGTTGTGTTTTTGGGTGGAGTACGGGCTAAGAGGTAGAGGGGGGAAGACAGGTGAGCGGCTGAGTTTCCAAATAGTCCCATGCAAGCGCAACAAGAAAAAAAGTGCACCGACTCATGCGCACCCATACACATCCACTCTGAGATCTCACGCTCTGCTTCCCACAAACTCTGATCCAGCTTGTTCAGAGAGCTTTGCGCCGCCTTTACAAGATCATTTTATTCCTACCAACTCCTTGTTATGGTGATTAAATATATCCCCAGTGCAAGGCATCAATTACTGGGCAGTGGAGCACCACAAAGGGGCCTGGCTGGGAGCTGGGGCTGGGGAGAGGGCTTGCCTGCCTGGCTGGTTGGCTCAGCGGCTGCTGTCCTGGCTGCGATGTGCAAGACGGAGGAGTTCCAGGCCTCGTCAGTCCTCAGCCCAGCTCCAGAGGAGAGCAGGGAAGCGCTGCAGGGCCTGGCTGAGGGGAGCCCTGGCTGGGCGAGCAAGCAGCTGCCTCCCTGGCTCAGACGATCGATGGAGCTCCTGAGGGAAGCCAGAACACCCCCACCCCACTTTGCTTTTCTCTCTCTGTGTCTGAGCTCTGAGGTTAGCGGCTCTGACGCAGGTTCTCTAAACAATACAGCCTTCCAATTAACAACAAACCTGCTCATCTCTTGTACTGGCTGAAGTAAACAAAAATTGAATCACTAATGGTGGTGACAAAAGTTCAAAGCTAGATGTGGTGATTACCCAATCAGTTTTATTTTGTGGAATTACTTAACCTTCCTCACGGCTGAAATGACTATGTGAGGCATCTCTTTGGAAGATAAGTGAGAAAAGAAACACAACAAAAGAATAACGGCTATTACAGCCATCCTCTACAAACAACTATAATCTGCTCTATGCCATCAGCTGCACAAAGCTATTTCCATTTAACTTTGGCGCAAGTTTTTTTTTTTTTTTTCTTTTTTGTTGCAACCCCTGACCACTACTTCAACAACATATATCAGTGTGTTTCTGCAGTCACATATACCCATTCAGATATGTGCACACACAAAAGTGTATACACACAGTCAGTCAGTTTCTGTGTTAACATCTACATCAGGACTTTTTAATAATCAGGATAATTTCACAAATATCAGGAAAATCGAAGATTAAAGATTAAATGACATTTGTTATCAATTGATGCATCTATAAAGAATATATGAATACAAAATAAAACAACATCGTACTACGATAGTACTTCTACAGACACATACGCCACGCTGCACTCATCCCGGCCAGGTGACCCCTCTGACATCACCACCAGCCTAGCAGGAATGGCAGCTATGCGGGCTGCCCTTCTTTAATGGCACCTCACCTCTTATTTACTGATCCTGGGGCATGCATCATTTACTCTGAAACTACTGGTCTTTGTCCACCTGTCACCTGACCCCCTCCGCCACTGTTGGAGGGGGGCATGGGGCTCAGGTGGCGTAAAACGGGGGAAACATGGAGGCCATCACTCACCCTCAGTGGTTCTACATCACAAACATGTACACTGCAAAAGGTGTCTCTCTTTGAGACACCTGAGCTTCTAGTAAATATTTTATGTGATTTAACTGGTATTTGAGTGGCATGACTGACAAAAACTAAATAAAAACTAGACTTAGTATTAAACCATATAATGATGACAACCACATAACAGAATGTCTGTAATGTAGCAAACATAGTAAAAGGAGAATGGCAGGTCAGGACTGAGAGAATGTGAGGGGATCTGAGGACAGGAAGGGTGGATCCAGGTATAAAGGATGCAGAAAGGGTAAGGTAAAACACCAGTGTTTGTGTCGTTGCCCCTCGCAAACTTAATTCTGGGCATGTCAGAGCATGAACTAAAGTTAGGGTTTACCCTGGGGTGGAAACTACATTTAAAAATAGATTTTGGTTTGTCTTTACTAATATTTATTCAGTATCCCTAATGTCAATGTCTCTAAAACACAGTGCTGTAAATTCAGCGTCATTCAGCGTAACACTGCACATGCACTAAAAATAAACCATGCACTTTACAATGACTTCAGTGACAGGATTTCTGATAGCACCAGACTGACACGGCTTTCTTGCAAGTCTACTCCATACAACAGCGCAACACTTCATTGGACATGTGTGGACCCTTTTTCTATATCCAGCCAGCCTTTCCCTGCTCACTTTCTAATCAGGGAAGGGGAGGGTTAAGGGGCGGCTGGCCAAGAGGACTGAAGAATCTTACTGGGATGTAATCCCGTCCAAGTGGCACTGGCTCTTTCTTCTCTCTTGTTAGGGCTCCTTTGTGAGGCTCCAGAGCTTGGGGCCCGGAAGGGAGCAGAGGATGTGCAGTGGATGTGGCAGTAAGGCCTGGGGAGAGGTGAGGGTGGGGGTCAGGGTACAACCTACACTGAAAAAAAGAAAAAAAAAATCTCCACCCTAACAAGCTGCTCATTCCAACGATGGAATTCATAATATTGTTTCTCAAAGGTGGACAAAAAGGTTGTTTCACCTACTTCAAATAGATGCTGCTGCCATTAGAAATAGGGCTGCAACTAGTCATCATTTTCATCATCAACTGGTCTGTTGATAATTATTTTTTCATGAACTGATTCATGTTGATAAAATATCAGAAAATTGTGAGTACAAAGTGAGGTCAAAAAAGTGTTTTTTTTTTCTTAACAAATTACTTATTTTAATAGACTATTTCTATTAGCTAGAAACACAAAAAAGGTGCATCATTTATTTGTGCTAAATACCTTTATCATATCTACCTTTATCATATCTATTGCTACTGATTAAACACATTCTTATTCGTTAAAAATGTACATATCAAGATATAACATGTAGAAAAGCCAACTTTAATGTAAAATGGGGATTGAAAATAATTAATGCAGTTACTCCATTAGCTATATGACAGAACAGTTTTGTTGTCTCAGTCACTTCAACTGGCAACACCCTACAGCCCAAACAATATACACATGTGTTCATGAATTAAGATGATAAATCTCAGTAATTTTTTATGTAGTATGTGCCAAGCTAAAGTGAGGGCAGATGCCCCAGCCAATGCATATCAGTGACATTAACACAACACTGGTTTGTCACCTGGAAATCATTTAGAAACCCAGTGATCTATGACAAATGGGTATCTATCCTATTTAAATAAGCACACTGGAATCCAAAATCCATATACATGCATTTTTTCCCCTCTTCTCTGCACATCTGTCTCCTCACGCATGGAGAAATGTGCGGGTCCATGTGCATGTCTCCTCTGAAAATGAATGGCTTATGTATCCATACCAATATATGTGTATATATCTTTTTTATTGAAGCCTGTTTGTATGACAGCAGTGTCACTGGACCATCTGTGCGCACTTTGCATGATAGGGCCTGTCTTTCTGCTCGTCTCAAGTGAAGCTGCCTAGTTAGACAGACAGTAAAGGGGTGGGGACGGGGGTTTGCTCAGTAGGAATGCGGGCCCTGTGTATTGTTTGTAAAAATAAACCATCTGGACAAAGATATTTGAAGCGAATTTATATTAAACAGCTGTAAAAGCAAGCTTCTGTGTGTGTGGACTGGTGATGCAACGGGACCACACCACGAGTCTGAGTGAGGAAATAGAGAAGTCAGGAGTTTTGACTGGGGCCTCCCTCAAAACATGAAGAGCCTGCCACAGTGGAAGGAAAAACAGAAGTGTGTGGAGACGGATCCGCCGGCGGGCAGGTTAAAGTGGGGAGCTATCGCTCTGCAGTGGGACAAACTTGGGTGCACAAGAAAAAGCCCTCACAAGTAAAGCTGAGATGCTCGCCCTGTTGCTGGCACATCATAAGGAGCAGATGTGGAGGGCTAAGAAGCCTGCTGCATGCAACCGGCCATCTGGCCAAGCTAAATATTGCCTCAGTGCACCCCAATTCTATTTGCCTTTGGCGCATTTGTATTGTCCATGGTCACACATAGGTACACTCCAATCACTGTCGACAGGGAGGGGGATTTATGGAGGTGCCATCAGGGTGATTAGTTCCACTGGTAAACAATGGCCTACCCTTGTTGTGTTTGACTCTGTGCGCTCTACAGCAGGCGTGAATGGCACGCAGCAGAACAGCACTCCCACTACTCAATGGTGTCTGTCTCTTTCTGCTAAAGTAACATCAAACAAACACTGCAAACAAAGGGGGGGCTACTAAATGCACACACAGAATCAAAGGGTCGCTGTCTGCACAGAGGGACTGTAGCACTTCACTCGTTCCAAAATGCCTCCTGCTCAGTATGGCCAACATTTCTGGACACAAACAACTGAGTGAAGCATAGCTGAGTAGTCGGGCCAGCTGTATCATACCAAACAATTATAATTACCACTTGTTGCTGGAGGCATAAGACAAGGGCTAGCACATATGTAGTTTTCTGTTTTATTAACTGGATTACACGTCATAGCTGCCACTGTTGTGTTTCAGACTTAAGCATATAGGATTCTTGTCCAGATGCTGTACAATCTCATTGAACAGGAGTCAGCTGAATTACAAATGAGAACAAATGCAACTTAAGTTAAACACTGTGAACATAAAAGAGAAAAAAGTGATGTGAAATTACAATCAGCCCTTGGTCTTTGTGTCAAGAAATCAACACAATGAACTCCACTGTTAATAGAAGTTCACACATCAGCATATTTTATACACCTTCCCTAGTCACTCTTCATGTTTACCCTAAACTGGCTCAAATGGTTTATGGAGGTAACCCTGATTTCATATTTATAACTTCAAAAAGATGAGAAACAGGAATAATCTACTATATTTATTGTTGAAAAACAAATATGTTTTATGTTACATACAGCCGCCTGTCAAGCTCTTGGAAGTTGATAGTTGGGCTTGAATTATTTGACCTGATATTCTGGCATACTGTATTTCTTGGCCAGTTCATTTTGCCTTGTTAGGATCCTTTCTTCCTTTGTAAATTAAACTGGATTTACAGGAAACTTTTGGAAAGGAAAAACTCAGACAGACACATTCTCTTAGCTCACTCTAGATTGTTGGGTTTTAGAAAATGGCTTTTGAGAGTTTTGTCCTGTCATCTTTCTGTGAATACATCACAAAAACAAAATGCTTTCTTTGAGATGGCAGTCTAGACTCCGATCAATGTTACCGCACAAAATTAGGGCTGTCCTCAACCAAAGAAATTCTCAGTTGACTGACAATCATGTGGTTTTGTTTTAAATCTTAGAAGGGGAGCAGCCATAAAATAAAAATGGTTTGAATGTGATGTGATATATACAAAATGTATATATGCTGCTGCTGGTGTTGGGATTCTGTGTGTAATAATAGATCGAATTTAGACCATGACAAATGGTTTCAACTGTCCTCTAGGAACAAACAGGAAGTCTTGCTACGCCTGCTGCAAGCCTCCACTGTAGGACACAGGCTTATCTGAAGACATAAAAAAATGCATCCGTCATTAGTCTCACCTTGGTCTGCTTGCATCACAGACCAGGCATTCCATGTCCTCCTCTAATCATCCGAAGACCAATATCCTGCAATTAGTTCAGTTTCCACACTCTGCCCTCGGGTCCTGCTTCAGCCTGGGAAATGGGATCCAGTCCCTTCCTAAGCCTCGGCTTTGGTGCTGCAGAGCACGTCACACACTCACAGCACAGCCTGCCAGCCATGATGTGGTTGTTATCTTATGTTTGCATGGGAACCACATGTAGTCAGTACTTTCCTTTCATATACAGCATGTTAGTTAGCACAGGCAGGGTGGCGGTGTGGGCTACGGATTAGAGAGACAGAGTAATGATTACAGCTGAGTGGTAATGCTTAAGCATGGCGCAAAACTCCAGTCTGAGTGTGTAAAATCCTGAAAAATATGCAGCATGCTTGCTATGATGTGGTTAATTATGTTTACGTCTTCATGGGAAATATGGAAAGCAGGTCACTTTTGTTCATGTTCCGACATGCTGCGTATCGGAATATGTTACGGTTCCTTCGTGTTATATGGGACTCTGAGGCATAACCAGGGTCAGTCAGAGTTTTCCTGCACAGGACCTCTTTTGTCACTGGATTGGGATCATGCTAACTTCAAATAGCACACAGGCCGCGCTTGTAGAGCTGTATATATATGATAGGAAGTGTGCACGCAGGCATCAGCGGGCCCCTGCTTATCCCATCACACAGAGTTAATAATAGCCGCAGAATAACGCTCTTTAGAATGTGCTTTTAATTGGTTTATGAATTCTGTCAATTATGTGGCGGAATTCCCCCTCAGGAGTCACCTTCACTAATCTGCTTCAAACCTAAGTGGAATCAAACCGGCCGGTGTCATGGACTCAATGACTGTCGCGAGAGAACGCTGCAGAAAGAAGGCGTGCGTGCGTTTGCATGCCCGCATTTATGTGTGTGTGTGTCTGAACAGAAGATGGCTGTCCTGCAGCCTGGCAGATCATGTGAATACAACAGGCCAATTGGATTAGCAGATTACCGCAAGATTTGCCCTATGACCTATGGAAGGCACTCAGACAGCCATGCATTTGGCTGACTGACGTTGGTTCAGGCTGTCGCTTCCTCTCACACATATACAGTGCGCACACACACACACACACACACACACACACACACACACACACACACACAGGCAGGGTAACTGTGTAACCTTTCCCTGCCTGGAAGGGCATAGATAAACAGGACACTATAACTTAATGTTCCTGCTTCGGGAGGATTACAAGTATGAAGGAGATTAGCCCATCCACTACAACAATAAGCAGGGTTAAACCCAAGTATCCTCAAGTGCCAACTCCATGCACTTATCTTTGACCATATGGAGGTATTAAGAATAGAGAGATAGACTACCACACTTTGGGTATAATCTGTGATTTATAACAAGTGTAATACATGTAAAGTATATTTAAATTCACCCTTGGAAATTGTTTCTTCCATGCTGTTCATTCAGTGATGCTGGGCTCACTGGGTCACGCATGGCCACTTGTGGTTTGAAGTCAACCTCCCCAGGAGAATAAAGCAGACTTGTTTTGGCCCGGCAGATAATGCGTGGACGCATTTTCTCAGAGTCAGAAAGCAGATTGCAAGTGGCCCTCGCTGTACATGATGACCCGCAGATCACCCCTGCCTCTCGATGATGTATTTCATTTCCCATGTCTCTTGGCTGACTGACAAATACAGGTTATTCACACTTGTTGTTCCTAATCCACTACACAGCTCACATGTCCAGGTTTGCCGGTAGCTGCTCTCTAAACAAGCAGAAAAGACATAGTACCGCTGTTGCCAAAAGCCTTTGAACAAAATTACTTCCTCTCACACACCACGGCTTTAATTATGTGTTGGAGAACATAAAACAGGTTGGACAATTTGTAGTGGGAAATCATATTTCCATTGAAAGGGCTCAGGACATAACCAATGATTTATAAGAGGAATGTCATAATTATTTTTCTCCACCAGGCCAAGGATCGTGTTTCAGCTAATGGGTGTCGAGCTGAAAGCACTAATTAGGTTTTGTAGTCGACTGACACGGGCAAAGAAAGAGAAGGTGCCACAATAAATAAGTTCTCACCGTGTAACTCAAAGCCTGTAATTTGAGTCGATGCTCCTGTATTAGGTTGTGGGAATTATAAACGTCTCAACAAAATGCAGATAAGTAATTGTGAGGTGTCTCACCCAGACTTTGGCAGTGTGGAGGGGCTCCGACAAGTATGATTACTGGAATAAACCTGTTACAAACCTCACTGTGGGATGCTGTATGAAATTAAAAAACAAATGACATTCATCACACTTGTGACTCCTGTACACTGCTATGAAAAAGCAACCTACTCACCATCGCACCGTCCATTTGAAACAAACATTTTAAAGGTGCTTTGTGAAATATTTAGCCACCTGCTCCAGAGAAATAGCAGGGCAAGAAAGATAGGAATACACCGAGTTAAAGCAAGCCTGTCCTGTTTTTGTCACTTTAATCCAATAAACTATCAGCATGCACACCAGCCATCGATGCTTTATTGGCAATGTGCAGCTACTTCTTTATCCTCTCAAAGGTACAAGTGGTATTAGAGGAAGGACAGACAGGAGCTATCTGATTAGCAAGCTAATTTCAGTAGATATGTCTTCTACGCATAGACATCTTTGACATAATGTCAACACTGTACCCTCTTCACATGCTGTTATTAATTTTAGTGTAGAAATTCTACCTAGATCTTACACATTAGACTGCATTTGTAGAGGGTGTATTATATCACCATGCACTAAAATCAACAGATATTTCTGGTTCAAACATGCATTCCTTTCTGAAGAATAACATATTTTAGGATATTAAATCCCTGCAAAAGATGGATTGTCCATACTTATCAAAACATGACATAAATCACTGACTAACTTGCAGGCAAATGTTGTTTTTCTTCTTCGTGCCCGACATAAAAAGCTATAAAATTATGTAAACATAGACTGTTACCTTTTTCAGGCTCGCATGAGCAAACAAAAAGGTCTGGTGGCCTCAGCGCATGACCTCTGAGGTTTGGAATTTTCCATCTCTTCTTCTGAAGAGACTTAAACATGACAATTAGACAGCGGATCACATGACCTCTTGATTCATGGCTAGTCAGTCAGAGCTGCACATGCATAAACTGTTCCTTTTGGCTTCAACGTGAGGGACCAGCGTGGGGCCGAGTGCCAGCCAGGTGCTCTCAGCAGGCTGTCATCTTGTGAGACACACTCAATAGTCATTAGGCCCAATCTCTCCATCCAGACCCATGGCCCTTAGCAACACACACACACACACACACACACACACACACACACACACACACACACACACACACAGCCAAGTGGCACCTTCCTGTAAACAAACAACACATGGCAGCGGGAGATGGCAGCGGCTCCTCTCTTCCTCCCTTGACACTGATGGCTTATGTCCCTCATGCATTAGTACTCTCCTCTGGCACTGGAGAGCAAAGCAGCTGGACGAGCCAGGACATCTGATGGTTGCCAGCCAGGTCAGGGATGCAGCCAGGACCTGAAGGAACACCTTTCAACCGCAGTCAGGATTAAAATCGCTGCAGGCTATGTTCTTTTTTTTAAAAACAAAAACAAAACAAAAAAAACACTAGGTACTATCAGTGTTGAGCAGTAACACGTTACTAGTAAGCCTTTACTAACACAGTTACTTTTGACAGTTACTAATAACAGTTACTCTAACGCATTACTTTTTAAATAAATAAATGCAGTTACCGTTACAATATGGTGTGTTGTCCATTACTTGGTAAATGATTTCCTGATTGATGAATTCAAATTGCTTTCATTCATGCTCGCACAATGCACTAGGGACAGGGGGACATGTCCCCTTCAGATTCATAGAGACCTCATAGACTGTACAGTGACACGATCCATCCCCCCACTTTCCCAACATGAGGCGACAAACATCGCTGGTATAACAGAGCATTAATATCACTGAAGCCGGGAGCCCGGTGTTTGTGTGATTTAACTCATGGTGCATTCAACTGTACACAAATGTCAGACTTTCCAACTTCAAGTCTAAATTTATATCAGAACCTCCAGTGAAGTCGGATTGCCAACAAAGAAAGTTGGATTAATCAACCTGACATAGAATTCATGCTATCTGCTACAGACGTAAACAGTAGCTACATGTTTTGTTGTACATCTGTAAGGCTGGAAGAGCTGGGAGCACTAAACTTTGAGGTTAGATTGATCTGAGCTCCAAGTTCTGGCTTCCAGTGAACACACCATAAGGCAAACTCTCACTCCCCAGGGTCCTAAAGAGCAACTAAAAAGTTTCTTTTAACAGTAACGCATTACTTTTTGATGTCAGTAATCAACAAAGTAATTGACTTACTTTTTGAACAAGTTATTGTAACTATTTAGCACAACACTGGGTACTACAATAGTTAGTAATGCTAAGTACTAGTAGTACTAATGTAAGGTTTATACACATAGCCATTAAAAAGCCCCAACAAATTTGGCACCTCCCCACACAAATTATTATAATAATTTGAATGAATTTTGTCATTTTTTTACCCCAATGAAAACCCCATTCTTAGAGAATATTTGGGTCCTATTCCTAAAAAGATAACTACATTAACAATTTGGAATAAAACTGACTCGTGATCATCTATTAGCAATATATCCCCCTGCATTCCCCAAAACACCTAACTTTATGTCTAACACAACACAACCTAACTCATCTGCAATGAGACAGTGTGCAACTGTATAAACTATGAAATATGACAAAGCAACACCAAAAAGTAAACATGCATTTTGTGATGAGTCATTAATTACTGCTATAAATAAATGACTTTAAAATCTTCAATATTACATCCTTCAAGAATAGATTCATGATTTTCTCAAGGATCTGTGATTCAACACTATATGTGAGGTTGTTCAATTGCTGTGTTTCATGCTACTTTGGAGTTACATGCATAATTGTGGCCAGTCTGACTATGGCTCATGCTGACGTCGCACTCAACAACGTCTATTGTGGCGATTTTAGTAAATGCAGAGTCTGTAAAAAAACATGTACAAGTCAGTGCAAGCAGCACGAGCATCCCAAATAAACTTACATTTTACATTAATGATTCGTCCCAGCGTTTGATTGGATGTAAACACAGAAATTTGCCTCTTAGATTAGCTTTTGTAGCTAACTGCAAAGGGATCTGGTTGCTGTATCTGCAAAGACAGCAGAAACACCGAGCAGGACACATTCACTTGTATACTGCAGCTTAATGAAAGATAATGACAAGTGATCCTTTGTGGGCAGCAGTAGCTGAGGAGATCTGTCTAGAACTGTGAGATATATCAACATAACACAGTGCAATATAAGAGGAGAGCAGTGTTGTGGGAGGTTTTGGCTATAATGATACCGCTTTGATGAGATGATGTTTTTTTTCCCCTTGTCTTAAAAGATCCATTGCAGTTGAGCATATTTAATTCCATCACCCATAGTAGACTGAACTGTGCATTAAATACGTAGGGAAAGATAAATAAGAATAAAAAATGCAGAGGTGAATAGAAAGCAATGATGTGGGATGTGAACATCTGTATGATGAGTTCATCCATGACGAGATCTTATTGTTCTTGATCCTTAAGAAAGCCAATAGAGCGAGGCAGGTATATCACAGAAGCACTAATAAACATACCCAGCAGGGCAGAATAATCTGCTGTCAACTGATTATATTTGGTATAAATAATCTATCACTTGGTCTCTGGGCGATATTTGACAATACTTTGTTTTTAATTATTTAACTCTTTGAGTGCCAAGGACGTATATTTACACCCTTTAAAACAGAATGCTTGAGTGTCATAAACGTATATATATATATGTATATACAGTCATGGAAAAAATTATTAGACCACCCTTGTTTTCTTCAATTTCTTGTTCATTCTAATATCTGGTACCACTAAACGTATAATACAATGAACACAACAAAAAATGCAGCTGGTCACATAATACTTTATGTCCTATTTGACATTCTTAAGCTTAATTGATTCCCAGGGTATATAAGAGGCCATTTCATGTCACAAGCAGCACTGTACATGCAAAGGCCTAGAGTGGTTTCCTGCTTACATTCAAGCCGTAGCACAACTCAGAAGTTGTCAGCTCTCACATAATGCCTAAAACAAAAGAATTATGTGAAGCAACAAAGGCAGCCATCTTGGCACTGCTGGAAATTGGCATGAGTGAGAGACAGGTAGCGAAAAAACTGAAGATCTCCAAGACAGCCGTTCATTCCAACAAAAAAACAAGCTGAACATGGCACTACCAAAATGCTACCTGGCCGTGGCAGGAAGCGTCTTTCTACCCCACGAGATGACCGTGCACTCATCCGTTCCTGTGTCAGGAATCGTCGTCAGACCTCCAGGGACCTTAAAAATGAGTGGGCACTGTCGAGAAATGTGACTTGCTCGGCAAGGACAGTTCGAAACCGACTTGTTGAAGCTGGTTTGAAGTCACACAGAGCACGCAAGAAGCCCTTCATCAATGAAAGGCAGAGGAAGGCCCGGTTACTCTTTGCTCGAGACCACAAGGATTGGACTGTTGATGATTGGGCTAAGGTTCTCTTCAGTGATGAATCCAATTTTGAATTGATGCCCACTCCAGCCAACTTACTGGTTAGGAGGAAGCCTGGAGAAGCTTACAACCCAGACTGTCTTGCCCCTACAGTAAAACATGGGGGTGGATCAGTCATGATCTGGGGTTGTTTCAGTCTGAGTGGAACAGGGCAAATGCAATTGTGTGAAGGCCGAATGAACCAGGTCAAGTACAGGACTACCCTTGAAAACAGTCTTCTTCCATCAGCTGGAAAACTCTTTCCTGCCTCGAATGACTTGATTTTCCAACAAGACAATGCCCCTTGCCACACGGCAAGGTCAGTTAAAGCCTGGATGGAGAACCACAACATTCGCACCATGCCTTGGCCTGCTCAATCACCAGATCTTAATCCAATTGAAAACCTGTGGAAAATCATCAAACTCAAAATGGAGAACCACAAGCCCAAAAACAAAGAAAATTTGTTTGAATTTGTCCAACAGGAATGGGCTGCTGTGACAGCAGAACAATGTCAGAAGCTGGTGGAGAGCATGCCAAGACGCATGGCTGCAGTCATCAAAAACAATGGTTATGCAATCAAGTATTAACTCTTGTGTGTATCATGTGTTTAAAGCAAACAGAAAAGAAAACATGGAATGCTTAAAAGTAGTGTTTTTGGCGGTACAATGCCATAGCTATTGATGTAAGAATTTAAGTCATTTTGGTTATTATCAAGAAAACCATGGAAAATGACTAATCCTTAGTTCTTAAATTAAACTCTCATGAGCTATTTTTGTTGTTATCATTATAATTGTCCAAACAAATGTACCTTTAGTTGAGCCAGGCATTAAAATTAACAAGAAATTGAAGAAAACAAGGGTGGTCTAATAATTTTTTCCATGACTGTATATATATATATATGTTTTTCTTTTTTTCAGCGGCGGGTCGCTGATCGCGATCTCCCGCAGTCTGTGAGTAATTTTGGGGCAGGAGATGATATATGCTACAGAGATCAAAGCAGGAAGTGGAGATGGTCGAGATTAGAAAAGTGGTGATTTTGGTGAAAGTGGCCTCTACTCTACCTCTGATAAAACAAGAATGAAAAGGTAAAACCAAACATTTTTTCAAGATGAAATAGAGAGTCTCTTCTTACATTTGAGCTATTCATTTTCAGCGACATAGTACAAAATATTCTATGGGTCTTGAAATATGATTCAAAATGGCCAACACGCTGGAACAAGGCACTTTTGGTTTTAAAAAAGGGTTGGCGTTAATATTATTATATATTAAATATTATATTTGATCAGATTTAATATATTTTTCAAATCAACAAATACATACTGTAGATTCAACAGACATTTTTGTAATGTGCCTATTTTGGTGCTATCTGATTCAAGCTGGTACAGAGAAGCTGCTTAATGACATCACCTTCGGTATACAAGTCTGTTTTTGCCAAAACAACTCAACACAAAGCGTAGAGTGACATCAGTGGTCAAGAGAAAAAGATGATCAACGTACACTAACCTGTGTCTTTACACACACATACACACAACTGTTATCCTTTTATACAAACTACGCTCCCCACACCCACAGAGAAAGGTAGATGAAATGTGAGTGTTGAGGAGGAAGAAGTAATATATGTGCAAATTCACACACACACACACACACACACACACACACACACACACACACACACATACACACACACACACACACACACACACACACACACAGCTCTGCCCTGTCAGTCATTAGTTTACAAAAGCTGTGTGAGGCAGACATGAGGTTACTGTGCCGCTTTGAAGACCAAAACACACCGACAGTGTATTAGAAGGTAAAGAGCATCTGACTGGGACCAAGACAGAATACTTATTAACCCGGTCAATGAGTGCTGCTATTGTGTCTCTCCTCACCTCCCCTGCGAGGAGGAGCTGCACTGAACAAGACGTCGGGTGTGTGAAGGGCCAGACAGGTCAAATCCTTTTTCCCATGTACAGCTGAATAATGCCTCCCTGATACTCTGAGAACACAGCAGTCTGCTGCAGATTGTGCAAATATGACCGCTGATCTCAAACAATTTGTGCAACCATGTAAAGTTATTCTTAGAAGGCACAATATGTAGACCAATGCATAGACACACACATGTAGGAACATGTTTGCTGTACAACACACACACACACACACACACGCTCTCCATGGTTGGTTGCTGAGTCAGTGTGTAAGGTTGCTGGTGTATGAAATGAGGGGAGTACCTTTCATTTCCTCCCCCGGTTCTCCTCAACTGCCAGCAGGAATATGTACGCCTCCCCCCTTGGCTGTTTCAGCACGTCACGGCTATGACTCAGAGCTAGGAGAGCAAACAGGAAGGATGTGAAACGCACACACAGAGATTTAGAAAGTGGTTCAATGGGGCCTAAAAGAACACACAGCGAAGGGAAAAAAGCAAGATAACAACGCTCTAACTGGAGCAAAACTTTCTACAAATACATACGACTGAGCACACGACCATGTTTGCACACACACACACATACAAGCGTCAACAAAAAAAAAAAGCCCGCACACACTTTTGCTGTCAAAGTCAGGCAGAAAGAGTTCAAAGGTGTGACGGCGTGAGATTGCCGGTGAGACTAAGACGTGAGAGGTGGACGGATGGAGAAAGGATGACAGTAAGAAAGACAGACAAAGGAGAAGAAGAGAGAGAGAAAGAGCGATTCGGCTGAGTCGGTCACATGCCGTCACTCACCTCCGTCCTCACCTGGTAACTTTTCTGTCACCTCATGCCATCACCTTGTCACCCCATGTCCGTGCCACCCTGTCACCTATCCCCTTAGCAACTGAGCCTGTCAGCCCGTTGTCATGCGGCCGGGCTCACCCCTGACCTTTTGTTTCTTTCATACACGCTACAGAGAAAAGAACTGAGGACAGGAGGGAGGGCAGTTGTGTCCGGACATGCCTATCACCCTAGATCACAGGCCACCAACATCAATGCTACAGGGGCCATAGATTTATGAGGGTGTGTAATATTGTGGCTGCACTACCCCCCTAGTCCTGTTACTAACGCGGGGTTAGGATGTCTGGTAAGGGAGCACACGTACGCACACAAGCGAGCACACACATGCAAATGCCATTAAAATTAAAATTAGAGGCCTCTCTCCCTGAATGGAAGAACTGTCGCTTTTCTACGTGTGTGTTTGTGAGCGCTTAAACATGTATATTGTTTATGTTTTACAAGTGGAGAAAGTCATTACATGAGTAAATGTGACTCACGTTTGCATCAGACGAAATGTAAAAAAATAAAAGGTTTGGTGGCTGGTGCTGAAGGCAATTTAAAAAAGATATAAAAAATAAAGTAAACAGAAATATCACTGTGTTAAAGACCACATCCTGGGTATGTGAAACCCGAACATGATAGCTGGGATATGTCAGTGTTACCTCGGACTTTTAGTTATGTCAACATGCAATCTCTCCTGTTGACTGTTGGTTTTTGTGGTCTGTGTTATTATATTTAACGCAGGGCGACCACAGCAGCCCAGATGCTAGAAAAGAGTGAAAATGACTGGAAACTCTGCTGTTCAAATACTGTCGAGGTGATGTTGAATAAGCAAGTAAACAGAGGTCTGTGGTTGAACTGTGCAGCAATGCTCCTAGAATAAACACAAGAGATATTAAATAATATATAGCTGAGAATACTGGAGTTAACTAGAGTACTAATATGCATTTAGGGACGGTGCACAAATTATTAAGGAGTGTGTTTTCTTTCTGCTGAGACAAGGGGAGTCTGACTTTTGTGGTTAAGCAGAGAAGAATCTTTTTTATTTTTGACATCACAAATACAGGCAGTATTTAAGCATTCCCTTGTGCAAAATAATATATGAAAAATGAATCACATGGTCACAAATGATGGTTCTAGTGTGCAGAGTAGGTTGTAAAGGAGCACTTAGCCGTACACCAAGGACAACATATCTTTACTGAAAGAATTTTCCTCCTTCCCTCTCTCCTGAGCCGTAGTAAAAAGTACAAAAATAACGTTATATAAAGTTGGCTTGTATCATAACTACAATTCAATGTTTCTCATAAATTTAATCAAACTTCAAATGTACATATTGGTGGCTATTGTGATATGATTTTTTTTTAAGTTAGATTACACCATGTTAAATTTGTCAGCAATACTGTATTAACACTTTGAGTGCCGTTGATGTATTTTGAAGTCATTTAAAATCCAAAGCTTGAGTGTCATCGTCAGTGTTTTTTTCAGCAGCAGGTTGCCGATTGCAGTCTCCCGCAGCCTGTTAGTAATGTTGGGGCTTCTGGGAGATGTAGTCAGAGCATAAAGAGATGGTATACACCACAGAGATCAAAGCAGGAAGTGGAGACAAGCGAGATTAGAGAGCAAAACGGACGGATTCTGGACAAAAAGTGGTGATTTTTGGTAAAAGTGGCCTCTACTCTACCTCTGATAAAACAAGAATGGAACAAGATAAAAACAAACATTTTTTTCATGATGAAATAGAGTCTCTTCTTTCATTTGAGCTATTCTGTGTCTTCAGAGACATAGTACAAAATATTCTGTGGGTCTTGAAATATGACTTAAAATGTGCAAAAATGCTGGCACAAGGCACTTCCTGTTTCATAAAACGGCTGGCACTCAATGAGTTAATGATAATGCTGAGGAGGATAATTCTTAAAAAAATAAAATCAAACCAGCATTGTTCCAGAGCAGACAGACTAACGATGGAAATAGACAATCGAGCGCTCTGACAGAGAGGAGCCAGTCTCAGAGCATTTAGTCAGCAACACAGAACATTTTGCCACGAGGGCTGTGAGCCAAGGAATGCATCACGAAAACAGAACGCAGCGAGCCACACATGTCCAATCAGACGCCACGGAACATTACCCATAATCCTCTCGACAAATACATGCATCTGATACCATAACAACGCTCGACTAACACTTAGGAAGGGAGAGTGTGGGACGCATCCGTAGCAACACCATAATTACAAAGAGAGCCAGGGCTGACTAAGTTTAGAAGAGCCAGTAAGCAGCCCCCTCCCCTCTTCACATGCTCCCACACTGATATTTAACAAAACATTAATCTTCTTGCCAGTGGCTCCAAAGAATACTGGTGATGGAGCTTCGGCGCAGAGGCTGGGGTAATAGTAATTCCATTGTTCTGCCCTTTTATTTATGCCTTGGCTCCACCAGGCAGATGAGGTAAGTCCCTTTTTTCATGTTATTATTCAGAAGTGGTGATACATAAAGCCAGATTACACAAATGTCTCTCTGTTTCACAGCGCTGCCACCTCACACCTCCCTCGCCAATGCTTAATGCGACCCCCCCCATCCCCCCCCCGCCCCATCCCTCCGCTGGCTTTCAATAGCACATTTCCCCTTTCTCCCCCTCTTTTCTAAATCACCCTCAACATTTGCATGTGAATTGCTTGTATATCTTCTTTTATATGATGCACCGACAACACTGGCTTTCGAAAAAGGAGAGAGGAGGGGAACTGCCACAACTGCCCCCCCCCTCCACCCTCTCCACATCATCTCCAACACACACACCACCCAAAAAAACAAGATGTTACTCTAACTCCCCTCCCTGGATTGGCGTAGCAGCATTTTCATTAAAAAAAAAAAGCAGGGGAACAGTTCAGGTTTTATGATATGGAGACAAGTTCTTTTGTGCTCTCCAGAGACAACCCCTCTGTGTGTCCATGTTACTGGGGCGATAATCCTGCTGGAATTTCTCCTAAGCACTTTTACTGACATTTTCAATTATCACCATGCCAAGGCCCGGTAAATGGCATTTAAGGGGCCCCGTCATCTCCGCGTTGAATCATATTTATGAATCAGACAGCATGAGTGAGTTGGACTCTGTTCTGTTTGCCCGAGTCTGGGAGAGGACAGTGTGGAAGCTCCAGTAGTCTGAGATGAGATGAAGTCCGTGGGTGACCAGCACAGGCGCATTTACACGTGCACACACAAACTGAGGGGCAAACACAGACTGGCAGTGCTCCCTGAACCATGCCTGCCTTGTAATTTACGACGTCAGCATGGCCCGTCCCCTTTTCAAACAGAGCACATGGTCCAGACTCTGAAAACCAAACAGACGGCTTGACCTCCTCGGTGCACAGTGCACGAGGTCAGACTTGTTTTCTCTTTCACCTCTGACTAGATCCATTTACACAGACTCCAAAGAGCACTCCACATCTTTGGCTCAGGTTACATACTTACATCCCTGTAATAATTCAGACATGTATTGCGAAGAGATTTCTTTCTCTCTCTCCCCCACGCTCTGCTTCAGCGAGCTCTGCTTTGTTTCAAACGCGGATCGACTTCAAAGCAGTGAAACGGACAGATTAATAGCTGAGGACAAATGCTATTTCATAAGAGATTGAGTTTCGGATCCGATCACTCAGGCGCCTTTTTGTGACAGTTAGAAGATGTAATGGCACCAAATAAGTCCAGTTCAACCACGGAGACCATTTTTGGAGAACTTTCTGTTTTATTAAACAGCAAACAGACTTAAAGTGCACAGAGGAAGAGATAAACTCATAAAGCTGCTACACTGGAGCTGGCATTGTGTTTGTTTTGTCTACGATCACAGAGTATGTGTCTTCTGTAAAGTGAGGGCATGTTTCAGTGTGTCAATCCAGTGTTGTGTAATTGTCTTTTAACAGAGGAGGCACCAGTGAAGCAGGTCAAATGTGTTGTGTACACTGTACTCAGTAGAACAACATGGCATGCTCAATGTCCCGCTGAACCGCAGACAATCTGAGAACAGCTGTTTACATGCCTCCGTGCCCCGCTTTCCTCTCCGCCGAGCTGACATCATTCCCAGCATCCCCTCCTTCCTGTCTCTCTTTTAGATGGGCTCTGTTATGACAAGTTTAATTGAGGGTTGTCAAGCCATAACATTTCTGTAAATATTAGACTTGCCAAGAGCGCCAATAAGAGGAAATGGCCTTACTGTATGTTCTTCTCTCAGAAGCACAATGTGTGCCTTTGTAAGTGGATCGCCACGAGGCATTTTGATACCCCACTTTTGTCTCAGTGAGCTTGCATAAAATCTAATCTAATTCTCATTATGGAACTGTATCCACATAACACTTCCTCTAAAGCACTATTACAGCTGAATTCACAGTATTCACCAATACTTTCCTGGCAATTGCAAAGATGTGGCACTAAGCAACAATATTTGTCAGAACAACAAGGGTCTTGTTGAGAAGACAGTCACTGGTATTATTTCAATTGTTTCATGTTTTTTTTCCCCCATCAAGATTAAATGATGATTAATAGGGGTAGAATAGTAGCAAAGCTGACATCATCTCTTATGTCTGCACATACAAAAGCCTGCTCATTGATCAAAGCGATGACAACCTTAGCTACGAATGATCATATGTTATTCTAGTCTTTTCGGTGTGTTTAAAGCGCACCTGGTCCATTGCACGCTGGAGGTTATTTTAGTTTTGGAGATGGTGAGGTATGGGGATGTAGTGAGGAAAACTACCCTTTGAGTCATTAGAAAAGGCCTGCGTGATTTACACGGGCACACACATATGTGTGTGTGTGTGTGTGTGTGTGTGTGTGTGTGTGTGTGGGGGGCCTCTATTGTGTTTTTGGAGAGTGTGTTCCAGTAAGTGACATGGAGTGTTACTCACCTTGGGGGAGGGGGGGTGAGTCAGTGTGCATCATCAGTCACGGCTAGCCAGGCAGGGGCACTCAGCAGCACACTGCGCTAATACTGATGTGAGATTTATGTTGCAAAATGAAGCGGTACGTTTGAGGGCAAAATAAAGTGGGCCGTTTCTGCGGTGTGCTAATAAAGTTTTCTTTTTAAGTCTCCTGCCAAATGCAACTGGGTGCAGATGTTAGAGAAGCAGACTCGGGTTAGATTAGGTTACATTATGAAACTGATTAGTGATTGGTAATTTGAAGGGACAGTAGTCAAAGTATTAGTTAGATGACAGTCAGCACACCCTCAGTTTGAGACACAGACAGATTTTAGCAACATGGAGTAAAGCATTTAACTGCTTTAGATGAGACTGACAGCAAATCTTAAATCAGATTAGATATAATTCAACTGTGGAAAATGTCATACAAACATATGCTTTATAAAACAGCAAACAGTAACCACAAGTGTAACTCAATTAATACGCCTAAATCTAACACACACAGTCAGTGGCATGACGAGTGAATGTGGAAAATTAAATTAGCTGGAAAGAAGCACAACATGATTTCTTTGTTGTTTGTCATCTTTTCACTTTCCTTTTCATTTTGTTGTTTTCTCAGTTGTTTAGCAGGAAAAAAATTGAAGGCGAAAGTGTTTGTATAAACAAACAAGTCGTTAATATTATGTTTGCAAAACTGAAGTACTTATTTCAACACACTTCCACGTTAAAACTAAGAGGTCTGGTGTTGCTGCTTATCAAAATGACTGATATGTATTATTGACAGGCCCTAGCTTTTTTAAAGTTGGATTCATACAGAAGTATAATAAATAACGTAATACTGTGTTATTATTGGTGCCACTATTTGTGAGTGTAAATCAAGATCTTAAATTAATTAGACAGACAGAAAAATACTAAATACTAATACTAATATATGTAGTTTTATGACATATGAGTAAAAACTGAAAAATAATCAGGTGGCAGTGGGTTGATTTCTTTGCTTGCCAGCAGTTGGAGCCAACAGGAGCAGCTAAAGAGCCCTCCTTAACGAGAGGCTACTGCAGATAGAAGTCAGCACTCCTGGCCCAATAACCAATGAAATATGAAAATTGACAGCGGCGTCAGGGCGGTCATGCCACATGTTTACGAGTGGCTCTCTTAACTGGCCGCCTCTGTGCTCCATAAGTCATACGCAGAGTGCTCATCATAGAGCAGGGATTTATGGGGCCTGAGTCTGCATATGACACCCCCCCACCCCAAGCTTCCTCCCTGCCATGGAGGAGGAATCATTAACTAGACCCAGCCACTATAAGCTTCATAGACTTACTCAAAGCAAATTGGCTCCAGAGTTTGCCCCTCCTGTAAACACAGCCTCACACTCATGTGTGTCTAGAAAGAGAGCAACACATCGACTTCCAATGATGATGAAAGAATATTCACAGTCGCAGCACTGTCACAGATAATCCATAATCAAATAAAAATACCTCACACAAATGCAAAGTAAATGTATGCAATTGGTTGTGGCTTTAAAAGATGCAAAGTCTGAATTCAAATATGTTTAACATCTAAAATCCTAAAGATTATTGATTTGATATTGTTGCTAAAATGCAGCCAATGCTCCATGAATGTTTTTTTTTTTTAATTCAGAAACACAACAGTACTATTGTTATTATCACACTAAGAAAGTGAGTCAACAATTACCTTTATGAATATAACGCACTGGCCAAAAACTACTCTTTTGCGAGTTAAATACTTTCATTGTGAAGCAGCAGAGGTAGAAAATGTTCTGTTCGCAGAAATTTCCAGCTGATAGTGAGCAATAAACAGGCTGATATCAGTAAGACACACCACAAACAAACAAAACACCAAGTTGGATTACATGCTGCATAGTTTACCGTGAATCCCTTTAAAGGAGAAGTGTCATTTTTTACAAATTGGACCTTATGTCTGGGATAAATACTGTCATTTACTCACCCATATCACTTTGGAGTCATTTGGAGTATTTCCAACCACATTGGATTTGATGATATTCACTTAAACAAACAAACTTGACCATTTGTCAAATAACAGACGTTTAATAGGATGGGCTACACTATTACACACAGGCACTGTGAAGACCACATAGGTGGGCACTAAGGGTCCTTAGTAAACTATGATACACAGGAAGTAGAGTCTGTTTACAGATTGAATTTCCTCAAGTTACGGTCAACTCCTGACTAAATGAGAATAGTAATAGTGTAGCCCTTCTTATTAAACGTCTGTTATTTGACAAAAATCAAGTTTGTGTCATTTACTGGCTGCATTTCAATGCCCCATTCCCTCCTGTTAAAGGGATGTCATCAATCCAAAATCATCAGAAATACTCCAAATGACTCCAAAGTGAAATGGGTGAGTAAATGACAGTATTTTATCCCAGAAATAAGGTCCAATTTGTAAAAAACGGCACTTCCCCTTTAACGTGTAAAATCACTTTAAATCCAGTAAGTGAAGGCGGACTACAGCAAGAGCAATGATATCAACTACATAGAAAAAATCCAGGTCAACAGATCAGGAACAATGAATGCAAATAAACTTTTCACACATTTTTTTTTTGTCACAAAATATGACACAACAATACATCTGGCTTGTCTCTGTTGTACCCCCCTTGTGTTTCCAGTCTGGCCCAGTGAGCTTTGTTTGCATTTTTTCACTGGTAATGTGTGGCATTGACTGAGAGCTGGTCAAGGGAAGCGCTGAAGGCAAAGAGCCAGTGGGGACAACGGCTATTACAACAGGGAGGCTGAGGATGAACACTGTATTCTGCTGGTCATGTTGCCTCTGGGCTGATTCCCGGGGCAGCATGACCTGGATGTGTGACAGAGCTATAACCAAAGCTTGGACTCCTCACCCACAACAGGAAAGACTTGCTGTGTTTACTGGGGAGGAGTTTAATGAATGAATAGAAATGCAAAACAAAGTTATGGCAGTTATTATTACAAAAAAAAACATAGCCAGAGCTCCACTCTTGGTCCCAGCCTATGAAGTGGTCACAGACTAGGATGGAGGATGCAGGGAAATGAATGGGACTTTGAACAGCAGAGCGCCTCCAGCTCAGCTAGAGCCTTGTTCTGCTGCCACTGAGACTGACATCCATGCAAATCATAACAGAAATGACAGACCGGGCCACCCCACCACACCACCCACCCACCCAGGCAGCCATGTCAGCCGGCCTGCCAGCGAGTCCGCCTGCCAGCCCGACAGACGACAAGCTACCCCACCCGAGGTTCCACCCTTGTGCCTGCACAGACTGACTGGGACAAATTGGGACAATCCCCCCCTCACCCTCCATTACCACCCACTCTTCCTCTCCATTGCGCGCCACAGCAGCCTCTGCTCAGGGGGCTAATTCCACGTTCAGATCACCATTTGTACTTATTATGCTGACATAATTAATCCCCTGTTGTGATCAGCGGGGGCATGAGGGCCTCTCCGCTCCATTGGCCTACCCCTGCTATGACACAACCGCTCCCCCCTTCGCTTCTCATACAAATCTGCTTCTCACTCCCTCCCATGTCCATCTTGTCTGGATGGAGAGGTCTTCTGTCTATCTCTCTCTATAATCTCCAGTGTATCTGTCTGTGTTATTGTCTGTCCTGTTGTGGCTGTCCTAGCGGCGGATCGACAGGCTGACAGGTCTGTCACACCAGTTCACGTTTGAGGGAAACTGGGGCAAATAGCTTGCATCAGGGTTTCAGGCTGAAACAGGTTTGTGAGTTAAAATCAAATCTGTTTGATATTTGTCTTTGTACATTCAAACAGTGACCTCATCTGTAGGTCACTGCATCATGCACTGTGCAAACAACAACATGGATACGGGTTTGATCTCTATTGCATGCTCCTGCTGTTAACAGGTTTGATGCTGAAGTCAACGTTAAGGACATAAGGACAGGGGAGGGGAGAGGGGAGAAGAGGAGAGGACAATGAGAGAGGTGGGGAGGGGTTCTCATCAAAAACACCAGCTGGATTAATAAATCCACTGTGTCCACATCTTAAAGTGTAAGGCAGATTAAAACAGAACTGTCTCAAGTCGAGAAACATATGTCGGCAAGGCTGAGCAAACACTGCCAGAATAATAACTGTGGAGATGAGTGCTGCTGTTGGCCCCAAACGGCCGCCCAGCGTCAGACTGGACCAGCACTCCCAACCGCTGCTTCCTAGAAATCAAAAGACCTGATTGCTGAACTTTGATTCCCCGCAGAAGGGCTCCATTTATGTGTATTTGTGAGGTCAAAGCTCTGAAAAAAAAACAGTGGGATGTTTTTGTTATGTTTTTATTTGAATAATGTGTGTGAGAATAGATAAATATACGATTCTGGGAAGTTATTTCCATTTCCAATATCATGCAAGCTGAATAAACAGATGGGATGTAAAAACAAAATATCCTGCTTATACTTAACATCATTTCTGAAATACGACAATCAAAGTCCAACCAAAATCAGGTTGAGCAAAGTTGTACAGTTTATTTTATTGTAAATTAACACTTTAGCGTATAATATAGTAAGTTCTGTTCACTCTGTCTTGACACAGATTATGCTTCTGACGACTAACAAACCCAAGATCACATAACAATAATATTTTAGTTCCCATTTCAGTTGCAACAGGACTCTACAAAAATTAACATCCAGACCAGTTGGCATTAAAAGATATCAGTGTATACAGAACACCTGCTAGCTCTGGGAAGCTCTGTGTTATTCAGACCAGAGAAGAGATTGTACAGTCAACAGGTCTGCATGTTCCACTGCAGGAATTCATCACAAATACCAAGAAAAAAACATGAATTCTGTCAAATTTGAAGGCGAAACTTTGTGCAGACGGTAAACTTGTGACATAAAGATAAGTTCCAATTCAGAGTAAAGAAAATATTTTTCGTTTATCACTTTTGGTCACTTCCCTGCTTCATATCATCAATGTCAAATTCCAGAAACACTTCCTCCCAACACCCATTGCACCCCTTTTCCCAAACCCTCCCCAACGCCCCCTTCTCCCATCATCCCTCTCCACCCCTCCCAACTCCTCCCCCCAACTCCTCATCTTTACATAAAAGTTCAGGCTGCATATTAAAAGGAGCTAAAATATTCACACTGTCAAAGGTGGTCAAAGGCTTCTGCGTTCACACAGGAGCTGACAAAGAGGAGGCACCCAGCGCTTGGCCAAAAGAGAACTGTTGAAATAAATCAGCACATACAAAGACACAGAGAGATAATGGGGCTGGAGCTGGGCCTGATCCAGAAACAGAAACACACCACACACTAGAACAGACACACACACACACACACACACAGAGCGTCTGGCTGGGAACAAAGTCTACTCATAGATTAATATTTATTTTTAGAGTACACATTGTTCAGGACATACAGTATCAGAAGACGAAAAACATCATAACTCCCCCTGCATGTGTGCAACCTTGCGGTGAATCCCATGCCTGAATCAAACAAATAACAAATTTTAAAAAAAAACAACAAAAAAAAAAACAAACCACACAGATGGTTTCAGATGTGGGAGTGCAAAAGAGGAACCGGGTGTCTCAGAAACATCCGTCAAAGCCTCATGTAAGGTGGTAGTGTGTGGAGAATATTCTGTTATTTAATTAGAATAAAGCATTTCATTGTCTCTAAGCTACACAATGGCCAGTTTGTGTTTCTGTTTGATTATGCATGTGCATGTTTGTTGAGCATATATCACAAAATGTTAAAGACATACCAGACATCAGGGTGTGAAAAGGCAACAACTTAAACAAACATGGATTTCCTTATTATTTGTTTTCTTAAGGTGCTATTGCACTCTTTAGGGATCATTTTGGTAAAAATGCATCTGGGTTTTACTCTTACAGCAGGAGTTCAAACTATCAGAAACCTGAATGCAACTGCTATAAAAGTTTATGGTAGTTATAAATTGAACCAAACACATTTGGATGTGTTTGTTCTTTTTTGAGAGCTTCAGTGACAACCGACAACTACTTTGACATACATTTTCTGCACTTGCAATGTTATTTTAAATTTAAAATTTATTTGTACAGCCCAGTTTTGGTGCGTTTCCATTACAACTGAGTACCTCCTCGGCATGGGCTGGGTCGTCATGCGGCAGCACGAAACTACCATGACCTCATTTACATGCTACACAGAAAACCGGGAAGAAGAAGAACACCACTATCAGAAACAATGGAGGACAAGGAAGCGATCATGTATTTGTTGCTCGCTCTGTGGCTTTTTGTCACACACAGACCAAAAGAAGTGAGACAGAGAAGACTCCAAGGAGTGTAAAAATAGCAAAGCAGTTGCCAGTTTTAAAAATGGTGGGGTCGAATTGTGTTTGGCTTTTACAGGCTAGTCGGACGTCCCGCATCCAATGATGCTTCCAATGACACTCGTTGGCCAATCAGTGGAAGGCAGTCGGCTGACATTTAAGTTTCACCTCGGCTTGCTTGGAACTAGGGCTGAGGAGGTACGAAAAAAGTACCTAGTACCAGGTACTAGTGGAAAAGAACCAGCCGTGTAGAGCCATTCCGTACCGTGCCAATAGAGACAGACAACCACTCACATTCACACCTATGGACAATTTTAATTAGCCAACTAGCCTAATCCCCATGCATGCTTTTGGACGGTGGGAGGAAGCCGGAGTACCCCGAGAGAACCCACACAGACACGGGGAGAACATGCAAACTCCACACAGAAAGGCCCCAGGCCGGGAATCAAACCCAGTGCCTTCTTGCTGTGAGGCGACAGTGCTAACCACTACACCACCGTGCCGCCCCTGAACTAAACTAAACATGAGTCATAGTTGAAAAAGAGAAAGTTTTTATCTTTCATTTTTTAGTTTTTATCTTTCTTGTGCAGGCTTTTCTGCTCCGTCTGTGGATGGATGGATGGATGGCTAGATAGACTCATTCATCTCACAGAGAAATTCACAGTTCCAGCAGCTTGAAAGATGGAAACACACAGGGCATGCAAGGTTCACGAAAATAAAAAAATATATCAAGTACCAAAATATATACTATAACAGATACATAAGAGGAATGCAAGATGCAAATGATTGACATATTGAGACGATTCAATCATAACAGGCCCTGATGAAGTTTATAAAAGAAATTTAAAACTTCTCGTTGGGCCTTCAGCTTTATATCAGCGGCTGTTCAACTCACTGAGGGACTCACAAACCGGGGCTCCACGTTTACGCAGCTTTTTTATTTGCCCCTATATCAACATAGGGAGGAAACAGAGGCCTCCCTGAACTAATTTCACTCATGAACACTCAGTCATTTGTTGAGCACCACACAGCAGGCCCTGCTGTCTGAGGCCCAAGGATTAAGGCTCAATATTTGTAAACCTCAGTTGGCTTTAGTGCGGAAATGGGGAGTGGAGAAAAATGGGAAGCCTTGGCAAACCGAAGTGTGAAAAACTATCAAATTGTCGGCCATGACAGAAACAGTTACACACACTGGCTTCTGGCTGACACAGAAACAATACACTGTGTTAAACCTATGAAACACTATGGCCTTGTTTGCATCAATGTGGGTAGGTGTTACTTTATGAGTTTCTGTGTGCAACAATAAACAAAAATATACACTTGATAAATTTATGGGCTATTTATGACACAACAAACTTTTCCCAAACGCTTCACTCCATTACTTTGATGATATGTCTCTTATTTGTTTGTAATAACGAGAAAGATTTACCATTAAGCCCCTTAACTTCCCCCTCAGTGGAATATTCTCCCACATTGCACATTATCAGCCTCACAACAGGCCCGTAAAGTACTAAAAATCCCAGGGCCTTATTTCCAGCTGTGACACACAACCCAGACCTACTTAAGCCCTCTACTTTGACCTTTGTTTGAAAAGTCTCTTTCAGCCCGAGGCCTTGGCAGTAAATTCATAGAGCTATGAAATTAATGTGCCAGAGAGCCCATCTAGTCTTTCATTAATCACAACCAGAGAAAGGAAAAGACAGGTTGCCCTGTCATGTTTTATTTTCTTTTTTGTACTTTTTTCTTTTGTAATAGGGCAGATTGTGCAATAACTGTTCTGCATATCAACAGTCTCTCTGTTGTGAAATTGGGAAGGTATCGCAGGGGTGCTAGCACATCTGACACATCTGTGTTCAATGGGATCTGCAGTTTTGCAAGTTTTGATGACTTGGTGCCAATTTAGGGAGCGATCATATGATTGAAGGCCCCGCAGAAAAAGTGCTCACATAAAACAGATGCTTATTATGGGGCGAAGGTTGATGCAGTGGTGAAGAAGTGTATTAAATGTAAGCTATGGAAAGTGAAATAATTGAAATGACTGTGGATGATTGGAATATAATACACACGTTGTCACATTCAGGCGCCACACTGAGATACTGTGGTCTGTATACTTTAACTTTCAGCACCTTTAAATGCACACACGTATCCACAGATAGTGAGACTAGATGTTTAATTCTTAAAAATGAAAATGATCAGGTGTTTGTATGTACTCAGGGAAGGCACTTTTAAGAAAATCTTTTCAGAACTATGAAAGCTGTACAGTAAACCAGTAGTAGATGCTGCAGTGTCACTTTTAATGCTTCTACTTTAACTCATTGAGTGCCAGCCATTTTATAAAACAGAAAGTGCCTTGTGCTAGCGTTTCTGCACATTATGAGTGATATTTCAAGACCCACAGAATATTTTGTACTATGTCTCTGAAAACACTGAACAGCTCAAATGAAAGAAGATACTCTCTATTTCATCATGAAAAAAGTTTTTTACCTTGTTCCATTCTTGTATTATCAGAGGTAGAGTAGAGGCCACTTTTACCAAAATCACCACTTTTTGTACAGATTTGTTTTGCTCTCTAATCTCGATCGTCTCCACTTCCTGCTTTGATCTCTGTGGTTTATTACATCTCTTTATGCTCTGCTTACATCTCCCAGAAGCCCCAAAATTACTCACAGGCTGTGGGAGACCGTGGTCGGTGACCCACTGCTGGAAAATCACTTGGCACTCAAGCGTTGATTTTAAATGATGTCAAAATACGTTATGGCACTAGTTAAACTAGTTAAAAGCATTTTGATGCCAACTTGTTGTTAATTTGTTATGGCATGCTATGCTATAAAATATCAATTTTTAATTTTAATATATTTTTTTATACCACATATGTTTTAACATCTCGGTCATAGTATAGCATGCCATAAAAGTAATAAAATGGTCGTGCTATAGGGATGCTACCACTATCGGGTCTGATACTGTGGTTGTGTTCTTGAAAACTACAACACTAGAAACGTACCCAGTACCACTTTACAGCATCGCAGGTTGATGCAGTAACAAAGTAATGGATTAATATAACTAATATAACGCCTGCATTTCATGTCACGTTCAGGGGTTGCACAAAATGAGTCTGAGGGCTGCAGTTTGAGTTACTAAATATTTTAACCTTTGCCACCTATTAAATGAGTACACATGCATCCACATGCTCACACGTAAACATAAAAGATAATTGCAACACTGAACTTTGCAGCTCTTTTTTTGTCAGGTAACATAATGAGAGGCAATACAGCAGAGTCCACTTGTCTTCTTTGGTCAAATGTGCCTCCAGAGCAGCCTTTGATACATAAACTGAGGCAAGGCTGACATGAAGAAAAGTGGGCAGATGCACTTTGTACTGGTGAAGGTGATGTGAAGTATATCCTGCAGGGTAATTGTACAGGCAGTGAACCATAGCGCTGTCAATGAGGCGTTGTGTCTGGTTGTGGGTATTAAACATCAGTAGTATGGCTGGTCACTCACACTACAGGACGCTCAGCACAGTGCTTAATTACACACATCGTGAGCGGCAAGCGCTCAGAGCAGGAAATGACAGCCGAGCGGCGCTCACTTCAAACGCAGAGGCGTAAAAGAGCATTCAATAAAAACAGACCTAAACTCTAAGCGGGTCCTAATGGCCTGTGGGTAATGGATCAGAGGGAAAGGGGGTGCGAGGGGCTGCACACAGGCCTGCAGGCATGAAAGTGGGCTTCACAATAAAAAAATTAGCAAAACTTTCTTTTTAAAAAAGAATGAAAAACAAAGATGGCTGCTATTTGGGAAAAATGAAAATATGGAATGCTGGAGGCTTTTTTTTGAATGTCACTGGCATCACAAACTCAAGTTCAAAATATTCCTACAGTGACTAATCATGTTTGTATCTTTTCTATGACCTACCAAGGAAAATGGCACAGAGGAATGGAGTCTTCTGGAGATAAAACAACAAAGACAGAGACACCCCAGGGTAAGACATGACTGCTGTCTTAACATAAAACCTGTCCCCCAGTAATGTTGTGACTGTTGAGGAGGAGCTGCTAGCCAGTCTACTCACACACACAGGGGGGGCAGGAGGACACTGAAACACAGTTTTTATGGCCTTTTCAGTGCTGACAGGAAGTGAGGACAAAAACTTCAAATTACGAGTTTTTGCTCTTTAAGTGTAAAATCTCATTCTGTGAACTTGTGTATGTGCATCTATGTGTGTAACCATGACTGGGGAGAGAGTATGACATATCTTAAAAAAAGTTATTTCACATTTGTATTCAACTAATTTACTAAAAGTATGGGCAGGATTAAGACTCTAAATGATGGATGGATGTGTGCCAGACTGACTGAGGATGGAAAAAGCCACCCTGCATGAAATAATGCAGGTGCCTTGGAAAAACAGACTTATTTAAAAAAATGAAAAATGCACCATCAAAGTTTTCAGTCTGATGGAGGCACAAAGAGACATGTTTTAAGTGGATTTATGTTTCGTCCTGAACTTTCCTGACCAAAGGATGAAGTTACCGAGGTGTAACAGATGTTTTGTGTGAGAATGATGTGGGTGTGGTGGGAGATCTGAGGAGCACTTGACTTGGTGGACGCTACCACACTGGCCTCAGGGATCTTTATAAGTGGCACATTTAGTCCTGGTGACCCGTACCTCAGCGCACACACAAAAACTTTCACGCATATCCAAACATATAAGCACACACGCAAGTCTCTTTTGCTGCGACACACACTGAGCTCCATCTCCAACTGCCTTTCTGAACACAATGGCCCTGCTGCGCTGACAACTCAACTGGAAGAGGGCTTAACCTTTGACCCCTGAGGTCAACTCATTAACACTGACACACCTCCCTGAGATGCAAATGACCAAATTATGAATAATATGACACAGAATTTATGCATGATTGATAACATGGCACTACCTCTTTACATTTCGCAGCATTTTTTGACTTGTTTGAAGTTAGAATCAGAAATTATAATCAGAACGTTTATTGCTAAGTAAGTTTGCACAAACAAGAAATTTAACTTGGTGACTTGGTGCACGACATATAGACATATAAATATAAACCTATATACATTTAAACATGTAACCCTAATGCAAAGGTAAGAAATGACTAAGAATGATAAAATGACTAAGAATAAATATGCAAAAATTATACAGTAAAAATAGAGACAAAAACAGTGCAATATGACAGATAAATGAAGGCAAGAACTGTACAGAAGGTGCAAAAAGTGATATTGTTCCATTGATATTCAAGTGATATTCAAGTTACTTTGTTTTAAAATTCACAGCAACACAGATTTCAGGATTTTGAGTTGTGATTATGATATTTACCATTGAAACACAAAACATCAAGTGTTTCAAACCATGGCTTTCACTTGATCTTGGAATAAACCAGTCTGAAAACCAACAGGTCCAACTGCAATTCATCTATGTTGTTATGGTGAACGACTTTCACAGCAGCCAGAATTATACAAAAACAGTTTGAGCAAAACACAATTTCCAAGCGAAAAACTAAACACTTTTATGAAGTGACTGGAGGTGACCTTATGGATGTGTCATGTCCATTAGGAGCTATTTTCTTGTACAGTACTGTAGAGTATTCAAAAACACAGGTCGATCTTAGCGTTTCTCATTAGGAGCGGCGCAGTTACAGAACCTCATAATTTGAAGTGCTTTAAGTGTGCAGATAATGCAAGGTCAATTTGGAGAGCGAGGAGGCAGGCAGAGCTAATGTTTAGCTGCATGTAATTGTGCAGAAGTGTAGGAGGCAGGTGTGTAGCTATTGTTCACTTTGATGGGATTATTTGCACCTCTCCATGCAGAAAAAAAACAGGTATCATCAGAAGGCAGTCGTCTAAATTTACAACGGCTGGATTTAGGTTTTCCTCTCTTTCTCTCTCCATCCAGGTTCTGTAATTACAGCTGCTCTGTAATTAGGGGCAGAGCCTTCAGGACCAGGGTGACTACTGTCTACTTTAAAAGGGTTTGGCGAAGTACAAGACTTCAAACTGGGGGAGAAAGGAAAGCATTTCTGTTTTGCTCTTTATTTTATTTATTTTATTTAATATCTAGGCTTTACAAGCTTGGTGATTAAATATGTGTTCACAAACAAATCTTAATGGACAATGCTATGTTAAGGTTAAGCTAAAGTAGATACTGTCCCTTTACAACACTTACCTTTAATTTTTTGTTTTTCAAATGATTATTCAAATCAATAGGCACACAGGAAGCTGCTGAAGGATGTGATGTCACTTTGAGTGATGGGCTTTACGGAGGGAGGTGTTATTAGCTGAAGACCTGCCTTCACATTGTGCGCACACACACACACACACACACACACACACACAGACACACACGCACACAGAGTGTAGGATTAAGGGCAGATTGGCTGAGTTATGTCTGAGTGAACTCTGTGTGTGTGCATGATAAATAGAGCCAGAGGTAAGGACTACTTTATGTTGTTCCACCCACTTGTGGAGTCCAGTCTGTCTGCATGTCCCTCCAAACGGGCACTTTTTCACTTTACGGTGAACAACGGCATTATTAGTGTGTCCTCAACCCCTCATCAACAAATACAGCAAGTTACTATTACACACTATCAAGATAAGTCTGGAGAAACATACTGGAAGTTTTGTGTTGTAACCCACGTTTTACGAGCACAGTTAGAGCCCTTTAAAAGGTCCGCTTAAACAATGTGTCCTCTGACATGTCTGCAGGCAAAAGTGTTTATTACTGTTCCGAAAAGGCCACAAATGCTTCCCGTTTCTCTCTCTCAGTATTTTTTTGTTGTGTTGACGAGATGAAACGTACGAATCGGCATTTGTGGTTTTGCGCTCAGTTGTACAAACGAGGATGACAAAAGTAGTTGTGTGAAGAGCGAGAATAAGATGGAATTGAAACAAAGATGCATCGGCAGGAAAAGTCTCTGGAAGAGACTAGAAGAGAATAAGAGGAAGAGCTGGAAGTGAACAAACACACAGGTACACGTCACAGGATGGGAAGTATGTTGCCAGCTTACAAGTAATGTCTGCACAGATGGTTTATTGGATGTTTTGGAGAATTAAATGATGGTCAAATTTGCATGAATAATGGAAGACAAACATTCACTTCAAAAACTAGTAGATTGACCTGTTTGTGTTAGAATATTATTATTATGTTTTGTCTTATGAAAGCCAGCACATAAATGCCAAAAAGTGCACTCAAAGGTAAGATGGCCAAATTCAGAGCAGAAATCAATAAGTTTACACCCTGACACAAAAACAGATTTGTTCTCTATAACTAATATCCCTGTAACTATCAGGGCTGAAAGTGGATGCTGTCTCTAGTGGCTAGCTGTTAGCTGCTAGCTGTCTGCTGTGCTGCATCACCTGGGCAGAGGAGGCAGCAAACTCCTAGTTGTTCTTTAAAAAAAACCATTTACTGTAATATGCAGGTATCCACTGAGTTTCCAGGTAAACACATTGCAGCTTAAACAGCCTAATTTCTCATCATTCATGGCATTCAGCATGGAGAGGGACAATTCTTAAGCAATGCTTTATAAGCATTTGTAATAACATTATGACATATATCCTCATCTCGCCTAACATAAAGCAAGCTTCCTATATAGTCGTACCACCAACCAGTAGACCTTTCATCTCCTGTTTATGCCATCGACCCAGAAATGTAAATGGCAGAGAAAGAAACATACGCTTAAGTCAGATGCATTTACTCCTGACCTTCCCTGCCAGGGTGCTCTGCAGCTAAGCTGCAGGGATTTGCACCAGCTCAACATTTACACCATATGGATGCTTTATTACAGAGTAATGATGTCTCTCTCTCTGTCTCCCTCACTTCTCCCTCTAACTAGAGATTATTTGAAAAACCAAACAGCCGTATGTGTAACCAGGTGATTAGAGAGACTTATGGGGGATTTAACAGAATTCAACTGAGGAATGTAGAAGCATATTTCTGCTCGCTTTATGTGAGCTGCTGTCAGATTCAGAGCACCCCTACAAATGACTCCACATGGAGTCATTAAATGAAATAGTTTACTCATAGTCATATTTGACTAAATCATCAACTGGCATGCACCAAACCAGAACAAGTGAACAAATAACCACAACATTATGGATGTGGTGAGTGAGAGAGTATATGAATAAAGAGAGAGTGAACTGCTATGAACATAATATGAACAGAAGACATTATTTACTCCTTTTATGTTATAAATATACTGAATAAAGACTAAGTTGATTCCATTATATATGGGCAAATGAGTATAACATGGCAATCCATTTCCTCACTAATTTCTTCAGCTTTATCAATAGCAATAATTGGATTTATATTGAAATGAGAGCTGGACTGCTTATTGATTTGAGCTACTGCATATTAGCAGCGAATAATCAATAAAGTGGATTCAGCGCTTATTAAACTGGAATAAACTGGGATGGCCTTTTTTCATTTGCAAGCCAATGACTGTTAATCTCATAACTGGTCGTGGTAATGCATTGTTCCTAATAGGAGCATATTACTATTGACAGCGGGTCAAATTACAGCAGTTGTATTGATTTGCGTATGGAAGTGTGTATGTTTGTACAACAACAACCATGGCTAACTGTCCTCGCTGAGTCATAAACAACCAACAAAGTAAATTTAAAATTTTCAATGTATTTTAGACATTATTTTGGTCACTTTGGCAACATTTTCTGCAACCTTTTGCCATGAAAAAGGATCTGATGCAGTAACATAATGAGGTGTTTTTTTCCCACAAGGTTACTGTGAACAATGGCTTAAAAAAATCAAATCTGTAACAAAGAGAGAGAAACTTAATGGAAACAAGAATTTAGGGCAAAGCTGCCCGGCCACAGCCAAATTATAGCTGTCCTTTCCTTCTTTATCAGCCTCTTAGAATTTCAGTCTCAGGGAATTAATTGTAATGGGTTGATTTGCAAATGAATGCGATTTCAGTTGTGAAAATATAACTGTGGGCTAAAGTTTGGGACATCGGGACAAACAACTCTGAGACAGAAGAAAGAGAACATCTTAATTTATTGGCGATCTGCAACATTTTTCACCTAGAAGCCAAGGCAACTGGTGTGTCGAGACTGAAATGAAATTAGTGCTCTTCTCCAGCCAGAGAAACAAAAGCGTCTCCTAAAGCAAGTGAGGTCCCAGTCTGGCACAGTGAGGTCAGCAGGCTGAGGCCTATAGCCAACCCTAAGCCGAGCTGCAGCGCTGTGTGCAAATCAGCTGCTTTTCTCCCATTTCATTTCTCATGCGCAGCGTTTGTGCTCCTCTTTTCATGAATGTAGGGCCCTATCTTTGGCCCTCCCCTCTGAAAGCGCCTTTGCAGTGACGAAGGTGACCTGCCACTGAGAAAAAGGAGGACCTGCCATGAACTGAGTGTCAGCCATTAAATATGATTTCGCCCCTGAATGGCGCGCAAACACATTCAACCACTGAAACTCATTAAGCCCGCATAATCTCTCTTTTCTTAAGCATAACAATGATTTCAGCTGGGAAATGCAATGGTTTTGGGAAGCTGAGCCATTGATTTGAATTGCATTCAAAGTAATAAATCAAGTCCAACTTCACATCCTGGGCCCATTTGCCTAATTCAGCGCCTCTCACCGTACTGGTCAATTAGTTTAGTGCGAATATATTCAATACACAGAGCAATTCACTGACAAGGCATAATAAATCCAGTGGCTTGGAGACTGTCCAAAATAACCTTTTGCTGCTATTCTTCCCCTTTACGAACTCTACAAAAGTTCCCAAAAAAGCAACCTTCAGGGACGAAAAGTAACTGAAACGACCTTTCTTTGCGTCAACGTAACTCTTGTTCAAGATTTAAAGATGTTTTAGTTCAATCATAAACTGTAACATGCCATGAGGTGAACTTTGATGTTGTTATGGAGGCTGATCCTTCTTAAGCTCAAACGAGGCCAATGGCAGCGAGAGAGGCGGAAGTGTGAAGGTGCCAACTCTGACAAAGTGAGCTGCCTGTTTGAATCCTCTCACTGCTGTCCTCTCCATCTCACCCTGACACACATGGCTCTAAAAAGGCCTGCATTTTTCCTAATTATTATTTTTGATTCATTCTTAACAAAGTTTCTATCCAATTTCTATTGACTTTGCTTCAAAGCTTCCAATGGGGGGAAGCTACGGGGGCCCAGCCTGCTAAATTACAGCCATGGACTGGGAGAGGTGGGAGCAGCTGTGAGGACGGCTCTCAGTAGTCAGACCATTGTAATCTGCATTAACCACATTGCAAGAGAGTGCAAAGGGTCAAAGTCTTTAAGTGCCTGCAGGGATGGGTGCTCGTGGATTATATGCTATCACTCGTAATAATTGTACAGTGCTGCCTGCTCACTACCTGTTGTTCACCTGCGATGATTTGCAGCTCACTGTTGTTTTTGAAGAGGACCTCCATTGTTATTTAAGAGCGGAAAGGGTGGATAAGAGGGAGCAATAATTGAACTAAAGATGCATTGTTTTCAATGGGCTTGAAAAATGAATGAAAAAAAATCTGTCATATAAAATGAATTTAAAAATTGATTTTCCCAAGCCAGAGGCCATGTCAACAGGATCAGTGCATAAGTAAATTCTTCTTGGTAATGTTGATCAGATTAAGAGCATTTCCTGGAAGGCGTGCTAGAATAGCTCTGGCAGAAGCTGTTTCTTAAGATGATCTGCTCTGTCTTCTTCAACAGAGCATTAAACAGTGAGAGGAGGAGAGGAAATGCTCCTACTGGCTGGCAACAAAGAAACCAAAATTACAGCAGTTTAATTTTTTTCTGGAAATTTCAATATGTTTTTTGTGTGCACGTCATTTATCACGCAGAAAGGATGGGCGAAATGATTTCAAAGAATTAATGAACAAAAGTCCTGCTTTCCACTGGTCCTATGAATTATTTATAGCTACATTTCAGAGTGATTGAAATTGTGAATTAATCCCATTAACCTCTCTGATGGCAAGAATAAAAGCATATGTCTTGACGAATGTTTGCGGGGCTCAAATTTAGTGCTATTGAGAGCCGCCCGGCAGACACATTGTATGCTGTGTCGCACGGAGCTTACATAGATCCTCGCAGTCTCTGTCTGAGTCTGTGGAGGAATGACAGAAAGCTCAATGGAGGTGTCTGTCTCCCAGCCCGACACCCTGTCCGGTCCTCTCCCCGTATACCTCAGAGCCTGTGATGAATGCATGCAGGGCCCCGTCTCCCCCCACATACATCTGACATTATTAACACAATATAAAATGTGATGGAGCGCTCTGCCACACCACTGGGGCCCCCCGATCCGGTTGCAGCAACGCTGTGATTTATTCCCACCGCCATGAAAAAGTAAGCGTGCCATTAAAATCACAGGTGTTTGGAGGCCACACGACTCACCCGGCGCGATCGATAATGTCACCCTTTTACACGGCTCATTTTGAGGCCGCCGCGGCATCATATGCCATTAGTGAGGCCTTGATCTATTGAGGAGCAAACCTCTGTCTGGCTCTGGAGCTATGGCTGTGCATAGATGCAAGCTAACAAGGTGTATGCACATGCATTCTCCTCAACACACACATGCATACGCTATGGCAGTGCTGGTGTGTCTCCACCTGCACTCGCACATAATTCAGCGGTGCTAATGTGGGAGATAATGTACTGTAAATGGCAAGAGCTCTGATTGATACCTGCACTTAGAACAATTACTGGGATGAAAAAACTTTGGGAAAAGACAAAAGTTTGTGCTGCTTTCAGTGGGGTTACCTGCTGTGGCCAGAGAAAGTGATTTGTTAGTGTTTGTTGAGTGTGTTCCCGAGGCTATAAAGTGTGACACAGGCAACAAATAAGGACTAATGTTCCAGTTCCAAATGAATACTTAGCACAACCTGCCTTTTCACAGGCACACAGATTAGCAACAAATTATTTGGTGCTATTCCTAAATCCATTTCAGATTAAAGAAAACATAGCGCATTTAATATTCATCAAATACAATAAATAGAATAAAGTCAATACAAATGTTTCTGTTAGAGGATTTATAGTCCCAGTATTCTTTGAAACATGTTATTTCAATTCTAGGTTATTTTATTATTGCATGATTGCATTAAAAGTGAATTTAAAAAATGTTTATTTTATAATAATAATAATGTTGTTGTCCTGTTTTCCACAGGTTCACAGATAAACCTGTTGACTACAAATTCTCATGGGTCATTTTGGTGTGGGCATAAACATGTTTTTAAACCCATGCTAATTCAGATATTATCAGGGAAAGCATGCAAAACATCTCTGAAAAGGAAGACCATTGTTCCTGCAGCAATTCCCTGATAAAATAAAACCAGAGATTATGGGAAAGCGAGGACGGGGCAGCAGTCCTCCTAAACTTCCTCGCTGCTGAGAACGCATTCCGGATGACATAAGTTGAAAAACAAAACATCTATTCGAAGCAACCCCAGTGGAAATACAGACTAGCATTTGTCTGAAAGCAAAGCATTTGCATATGGCTATACAATGACATGAATAATCTTTTATTATTTATTACAAATGTCAATCTAAAAAACATAAAAATATGCTCACACATGATTAAAAAACAAAGCTATTTTTTGTTTTTCCTCACTCTATTTTCTATCTTGTTCTCTTTCGCAGGGAAACTGCCATGAAAATGAGCTATTAATCTGTTTCCCAAAGGAATTCCTCATGCCACGTAGGCCTGACAGCCGCAATACGACTGTTGTTGTGTGGTCAACAAACAATTTTCCTGGGCTTCACTGCCTCTCAAAGGCACTTTTTCATCTGGCCCTGATCATGTGAAAAATGTCGTTGTCAAAGGTTCCTCTGCTTTTCTTCTCACACAAAGATGTCAGATGGAGAGAGTCACAATCTCCAAACATGTTAATCCGTGTGAGCGTAAACTCAGCCCCTTCCTCCAACAGCGCTCGAGAGTTCATTCAGCATGTTGGAAATTTCCTGTGCTTGAGCAAAACAAATGTGCCTTTGAGTTAAGATGCAATATGTCCTCAAACAGAATGAGTACAGGATTATGGGGTTACGCAACCCAATCGAACAATGGATGCATGAACACTTTACAAACACCTGTTTCTCAAGGCCACCTCTGATTTCATAAAACAAAACGATGCCTGTTGTGTAAAAATGGAAACTCTTAATTGTTATGAAACGACTGTCAGTTATGTTGAGAACATGACAATGCAGAACTGTTCTGTTGGATGAGAGATGATGAAAAACAAAGTGGCTGCATGACATTAGCTTCTACGGATGGATGGATGGAAGTGATTTATCAGATCATGTGAAGTGACTGAGGGGGTTGTTCCTCTGCTCTCTGCAACGCCCCCCCACTGAGACCATCTCTTACCGGGTTGACGGGAGTTAAAAGGTGAGCCGACACATGCGCGCCTCCTCTTCCTGCCTGCACACCCCTCAGTCCACCCATCATCCCACCCTTCTCCCCCTCTCCAGCCTCTCATCACCGATCTTTCCTGTCATCACACACACACATCCCCTGTCACACTGCTGTCTGATTGATGAGGCCACTTTTGATAATGGCATCAGGAACTGGGGTGTCTGCCTTGTCATTAGACACTATCAGAGCTGTCTTATTACAGCAGAGGAAGACCCCAGGCAGACAGACGGGTTCGTCGGTGTGCAGATATGCCCACAGATAATGAAGCTCTGCAATGGTGTGCTCTAATATACCTGGCTGAGTTAATCCATCCATCACATGTGCCAAAGTTCAGAGCGCTCCTTCAAATCTCACCAACTTCCAACTGTTAAGGTGACTTCCTTGTCAAAGGGATGGAAACAGTTGTCACAGAGATAATATTTTTTATTATTTCTACAGCATATATTTTGCTAAATATTCAGTTAAACCAATGATATGAAGGAAAAAAGAGAAGTAGAAGTAAAGGCCCGTTATTGTTGCGCCATGTGCATGTAAGTGATAAGTGAAACCTTCTAAACTGAGGTGTCTGTGGGCATAAAATGTTAATTAGGTTGCATGATGTGATGCAACAAGTCCAGCAAATTAAATACATGATTAATCCTTCTAAAAAAATACATTATGAATTCTACACAAATTTACCACCAGAGATGCATGAATGGCAATGAATGAATAATAACGGTTTGTGTTATCTGTAAGGATTCTGTTTGTTAAGGACAAAGGTGAGGTAATGATCAAAAGACGGCAGAGAGAGGGGCGTGCAAGCCCGGATAAGAACCATACAACAGTCACAAAGGCCCAGGCTTGCCAGTGGAAGAATAACTATGGTTTGAATTATGGATAGATCTGAATGGTGTCTCCTCTCTACAGATGGCTGCACACATGAGAATCCCAAGGCCTGTATAATTGTATTGCTAATAAGGAGTAAAGCCAATTAGGCATTTAAGTGTGCTGTAATCACTTGGACGGGGAGAGATGAAGAGAGACTCATGGAGGAGATAGAAAATCCGGCCAAAGGACAAATGAATGCCTCCCCTATTTCTCTCCCACACTGACAGGCATAATTAGACATAAACTGTATGTATGCCACTGAAAAGTCCCCACTGGAGCAGCAAACCATCGTGTTTTCACTGCTTCTGCCCCCATTCATTCATTTGGTGTTGTCCAAGAGGTCTGTATGACAGGTGAAACAAATGCAAAAAGAGAAAAGGGTGATGTCAATACTGCATAGCAACCAACAGAAAAGCTGTGTGAGGCATAAAGCCCTGAAGGAAGACGTAAACAAAAGATAAATACTTTCTATTGTACCCTGACACAGATGTTTTATCATGATATAATTTATGTTTTCACATAGCATGCTCATTTTCCGATCCATGCTAGGCTTCTACTAGAACATGGTTACATGCTTTTCAGTTTTAAAAAATAGATTATTACGCTCACTCTGCTATCTGAATATAGCTCCCACCCTCGCTCCAGTCTCTTTAAGCCCCCCCCTTCCGGGGGGTTAAAATAATATTACCTTTGCAAAGGTAGTTGAAAAGTAGCGGGTGGAGATTTTTTCATGAGCCTGCATGTGATATAGGGAGGGGAGCCAAATCCGAACAGCTTGCCGCATCACATTTTTTGATCTAGACGACCCAGAGAACCCACTGTGTGAAAGGGATAATATATCATTTTTTTATATGAAGAACTATCTGTGCACATATTTAATTTTTGACAATACTAGCTAAATGATTCAACAGTGTCTGTGAAGTGCATACGATTTCCCCAGAAGCTGTTCGACATAAATCCAGGTGAAACACAATTTTGAAATCATGAGTCAATAAAGTTTCACTAGTCATCTTAACAATAAGGATGTTTTTGTTTTCTGCTTGCCACAGGATAATAAGCAGAGGAGTCCCCTTCTTCAAACAGTTAGCATGACGCAACCGCTAGTGTTTCAAGTCATTTAAGGACATTGTAGAAGTGAATTGTTGGTTGATTTTTCGTGGTAACATTTTGACCATTATTACTACTTCATCGCATGAAACGAAATGTAGCAAAGCCACAATAGAAATGGGTCATAAATATGGTCTACATACCAAATGTGAGAGGGTCTAATTCCATCTATATGGTGGTCTCATGCACTAAAACTTTATAACAGTGCGGTATGACCTGGCAATTGTGTTTTTCAACTCTGCTCTGCATGGATTATGGGTTCGCTGTGGCATGTCACAATTTTACCAACTTGTAACTGCATTTTTTTCAACAGAACTCCATCATTATTATTATATTTTTCCATGTCCTATTGGTAATTGCTGTTCTGCATGGTTACAAGGACTGAATAGTGGACACTGTTGATTGTCATGCAATGGTTCGTAGAATACCTTATTTTTCATTTTAATATCAATGTCCAGCAGCAAGTTGTGTTCCATTCTTTTCCGAAATAAATATCTGTCTTCATAGAACACAATTTTGATAGGTTTAGGAAACAAAACCACTTCATTAGGTTTAAGAAAAGATTGTGGTTTGGTTCAAAATAACACAAGACGTGTCATAATGTAAATATGGAAGTAACGTAGCAAATAAATCAAGGCTTGCTTCTGCTTTCACGTATTTCATTTTGTTGCTGTCTTTATCATGTTTTCTTGTCTTATAACTGTGAACTGTGAATCATCGCTACACTGGTTTCAAAAGGATATCACAAAAGGACTGCAGTTGAATATTAGCCAGCTGGCTAACACTAGCACATTTACAGAAATTTTACTTAATGTGCATTGCCTTTATGAATAAATTCATGAAATGAAAGATAAATTAAGGGGGTTATGTGTACCATCTACTGCACAGCCATTCTCTAAACAGTATCATAGTTAAATAACAGTTACAGAATTGACATTGACGTAAATATATGTCAAAGTGTTTTTTTCGGCAGCTGGCACAAGAGGGCGCTGTCACACAGCCTGTGATAATACTGTTGCTTCTGGGATTTGTAGTTGGGCCATAAAGAGACGTATACGCCACAGAGATCAAAGCAGAAATTGGAGACGATCGTGATTAGAGAGCAAAATAAACAAAAAGTGCTGATTTTGGTGAAAGTGGCCTCTACTCTACCTCTGATAAAACAAGAAGAGAACAAAAAAAAAAATCATGATGAAATAGAGAGTCTCTTCTTCCATTTGAGATATTTGAGTTTTCAGAGACATAGTATAAAATATTCTGTGCATCATAAAAATAGCCAAAAAGTCTGACAACAAGGCACTTTTGGTTTTATAAAATGGCTGGCACTCAAAGAAAATTTGACTTTATTAAAATTAACTTAAATAAATAATAAATGTTTAATACTCGCTGAGTGAAACTGCTACTACTAGCAAAATAACATGGGAAGGTTTTCAGTGTGTGAGTAAAACCCTGAAGAGCTACATGGAAGAAAAGAGTAAACAAATTTAAAACAAAAAAAAAGTGTATGACAAAACTGAATGCACAGTTCCATGCAGCATTAACTTTCAAGGGGGCAGGCGTAACCATGTACCAACAGTGCAGACGGGCCATAAAATCCTCCAGACAAGCTGTCTGTCACAACATTTGTTTGCCAGATTACATTCCTTTCTGTCACTGTGAGTGGCAATAAAATGGGTGAAATTCTCCAAGTGGCGTTGCTCTGGTCTCAAACTGCAATATGTCTGTAGTCAAATATGTTTAGAGGTGGGATTGTCAGCACAATGCTGTATGCCGAACCCTTGTTCCGTGTTCTGGAACTTTTTAGACTTCAGCAGGCTACCGGGACAAAAGACTGAGACTTGTATGAGGACTATCAATACATTTAAACAGGGGCATGCATTTCTCATAAAGTGGCTCTAAAAGAAGAGCGAGCCAATGGGAGGGGGCTGCTTGATCAACCTATAAAGGGAACCTCAGTTATGAACCAGAGAAAGAAAAGGAGGAAGAAAGAATTGGGCAAAGGGGGAGAGAAAAAAAATGAAAGAAAGAAAAGGTCATGAGTGGCAGTTGATTTGAGGAGTTTCTGCGACCCCACAAAGGGCCATGACATCATCAGGTATTGAAGTGAGAGAGGAGGAGAAGGGGTTCTTTAAAAAGCAGGCCGCTTACCGAGGCCGTAATTACATTTGCGCTAAACATGCCCAAGTGCTCCTGTGCTGTGGGGGAATCATTTTCTTGGGTGGGGGGTTGGAGGGCTGAATTAATCAGCTCTGTTTGCCGTGGGGAAAAATCTTTCTCACCAAAAAACACTGTTTCCTGTGTCCTCTGTCCTGTGTGAGTGAATTTCACTAAAGTGCATTTGTCTTTTGGACTAGTTCTTCTTGTCAACAGTCAGCGCTAAACCACTCAGGACATTTAAACTGTCCTAATGTGAGGATTAAAAAAAAAATGTCTTTCCACTCTGACACCACCCCTGCTGACCCCTCTGAGTCTGAGCCTTTCCGTACCAGTGTGAGCATATAAAGCCTTTGCAATGCATGGTGGGTAGGCATGGCGTGAAGTGTACAAGGAAGGAATGCTATTAAGTAAGTTATGCACATAATGAATCTGAGCAATGCTTGGGAAAACTTCAGCAACATTTATTCCTCTTTGAGTTTAGCCTATTTCTCAGTGAAAAGAGCAGGCCAAGTGGTGAATACAGTAAATCACTCTTTAGTTCTGCCAGAGCTGCTTTCACCCAAGGCCAGTGCCCCCAAAGACTTCATCTATTTACAGCTGCACGGTGGGTCCAATCTCGTGTCAAGTTTTTAAATAGGCTCAAAATAAACAATGCGCCCACTGTTCGTTGTGTCAATTTTCACAGCGTAGAGACGAGCCAAAGCAGAATTATCGCTTTGAGGCACATTGACAAGTTTTTTTTAAAATGTGGTTTAACTGTGCTCTCTAGAAGTGGTACAGCAATATAAATCAAGCTTCGGCTTATCCGGTTTCGGTGAATGCGGTGTAATGTGAGGGTGACAAATTCATCAGTGGTATGATATTTACGGGCTTGGGGCTTTTCCTCGCTGCTGCTGACACGCTACAGCCCAGCATGACGTGTCATCACCATCCTGACAGACACATTCACACGCCAGCAAAATCCAATTAGCTTTCCCACGACGACACCGCTCCGCCGTCAGGATGACACTGTAATATGATGAAATTATACACAAGCATGTCTGAGTCAATCTGAGTCCCGTAGGACACCAGTGCCTAGAATCATACAGCAACATGTTAATTCAAAGCTGACAGCTTATTCACTGTGTTCAGCTCTATCCAGCTCTATCCTCCTTCTGCTAGGCAACTGAATCTTTACACCTTTGAATGCATCATTTTTTAACACAGATGTGACATCACTATTGCTATATTTGCGAACACAATTTTATCCTTTTCAACTCTTTGAGTGCCAGCCGTTTTATGAAACAGAAAGTGCCTCGTGCCAGAGTTTCTGCCCATTTTGAGTCATATTTCAAGACTCACAGAATATTTTGTACTCTGAACTCTGAACACTGAATAGCTCAAATGAAAGAAGAGACTCTCTATTTCATCATGAAAAAAAATATTTGTTTTTATCTTCCATTCTTGTTTTACCAGAGGTAGAGTAGAGGCCACTCCAACACTAAACACCTCTTTTTGTCCAGAATCTGTCCGTTTTGCTCTCTAATCTTGATCGTCTGCTCTTCCTGCTTTGATCTCTGTGGTGTATACTGTCTCTCTATGGTCTGACTACATCTCCTAGAAGCCCCAAAATTACTCACAGCCTGCCGGAGACCGTTGAAATACATCAATGGCACTCAAAGAGTTAACACTGCTATACTGCCTTTCAATGCTGGCGCATTTATTTTGTGAATGCCATGTGAATAGATGATAAAACCTACTAGAGGATGTAGTAGGCCCTTATTCATCCCTATCTATGGTGCCTGTAGTGACTAATTACACTGAATTAATTGCCAGATAGTCATATCAGGTGCAGCAATCCAACATAAATAGATGATGAATATATACATGACAAATATTATATGAATTATCCAAATTACATCCTGAAAATAGCATTGGCTTTGATGAATGTTTGAGTGACCAGTGTCCCCAAAGAGATACTAAAACATTCCCACACATACTGGACTTTGTTTAAGCAGCCAGCAATGATTCCCTACTCAATGGATTGGCGTCTTCTCGCCTGGAGCTCTTATCCATTTTCTCCTTGCCATGATCTATTTTATGGATGTTCCTCCATGATGGCCGCATGTTGCCATCAATGGTTTCCTTTCTTTATTTCTCCAAGGACTAAAAACACCTGTCTGCTTTAATCACTAAGTCCTTCCCAGCAGGAATGCCATCACTGAACGGACACCAATCTGCTATCTGACATTGATAGAAACAAGATAGTATAGATCCACATTCAGCAACAACAAAGACCAAGCAAAGAGATCAACAAGAGAATCTGTCTGCTCTGCTGATACTAATGTTCTCCTCACAGTCACACTGCCACATGACTCACTAATATCATAAAACGAAAGGGATTGGAGTTTCAGTGGTGACTCACTATGTAAACATGAAAAATGGATGAATGAAATCATATTTTCACGAGTCACTTCAATTATGTGAATACTTGCTCAGCATGACACATCCATAGGATTTTTCCCAGAAGTTAAACCAGTCATGGACAACATACTGTTACCAGGAAAAGCACAATACTTTGTGGTTTTTGTTTGTTTTCATTTTTGTGCTCTACATACTTGACGCTCATTCTGATCTGCTCCAGTACATCTACTTATTGGTCCCCACTACCACACAATGGTGAAGATTGATAACTTTTTTTGTGAACTACTCCAACAATTCCTAGTCGTGATTAAGGATGTGTTCTTCTTCAACATGCTGGGTTATAATATGATTTATGATCTTCCACAAACAGTGCAGTGACATGTTTCTGTGAGATGGGAGAATTTCATGATTCTCTTTCATTTAAAGAGGAAGTGGCCACTATCGTTGAGGGAATCTACTCCCAGTAGACTTGTGATTATTTCATTGGGTATTGGAAGCTTTGAAATACATTAATCTACCCGTAAGATTAACTATTTTTCTTCCACTGGTGACAAATGAATTCATTCTCACTATTTATTACTGAAGTAGAGCCAAAAGTCCCAAACAGTGAGTCGCCTCTCAATGGAATTTTTTCTGAATGTAAATAATGACTAAAGTTTGCTCAGTGATGAACAGATCGTTCTATCAGTTTTTTCATGGAAAACAATTTGTCCTTGAATGCACAATGTTTGTACCCATGGACTTTTATGAAAGGTCCCATTTACGATTTCGCATGAATCCCTCCCCAGCTCCACCTCCCCCTAGTGAGAGATAAGGACGGGAGATTAATCAATATCTAAGCCTACAGAGACACATACACACAGTGGCTTGTTGTCAACAAACCGACCGCAGCTTCAAGGCCACAAAATGAATGATTCAAACATTCAATTTAATCTACAAAGTTTCTATTGACAAAGCTGTTTCACCTGGATTTTGTCCAACTAAAACATCCTCAGTAATAATGGTGTGAAAGTGCACGTGTTTGTGTGGATATGAAAGAATAACAAGGTTGTCGCCAACATGCAACATACCCAAAGACTTCTTTTCTTCTCAAAAACTTTTATTTTTCATCAAAAAAGAAAATCCAAATGTCTATTAAATAAAATATATTATTACGTATATGCCTATGTTGCCACTTATATTCCAGAATGGCAGCAACAATCAGGATATTAAACTTGGCTCTCAGCTTGTGGCATTGGCATGACCATTTATTCCTGAAAAAGCCAGTAGAGGTAGCCTTCTTAGCAGCAATAAAATGTAGGATTATCACCCTGCTTGTAAAGACTGTCAACCTATTTGGGTGAAATGTAAAAAGCGACAGGAAACACAGCTGATAGTTAAGTCAAGGCAGGTGTTTGGGAAAATTACAGCTGCTACACATGGAAGGGGTGATCTGTTAGCGACGTCTGCTTTGTTATTTATACTGTGGATCAGTGAGACTTGTTTTATTGGTGATTCTTTTAAATCACACACCTCTGTATATGTAATCACACTAGTAGCATTGCTTTAGAATTGATGTTGGTGTGGTAGTGTGTTGGTTGATCAGTCCAAAACTTGAAATTTTGTTAAGATATTTATGGTTGCCAGATGTTGAACCCTCTAGTGTCACCATGAGATTAATATTCCTGGATTTGATTTGATTGCCAATAAATCTGGAAACAACATTTATGTCCATCTCAAGATAATTGTATTAATCCTGGTGATCCCCTAAATATTCTGTGTAGGGCCATCATCAGGTCATGTTTTAACCAATCCTGTACTTTGTTTTTTGACTAAGTACCCGCAAAACTGATGACATTCGCACTGCAATGAAGCTGTTAGTCAGGATGGTGTAGCCACCTGCATCTGCAGTAACCACTGTATAAAAGCAGTGCGGAGCGGTGCACCTGTGCTAGCCAATAGGATACTCACATGCACAAATGTGCATTAAAAGCCAACCAGCACGGCTATGTCAACAAAGCCTGGAGAAGATCAGATTACACACATACTGGACACCATTTATTCTAAAGATGCCTGGATGCAAGAGGAAATAGGAAGACGCTGAATAATTGGTATTTGTGTTGAAACTTGAATGAACCAGGATATACAGTACATCTTGACTATCCTGCTTATTTGTGTGAAATAAGACGGAGCCATCATGCAACAGTAGCATGATGGCAAAGCTAATTCTCCCCGATTGAAAAGACGAAAACCCCAACAAGGAAACAGGCCAGTTTCACAGTGACGAAGGCTGCTGAGGTTGCATAGAACCCCCTCAGAGTTCAAAGATGACAAGTTTCCCACAGAGGAACACTAAGGGACTCAATTCAACTTGTCTTTTTCTGTCTCTCTGGAACAAAATTTAGCTTGTTGGGAAATAAGATTGTGCTTCATTAGGTTTTAAAAAGATTTGCATATCTTACAGCTCCTCTATTTTACACAGTCCGGATATTTAAGAGGCCTCCAATGGGATTATTCTCCAGCTGTGGGGTTTGTATGCCTGTGCATGTTTGTCCAGCAAACAGGCTGCTGCGCTTACTGGCCAGTCACTCTGGCCGCTGGTCACTTCTGCCTCTAAATCTGCTTATAGATTTCCTTTGCTGTGCGGCCTGAGACAGGTCAGGAGGTCAGCCTCTTGTATGGCATTCTGGGAGTGATTGTTCTCCGAAGGCCTTGGGTGTGGAATCTATCATCATTAATGCACCAGTCTGCTCTTGTTAACCGGCTGCCCAAACATGATGGAGAAAGAATGGAGGTCTTTTGAATTGGCTGCTTTTGAAAGGAGATCAAATTCGTCATTTCACCTAATAATTAGGCCAAATAGGGAAATGCCAAAGAAGTCATAAGGTCAGCCTCATATGCTTATTAGAGACTAGATTTGATATTTGGGATTGTGGAAATGGATGATTAGCATTATTAAGTTAATACTGCATGAGTAAATGGTCTGAGATATAAGTATGCAACATATAATTCCATTATAAGATGGATAAATGTATAATTTCTAAAACAGGAACCATCTGCCAGAGGATGTTACTGCACAAAGACCACCAGTGTGACCATACGTTAGCTTTTTTCCAGGTTGCATGACAACAGCTGTGAATCCTTGCATTGATGGATACGTTCAAACACATGCATCCTCGGAAATGTTTACTTAAAGATTGTGAACCTGGGTTAGATATTGCGACCCAGGACTAACATTAGTGTCCTCCATCACCCGGTCATGCACTTCTTTCAGCTTACTGCCATTAAAACTGTCCACACATGATATAGGTGAGATGAGCCAGCTGCTAATGTTAGCGTGAGGTTTCCTTCCCCCGTCTGTGGTCCAAAGCAAACGATTCCCCCATTTTATCATTGTTTCAGTTTAACCTTTGACCCCACACGGGAATCTAAATAATGAATTCCATATTTCCCGATGGTGACAGCAGGATTGGCTGTTAGTGACCATCAATCAAAGCCAGTGGAGCTGAATGGCCACGTGACACTGAGTCACACAGAGTCAGCTGCCTTAAGAAAGACATGATATGGACACAAACTGTGAAAGCCTAGAAATACAAATCTAGACATAAAAGTATATCTGATAAACAAAGACTGTCACACCTCAATGGAATTTTTATCAGGTATTTAGCATATTAGGACATACTTCTTGTGTATACATGCTAAAATGGTTGTGATAGCACTATAAGTAACATATTATTATGAATTATATTTAATATATTTGCTCAAAATGTCATGCAATTGAAACACAAGCAATAAAAAGGAAATTTTACCAAAAAAAGACCATGATCAACTGCTTGGCTCAACAGCGAGAGATGTTTTTAAATGAGAATCAGAATACCAATGGCCAGTAATCAAGTAACGTCATTTAACCACAATCAGAAAATTACAAGAAAAGAAAAGAGGTGACGGAAGCAAAAATCTCACGTCGCTAACTTCAGCTTATGGCTGGAGTGCTTGCTCTCTGGTTCTTTTTTTTTTTTTTTTTTTTTTTTGCTTTGATTCATTATTTCTTGCGGGTGGAGAACATTTTCTGCCAGTGCCAACATTTGACAACAGAATTTAATTTGGGCAAAAAGTGCAAAACAACAACATCTTAATTAGATGCGGTGGGACACACATTTATGGAAATTCCACACTGTGATGCAGGCTGAAAAAGTTGTAGACCATGCACAGGGCTGCTTGAGATGGAACGAAATAGCAGAAAAGAAAGCAAATGTGGGATAAAATCATGGAAAACAAGACCAGAGAGAGCTGTTATGCGCAGAGAGAGAGAGAGAGAGAGAGACGCAGAGAGGTGGAATGGCAGATGTGTGCATTACATCTGAAATGACACCACCTTCATTAACAAAAAAAAACTTTGTGAAACTATTGCCCCAGATAAGAACCGTGTGAAAAATCGATGGGGGGAGCTCAGTTGTCAGTATGACGGTGTGCTGACTAACTCTCTGAGGAGCGAGGCAGAGTGGGAAGAGGGTTTTAAGGACGCCCACTGGAGATAAGAGTCCATTCACATGGGAACAGCAGAAGCCCTTTTTATTTTTTCTTTCTAAAGTCACCAAATCTTTAGAGGAACCAAGTTGAGTATTTGCCTTCCTCCTAATTGAGACTGGGATGACAGCTCAGGGCCGGACGGAGAGCACTGATGACAGTGGGAAAAGGGGAACGGGACCAGAGGAATAATCCCCTCCTAAGCCTTGCCTATTTATCACGGAGGTAATGATAAGAATCAGATTTAAAGGTGAACCCTGAGATGGGTCAGAGCCTCACACAGGCGGTAACGCGATCTGCAGGAGAGTGCTGATAACCTGGGACAATACGGTGGACGCCTGTCAGATAAATAAAACAAACGGTGCAGAGCAATAAAAGGGGACCCACGTGGCGTCCGCTTCACAGAACAAACGCAACAACACTGAGAATAGGATGAGAGTGATGGCTAGAGAGAGGAAGAGAGGGATGGTGAGCAGCAGATAAAGGAAGCAAAAGAGATGACTTATTTCAAAGGAGCCCAGAGACGGAGTTCTTTCAGAGTGGTGGAGCAGACAGACGGTCAGGGACGGTGGAGCAAACACCAGTGATGTGTCAACAAGAGTTTGCATTCCAGCATGACTCTCCGCTATCATTAAACAGTAAATTCAGAGGAGTTTTACTCACAAACTGCAAGACGTTGATTCATTGAACATCTTAAATTGGCTTTTACAAGTTACTGGTCATGTTATAAGTGGGTAAACTATTGGGTTATGAAACATTAAAGCTGCACCTGGCACAACCATTATCTTAAAATATATTAGATTCAATCATCGACACCATTCACTCTAAGATGGTATTGCAAAATGAACTTTAATATAAAAGGAAAAAATAAAAGATTCACAAGGTTGCTTCATCACTTTGGTTCATTAATTAAACACTCCCTTAAAGTGCCATCGACGTATTTAAAGTTATTTAAAATCCGACTCTAGAGTGACATCGACGTAATAATACGTCAAACTATAAAAATGCACATTAGCACATTCAGCAACTGCAATGCACAAAAATAGTTGCCTGCACTCTGCATTTTGTACATAATACTCATTTTATTTTGTATTTTTTATTTTTGTCTGCTTAGGGTTAAGTTTGTTGCCCATTTAGTTTTTCTTAACTTATTTCAGTTGTGTGAAGGGAGCTCACAAAGTAAGAATTTCATTACCCAGTGTTACATTGGTGTAGCTATCCATAGTCAAAAGCTAGACTACAGCCTAACTGGCTGCTTCCATAGAGCCACAGTGTGTGCTGGTTCATGACCAGCACCAAATGATTTCATATCACATCTCCAACCAGAGACGAGGATCTGATCAGGGAAGTTGCTGCAGTGTTGCACTGGGATGAAAATCTGCAGGCAGCTCTGAAATATACACCGCTGCAGCGTCTTATTTCAGGCTGGTGGGTCAGCACTGGGCTGCTGGTGGGCGTCTTGAGCAGATTGCCCTCTGCTCGATATGTCGCTCGGTGAGGTCACTCAGTGGCCTCTGGGACCCTTGAGCACTTCCCCTCTGAGGAACAACAGTGCTTTGACCTCTGGGAATCTTCCCCTCTCTGCAACGCGTGTGAGGTCATGTTTTCCAAACCCTGCGCATGTTCTTGTGTTTTTTTGTCCTCCTCAGCGCACTGTAACAACACAGCTCTGCAGTTATGAAAATACAGCAAGGCAGAAAGAAGCATATCCTGTGCCATCTAGCGAACAATGGAAGAAAACATGTCACTGACATTATACAGGTCGGCAACTTGCGAGATAAAAAGCCTGCAATGTGTAGGCTGTGTTTGTCACTCATAAAATGTCAATAGGATTTGGAGGCAGACTGTCTCCTCCCACATGGTGAATTAATGGCCAGAGCTGCTGAGCATAGATGACTGATGACTTCAGTGCAGAGCTCAGGAGCCCTACTGCCACTGTTGTCTCTGAGTCACTGGATCATGTCATCCAGCAGCAAGGAACAGATAAAGTTGACGCTATGATGCTCCACAGACTGCAGGCTTCAATCAGTGCTCTGATTACAAACCTTGCTCCAAATAAACCACCTGTTAGCAATGCAAATGATTCACATTACTGCATTATGTCAAGTATTTTACCTCCCAGCATATGCATTCAGAGGAATGTGTGATAAACACGGAAAATAATACCAACAGATGAATTGAGTAATCATTTAGCAGCATGTTCTTTTCTCCCCCTTCTTTTATGTAAGGGGTATAAAGCTGTTGTGGAAACTTCTGAACAGGAAGCGCATGGCGAAATTGCAATTTCCCGCTTTTAACAATGCCCCAAAACATATTTCTGTAGCGGGCACGAAAGGCCTCATCCTTACCGTAAATATGCCTTTAGATTACGTGCAAACACTTTTAAATGCTTTTAATTTACAGGAAGTCAAATCCAAACACCACTGTGTGACTGCGATGACTCACTGAATCACACAACTGTGAGACTATGCTGTTTATATCCCCCATGAGGTCATGCCTTACTCATATCATCTAAACACACAATTATGACGCCAGCCCTTCCCTAACATGTATTGGTATGATTTGTACATGAATCACCACTACACAGTGTACAATTCAAGGAAGATTTAAAATCTTCTTGTGGTTTGTTATTCTTTTTTTGTGTTTGATTTCAATCAAATGAATTCTACAAGACACTATTATAAACAATAAAAAGCACAGACAACAAGATTTTGAAATGCAATCCAGGTGTTGTGTTCAAGTGGTCACAGTGGCTGTTTTTCTTACATATTTTCATTAGATGGTGAACAGTAACGAGGTTCACAACTTCCTGTTTCATCAAAAAGAGCAAAAAGAGTCAACTGGACTTGCTTGAAGTTGGTTGAAACCAACTCTTTGCTCTTGCTCTTTTTGATGACTGAGAACCTACACAGACAACTTCCTGTTTAGTAAAAACAACAGTAAACAGATTCACACCAATCCCTCCTCACATTCCACAACTTCTGATTCCCATGTGTGCTGGAAACTCAGTTTCTGCTCTGCTCTGCCACGTGCACGCTCATAAACATGTTCACGTTGGCCCCTGATATGACATTTGTTCTTGTTTCCTGTCGGTTGAAGGTTATTTCTCCAGTTCAGTGAGAGTTCCTTTTCTTATAACATCAGGGTTTTCCCCTTTGCTCTCCGTCTCACTTTCTCCTTTCTTCTTATTCCTCTTTCTTTGACTCTCTTTGCCTCTTGTATGCTAGTGTCTGCAGCTGTATTTTTAATCAAGTGACGGATCCATAGAGAAATGGGCATTTCTTTCAGGGCATTACATTCTTCCCCCTCCTGTCTGCGCTCATGGATCACTGGTTAGCTTAGAAATACAGCCGGCACAAAAGCAGCAGCTGACATGTGGAGCTTAAGGGTAATAATGGCCATTTTTAAGTCCAATCAATCACATTTAGTGGACATCTCCATTTTTTGCCCCTGAAAAAGTGTAAATAATAATACTGAATTAAAAAAAAAAGAAAAAAAAGAAACAGGAGTGGAAAATGTGGTTGGTGGGGCGAAAAAAACACCTCGGTAAATATTTTAACTGCTTATTAAGATTTGGAGCTCACCACAAAAGGAGCATCTGTGCTCCACAGAGCAGAGTGAAAGGAGAGACCCAGATGGTTCTTACGACTAAATAGTGAAAACTGAGCCATGAACTGGCCAAAGTAAAGCCCATTTATTTAACTATTTATTTATTGTGTGTGTTTGTCTGGGTTTGTATGAGCGCACAGACCCGGTCACATGCGGATGCATTTGCTTTTATACATGGGAGGAGTGTATATGTGCTTTTGATTGTGCAAATTGAGTCCTGAGAGGACAGAATTCTTTGGACAGCCTGTAAAATGAGCAATGAATACCTCCGTTTGTTTATCTTTGCAAGGTTCAGATATTTCAATGTCTCTTCGCCTCTCCTTTTATGAGTTCTGCGACTTGTGGTGCGATTCTCAGACACGCAACACAGAGGGCAACAGGAGGGGGTGAGTCAGGTTGTCTCTGCACAACAATGTTCCTAATTTATGACCAAGACCACGGCCATTTTCTTGCCATCAGGAAAAAGAAATGTCAAAACAGTAAAGGAAAAAAGCATCTGAATTAGTACTGAGTGTGTTGGGGATGATTTGCTGAAAGTTCAAATTAATCCTACTCCAGCTCTGTCCTTCAGAGTAATTAAGGTAAATGTAATAAGAGAGAGCAGAGAACATAGCTTTTCACAAGATAATATGGAAAATTTTACAGCTTTCATCCCTTCCTAATCCTCCCTGCTCTTTTATCTTGTTGGCTTTTTATTGGCTGTTCAGCTCCTGGGAACTTTACCCTAATAAAAAACAATCCTGTGGAATTTTCCAGAGAATTTATGCAGTATGCAAAAAGATGGGTATGCACTTTTCTTCAGTGGACAGCATGCTGTTCTGTTTGGTTTTTTAATCAGAGTAAATAAGTGTGTGGGAGGCCTGTAGCCAGCGCAGCTTCAGTGATAAACACAGAGAATCATTTTGTAGACAGCAGCATGAAAAAATGAATAAATAAATAAATTAGAATATTTGTTGAATTTCAAGATTATGATGAACTAAGACTAACTTTCTACACACAATATCTATGTTAGATACGATACTGGCACACAGAGTGTTAAGAAGCTAAAGTCATTGTGACACAACTGCATGCAATAGTGTGCAACGCCCTGCAAATAAAAAGCCGATGATAATCGGATGCAACCAGGGTGAAATGATTAATGCCTGACTTTGTTTGGTTTCGTTCTTTAGAGGTCACACTCAAATCTTTGTCCAGGTAATGCATTACATTTCATCTGCAAAAGCTCTGTTCATTTTCAAAATCAAACTCATAAAAGCATCATATAAGCAATAACCGAAGAGAGCCCTCGTAGAAATTTACATATTAATCCAACGTTAAAAAATCCTCCTCCATTAAAAGTTTTACTGGCTAAAATAAAACTGAAAATACTTCATGACAAAATGAATCTGTCCTCTGCCAAGACTTTGTTCAGAGGATGCTGCATTTCCATAGGCATAAATTCACAGTGTCCACTGCATGTTGAGCTGTTTAACACAGATGTCGCTGCTGTAAAGAAACATTTCCCTCCACATATTCCAACTGCTCTCCATGCTGTGCTGGCTGTTGTTGCCAGGGAGCAAGAAAACTATCTCCTGCTGTAAATAGAGTCACTAAAACGTCCTCCACTTGTTGTTTGAGTTACAAATCAGCAGCAGGGTGACAGTGAATTCAGCCTGGAATATAAAGAAATGTCACGCAGCAGGTCTCTGAGGGGATATCTCCAGGCTACAGTTAGTTCCTCTCTACCATTATTAGCATTACCATTTTTAACCACTTACGCAATATGGCAGCACCGAAGAGTCCAAATATTACAATGGATAACATAATATTTCTCCAGCAAATAAGTGGCAAATTCATTTCTCATATGAGAAAAAGTAAGATAAGACTTTTTTTTTTTTCAGAGAAAAGTTCTTTGCAGGAAAGATGCCTGTAATGTTTCTGTAAGCTTAACTAAAAAGTTAAAAAATATTTACAACTGCAGGCATGAAAATGTTTCCATCTTGTCTCTTCTTTTTGAGACTAAATGTTTGATGCTTAAATAAATTAAAAATTTTGGGAAATCATCAGTGTATTCATGTTTCTGCCAACTGTTAGATGACATGTTTAATATCACTCTCATTTCTGCATAAATATAAATATAAAATATTGTTTATATATAAACACAGGAAGCAGATAGAAACAGCTAGCGTGGCTCCACCCAAAGCTTACGCAATCATCTTCTAGCTCCATTAAGGTTCGCTACTTATATGACTAGTTCTTTTTGGGTTATTTTGGTATATTATTTCAAAACAATACCTTACTGATACTTATGTTGGCACTTTTTAATGTCTCCAATACATTGGGAGGGTAGAACCTAAACATGCAATAATCAATTAATAATGTCCAGCTTTGCATCTTATTTGAATTTTTGCCTTCAGATCTTGCAGAAAAATAGATAAATAAGCATAAAAAGTTGGTAGCGATGTTCAAGTACATAGAGCTGTAGGGCTAGCCATTTTTTAGGCTTTTAAGATGAGATAAACCTTTATTCACCCCACAGACGGGGAAATTTGCATCATTACAGCAACAAATTGGACAGTGCAACATTACAAGGAGGGCCTGTATAAACTAAGAATAATAACATAAATAGAAAACAACCAAGTAGAAAAAACTATGGCATGATATATACAGTAAGTGAATACCTAAGCATTATATATAAACAAAAATCTAAACACCATTTATAAAACATAAGTGACTGAAATAAGTGGACAAAAATTACTGAACACAGCAAATGGGTGATGTAATAAAGACAATACAGTGAATGGTAAGATAAAAGGAGGGAAATTGCACATTAATAGATGAGAACAGTATATATTGGAATATTGCACATTACATTATGTATATATTCATAAACAAATTAGGAACTCTTCCCTTATCTTGAGTCACAAACCTCTGTCCTTAGCTATAGTTCTCAAGTCATGCCACGATCACCCGATGGTCATAAGTGCATTTCATACATTTACTGTGAATAAAAGCCTCTGCGTGAGGCCAATAAGAAATGTGCAGCACATATTAGGTTTTAGTAGTGTTAACTGGTTAGCTGGTGATAACCAGCAGAGCAGAGGGATATTGACTGCGGGTCAGAGTCCATGGCCTGAGAGCAAGAGTCCAGCGCCCACCTGGGGTTAAGATGTTCAGACCCCATGTGCCTCTGTTCTGTGTAAATAATCCAATTATGGCCGCTCAGCATCAGATTGATGTGAAACTGATTCATTCATCATGTGAAGTGACAGGCGAGGCTCAGCGGCTGCGTCCTTGCTTCATCCTAGTTTTCTCTTTCTCTCTCTCTCTGAACACACCCACCATGGATCTGACAAGTCATGAGGAGAATCTGAGGGGCCCATCTGCTCCTGTTTGATAATGATCAAATTGATCACTGTTATTGGTCAGACATCGGAATCAATTGGTACTATTTCCCTGAATGTTCAAAATATCCAAATTTTAGTCTGTGAGATTCTCAACCAGTAGTTTTCTGTCCAGTCGATATGATTTAAAATTACAAGCCTGATCAGATGTGTCCAGACTTTGCTATTGAAACTGCTTTCTTATATTAACTATTAACTCAGAATGAATACTGGCATCCAAATAAATCCAACCACCTTCAGAAAATACTGCTAGAGGAAAAGTGTTGACAAGCAAACTGCCACTCAGGTCTAAAAATAATGCACCACACTTTTCCGTGCATATTTACAGTACATGTTTTCCTGAGGGTTTGTGAGAAGGAATGTGTGACTGACAGCAGCTTAACACTGTTGCTGTGCTATACTGACAGTGACTGAGATTTACATCTAACAGTAAAAATAAGCTTTTTTTGTTGTGTGTATGACAAAGATTCTTTTGATACCTTGAGGGAGAAATTAATTTCACTCTGTTGTTGTTCATTTTTTGCACATTTAACACAGGTCTGAAATACACAATATGCTCAAACAGGACCTATATACATGCTTTGAATGGAAAGATGTCAGTGGTGTGCATCCCAAACAGATGGGGTTTTGGTTTGCTCAAAGGCATCTCAGCAGTGTCCAGGAGGAGGAAGTGGAGCCCACGCTCTGTTCTTGGGACTTGACCCTCACACATACGACCCTTTCAGTGCCATGAAATCACATTAACATGATAGATTCTTCCACCATATTTATGATTAGCGCACAAAAAACGGATACGACTGGTTCTATTTTTGTGTTTTTACTTGGAGACATGTTTCCTTTCATGAGCAAAACATCATGCAGTGCCAAAAATAATCTGATAGCTGGGGGTCTTAATTGTCAGTAGAACATGGAGCAGCTAGATCTGTGCGGTGTCGTACCTGACTGTAATGGAGAAGAAGTAACTGAGCCTTAAGGTGAATCTCTCAATTTACCAGTTGATTTACGGTCCAGCCCCCATGGTCATGACCTTTGGGTGGTGACCGAAAGAAAGAGATTGTGGAGCTTCCTTCACAGGTCGTCTGAGCATCGCCTCGGGGACGAGTTGAGGTGTTCAGATGTCCGGAAGGAGCTGTGATTATAACCGCTGCTTCTTGTTGAATGGATAGAGCTGGATGAAAGCTTTTGGAGGAATTTGCTTAAACAAGTTTGTCAGAAAAATTGTCGAGGCAGAGCATAATATCAGCTATGGTTGAGCTTGTGTCAAATCTTGGCAACACAATGGACTTTGGAGAGTTACGTTAACACAAAATATGATATTCTATAATGGTCAAATTTACATGACTTACATGCTAATTAAAAAACATGTTGAACACTTTTTTATTGCAGAAAGTCATTATGGCGCATGTTCCAGTTCAGACAACAGACCCAGGGCAGTTAAAAAAAAAAAAAATTATACATATTATATTATTCATACTTTATGAAAGAACATCTATCGAGATCGGATCAGGTGATCTGAGATCTGTTCGGCTGTATAATTGCCACTGACAGAAGTCAACATCTTCAGTTTTTATTATGTTTTTCCCCCCAAGCAGACGCCTGCAGCTTCTCCAACAGCTGTGGCTGCCATTGTGGTGCATCACACTAACGTGATTATAACACCAAGCAACAATCAACAACAAAAACTACTCTGATATACATAATTGTAATCACATTTGACAATATTGTCAAGTAAAAGAGCCTGCATAAATCAGGACATGGTGCTGCGCATCCATTGGGGCTCCAGCAGGACTGTTGAAGAAGGCCAAAAAGTAATGTTTGGTTAGCGACGCTGGCTTCCACGGAGGGACTTCTGCTTTACATTCAAGCCCCTCACACACACATACAACAGTATGTGCTGTGGGATTGGAGCGTGTAATGAGAGCCAAAATAAAGAGGCACTTAAAGTGTGGCCCCAGCACCCACAAAGACTTCCTCAGTGTGCCGTATAATAGGGCCTGACCGTGTAACCCCTCCTCCCCAGAACACCCCCCAAATCTGAGTTATTAATGTTAACAGTGCCATGCGTGGGCTGTGACTTACCAAACAAATAACCTTGTTCCGTCCTCCCTAACGTATACACTCGTTAGAAAATGATCAGTGGAACAAAAAGAACTGAATGACACGTCTTTGTTGTATTCAAACCTCCAGATACAAGAGAACGTTTATTTATTTCCTACAAAAGAACATTGAGGACATTAAAATGTATCTCCACCGCGCCGTAAGTGACACGCTATTGTCCTGTGGCTGTTAGAACGCCATCCTGCCTGTTTTTTATTGTTTGTCATTTTTTTGGCGCTGACATCAACCTCACGGTCCTGTAATTCATGTCACTTAAAGTGCCAGTGGAAACACAGGCGGCTGTTACGGTCTGATTGGGGTAGTGAGGGGTGGAGAAGGGAATAAGGGCAATGAGACCTGTGGATTCTCAGAGATATCTCTTCCCAATGCCTCATGGACCATTAACTGACTATCAAAGGCCCAACAGGCTCCTCGCTCTGATCTGTTATCAGAGTAATGGGGAGACATTCAATCACACGCAATTCTCTCTGGGCAAACATCTCAGGCCTTGGAATGAGGAGAGTTACTGATTTCAAATGATCAGTGGTTTGGTTATTGGTAATATATGCATGTGGGATCAGCTTAAAGTGGCAACTACTTTTTATTTAATTTGTCATAACTTCAAAATAGAGTGAAAGAGGTAGCAGAATCTAATTTCAGTTGGGATTGTCTGTTGATGCATTGCTGTGGCTCTCAGCTGGTGTGAATGGCACAAAACCTCTCATAAATCGTATTTGCCATTCTCAGGACCAGAAGAAAAGGAAAAAGCAGCCCCATTGCTCGATCCTGTCAACAGTGTCCTGCATTTTATATAATTACCATGTTTATTGGATTTTTATTTCCACAGTGACAAAAGGGCCATCTGCCTACAGCAGCTCTCCAGTCGAGCTCCAAGATCAGCTGTGGAACATACTGGGGAACAGATCAAAGCTCCATCTGACTCCCCCCCATCGCCCTCCAGTTCAAGATTCAGCTCTCTCTATCCACTATTTTTTCTTACTTTTTTACATTTTACACCATTATTCATGTTGTCAGTGTGTTTTGTGATCCTAACAAAAGGATAGCATTGTATCCTAGGAAACAATTTCTCCACAAACAATAAGAAAGTTGTTTTTCAAGATACTTGGTTTCCCTCCTCAGCCATGTTGTGTAATTGACTACCTCTGTCTCAGAAACCAAATCACCCATTTGGCACAAATACAGCTTTGGGTGAGTGAAGAATGATGACAGAATTGTTCTAATGCATTGTTTACCCGGCAGGTAGTAGTGCACCTTATCAATTGTTCCATTACCTCACATTCAATGATGTGAATAACAGTATTTTAACACTCATGTCGGCTCGGGTGTGTCTGGGAGACGTGTTAAGGCAAGAAACACAAAATCAATGATAAGAACACTTCAAAGTTTGCTCGGGAGCTGTCAGGAGTTTTTTCATCCCAATCAGAGCCTCAGATGGATGGAGTATGTTAACAAGCACATGATAGTAGACTTTTAAATGTCTATGTCAGGTTTGTTTAGGCTTTGATCTAGAATATACAGTATGAATCAAATACCTGCATCGGTACAAAAAAAACAGGAACAATATAGACACCTTTTCCTCTTTCAGTAGATATGACTTGTTTATAACTACAGTATTTCACATTTCATGTCAGGTATTAACCATTACATGTTATTAGAGAGCATGAATGCCACTTCCCTTGTCCCAACTGGCTCATCTGTGTCACTGCGCTCCAGACGCTCCACTGGGAACGAGGGAAGTGGAGAGGCTGCCTCCTTCCCCTCTCTCACTGGGATCGTATTTCTGAGGGTTATCAAGCGGCTCATTTAAATGAGGGCTGGTCACAGCAGGAACCAGCTGAACAAAGTTACTATTACCAGCGCCTCTCCTGCGCTGCTCTCACTCTCCCCTAATTGGGTTTGACTGCATTTGTTTAAATCCACAGTGGAAGAAAAGAGAAAGGAGGGTGGAGGGGTTGCAGTGAAACTGAAGTGTGTCAGTTTGTCCAGACACGGTGGCACTTTAGAAAAAAGGGCTACCACTCCCTGGGCTTGTTAAACAAAGGTCGGAGGGCTGGGTGGGTGGGGGGGTTGGATGATGCTTGGTGGGCTGCAGAACAGGCCTAGTCAGTCAGTGACTGGAACAAGCCAATCCTGGTCTCTGCTTGCACATGCACAATCACCTCTGGTGGTCCCAGCTCATTTCCTCAGTCAGCAGGAGCACCGACAGTGTGTACGGCAGTGCATGGACACCCACATAGGCATGTAGCACATGGACATGTACACAAACACTCCTAATCCATAACCACTCCCACAGCTACCAAGCCACTAACTTGTTCAATGCTCAGCTCCAAGGTACATATGGTCGCCCTACAGCTCTCGTAACAAGAAGGAGGGCTTTGATTTGAAGTACAACCACATTTGACAGGAGTCAAGAGAAAGTGAGAGGACATTAAAAGCTCAATATGTTTGAATCAGCAGCTTTGTACCCACCAAGGACAAATTTGACCCTTTCACATACTCTAAAACGAAAGTCCTACAATTCAACGGTCACCCTCTCTGACACGCCGCAAAGTCAGATGATGCTGACCATCAACCAACAGCATGCTGAGGTAAGCGGGGACAAAACCGATCAAATGCTGTTTAAATGTCAGCCATCCGTACTTCCCAGCTCACATAAACAAAGACAAATGATAACTTTAATGGCCCGCTACTTTTTCAAGCATGTTTCTTCCCCTCTTGACCACACTTTGCCTTGCATCACGCTAAAAAGGGATTCCTTGTAAATTTTATTGCAGCAGTGTCAAAAAGACTCCCATCGAAGAAGCAGTAAATATTCTAACAGCGTCTAGATGCAAGGCCATTCCTGCTGGCTCCAGGCACTGAATTAGGCTGGCCTGTTTCTAGTTAGACAGTCATTAAAGAGATCTTACAGCCACAGCAAATGGTTTCCTGTCCTGAGTGCTTAACTCCTGTAGTAGGAAATGTCCTGGGCCGTAAAGGGTGAACCAAACTTCCTGAACATTTTTTAAAGTTACCACAGAGGGCACGCGGCGTGTTCCGTCCATTTGACGTGGCCAATCAAACAGGACCCTTCTTGACCCTAACATGGCACTGACCGTTTAAACAGGTGGTGTCCATTTATTGGACCAGCGTTGTGTTTAATATGGGAATGACAGGCTTATTCACTCGCCGGGGAAATACTCAAACTGGTATGAAAAGAATAACATTGAGAAAGAGGAAGAATAAACAATGGAGGCTTCATTGCTGTGAAAATATCATTCGTCAATGCAGAGATGGACACTTTATTCAGGGTTTTTTTTCCTTTTCTGAGTGACGTTGTTGGGTCTAGGGAATGAAGCAGAGTGGCAAAACTGCAAGTTATATTTCATCTAGTCAATAAAAAACAATATTTATGTGTTTTTAGGACCATGTACTGTATCTATTAACACATTTCACAGATATTTAATAACAGAGCAGTGCAATTGCTTAGTGAAATATACCATCCTATCTCCTTCTGAAGGCCAGATTGCAGGCAGTCTAATTGCTCCCAAGACAGCAAAGGTGTTGAGACCTGAGAGGCAGAGCACCTGCTGACTCCACTCTACAGGTGACTCCGCCTTTCTTTGACCTCACAAAAAAGAAAAGATAAACCTGGGTCTCCTGTTCCCACCGCACACTGTCTGGTCTTCGATTAGAGGGAAAACCTGGCCTGGCAGACAGCATGCATCATCTATTAGTCATGTGGAAACACATTCACATTCACATTCAGCTTAGCCGGATGCATACTGCAGCACAAAGGCTGGGTTTATGGCGATATGGTTTGTCGGGCCATGCATATGTCTCAATGCCTGGGGCAGAGGGTTGAGACAAAGAGTGAAAATATGATATTGCAGCATCGGGGGGATGGGTGACTAATATCCCGGGAGATGAGTACTTACACGACTGTTATGAATCAATGCACTCAAGAGTCGATAAAAGTACAGTAAATGTCAAGTTAATAGCCGGCTGCTATGGGCATATGAGTTTTAAAAGGAAAAGATGAACAATGCCTGCGTTGTAAAAGAGGTAGGGTTGTTGGCAGGTCAGATTCCTTAAGTCCATTAGTAATCCTTCCACAGTGTTTGAGACTTCAGAGATATGAACAAAAAAGAAGTCAGAAAGGATAAATCAAGTATTAAAAATATGATAATCAAAATGAATGATATGCCCAGCATTTAATTATAGAAAAGAATGGCTGTAATTATTGAACAGCACATATGCAAGCACACATATACTCGTACAAACATTTTTATAGGGAAGGGATAGTGCTCTGTTTGTGGCATTGTGTCAATAGAGGCAGATATGTAACTGCAGAGCAGAGCGTTGGTAATGATGCTGTCCAGTCATTAATCACTGGCTCTAGAGAAAACAGAGAGTTCACTCATGGCAGGATCGGCCTGGCCCTGGGACGGAGATTAGAGGCCTAATGAAAGCAAAACAAAGCTGGACATGTGAAATTTATTGGCACATTTATAAAAGCAGCCCCAGAAGGACACTGCCACCAATGATCATTTCAGAATCCCAGTCAAGTGCTGTTTCCTCGGCCAGACGCAATCTGCAGAGGGGATATTTGTGGAGTGGCTGAACAAACACAGATTTGCTGGTATCTCCATCTTTCCCAGCAGCTGGGAAGGCTGAGGGAAGGCAAGGCGCTAGTGTTTTGGCTTACGCCCCGCCTCACTGCAGTTGACTTCTGGGAACAACACTCTCTGTCATCCTGGCTCCTCCTATGACCCAGTGAGCTGTAGCATGTAGCAGCTCGCTGTCTGCCACCTCCCGCCTCCTTCCTCTTTGTGTCCTGGCAGCTCACAAATAGGTGGGACTTAACACTCCCATCTAATATATATTTTGACATTCTTATATGATGCTAAACCAAACAAATTTTTCCCTTTTTTCTGGTAATTTATAATGTTCAAAAAGCTGAAATGACCTTAACAATTACTATAAATAGCACATTAAACAACAATGGCTCATTATATTTTTAAGTAATTTCCCAAAAACCACATTAACTTTTTGAGTGCCAAAAACATATATTTATATATTTACGTTCTTTAAAATAGGTCAGCAGGTCACCAATCATGTTGTCCTGTAGCCTGTGAGTAATTATTTTTGGGCTTCTGGGATTTGTAATCGGGACATAAAGAGACGCTATACACCACAGAGATCAAAGCAGGAAGAAAATTTTGATTTTGGTGAAAGTGGCCTCTACTGTACCTCTGATAAAACAAGAATGGAACAAGGTTTTTTTTACATGATGAAATAGAGAGTCTCTCCTTTCATTTGAGCTATTCGATGTTTTTAGAGACTGAGTAAAAAATATTCTGAACATCATGAAAAATGACTCACAATGGCCAAAAACTCAAGGCACTTTTGGTTTCATAAAAGGGCTGCCACTCAAAGAGTTAAATTTAACACTCATCACACTAATGTCAAAATCTTCATAAATGTTTCAAAAAAATGTCAGACATTGTCAAGATGATACACGTAAGGGTGGAAAAAACAACTTGCATCTAACTTTGGTCTTTCAGTGCCTAGTTATCATAAATCTGTCCAACACCGAGGGCATGATTCAAGATAGAAATGAAGATATTTGGCCTAATGGCAAGTTGCCTAATGCGTACCACATGCAGCAGGCTGGAAGGAAAAAGGAAATGGTACTTAAAATGGCCATTGTTCTAATTCAGAGCCAATCTGGAGATAATGACACCAACATCAATAGCAGACAGTCGATTCGTGGATAACATCTTTTTTCCCTTTTCGTTGAGCTGTTATCATCAGCTCGGGGATTAACCATTTTGACGTCGAGGTTATGACCTTGGTGCTGTGATTGTTTATGATATGAGTCCTTGAAGAAGTGCCTAAAAATCTATATGCCTAATTAATTCATGAGTGCTGCACACAAGGCAGCTGGTACAAACAGGTGAGCTAAAATTATGTGCACCACATCTACATTTGACTCAACAGATGAACGTGAGGTAATATAATGACGCCATTATGTCAAAGTAAGATTGAAGAGTAACATAGCTCACAAAGGAATTCAATCATAATGATGCGAACGTTTGGATCTGATGTGCAGCCAGTGAATGATTGGTTTTAACTTCCTGTCTGTGACAAACACATTCCAACTAATTACAAGTAAAATCAGTTAATTAATTCCCTGCTGAATGGTGTGATACATGTGTTGTTTGTGCTCGTCTTTAGTTGATGGTCAGTTGCTACGCCTGTCTTTGTTTCAATCCGCACACTGAGCCTCTCTCCATGGTAACCACTAATTAGGGATGATTCCTACTTGTGCCCTTTGCCCTTGGAAATGTGCCTTTTTCATCCCCATTCTCCTCATGTTGTAACACTACACCACCCCTCTGAGAACAGTTTAAATTATTCACCTCTCTAAAATAGGCCTCTGGGTGCACGAAGGCTGACTGACCTCTAACCTGCACGACAAGTCTTTTGGAGCAGAAATCTATATTTTTCAATTTGTGGAATTCCTGATATTCAGGAGAAGGTGAAGCAGAGGAGGATGTGAACACAAGACCTGTCTGTCACCATGAAGAGGGAAGCATTAACATCTGTACCTATCCATGGTTGGCCATCCATCCAGAGGCTGTCAAGACATTTCACTGAAAGCCCCCAAAAAATGAGCAAACCATAGCACAGCCAGAAATGTAACGTAAGAGGTCAGGAAATGACAAAAGTTATTAGGATTTTTCCTCTGGGGCACCATGGATACACTGCAAAAAGGTATCTGAAAACAAGATAAAACCTGAGGAAACATGGACCCAAAACAAGTGAAATTATTTGTCCATGCAGCAAGACAATTTCACTTGATAAGATTTCTCGAATTAAGATTGATAAATGTAGAAATAAGATGTATTTAGAAGGCTTAAAATAAGCAGAAAATCTTTTATAATAATTATAATAAGCTTTATTTATAAAATGTGTCCACTGCATTTAACCCATCCCTCAGGGAGCAGTGGTGTCATGCAAGGTGCTCAGGGTGTGCAACAACAGGGTTCAGTGTCTGGCTCAAGGATACTTAGGAAGCAGAGAGAGATCGAACCCGTGACCCCGGGGTTCAGAGAGGACCACTCTACCAACTGAGCTAAACTGAACTTTTTACAATCCCAAAATATGTGAAATATATTAAATACAAGCAGAAAATGCTTGCAGATGGATTATTTTTGTGTGAGTGATTCTTGAATCAAGCAACTTGAGTTTTATTATTTTATTGTTATTTTATATTTTAAGATTTATTTTAACAGTTATTTACCTCATTTTAATATTTACTGCCTATTTGAGACCAAAAGAAAAGATAAGGTTGTGCTTGATTTAAGATTAAAGTGTGAAGTTGAACACTTGAAATAACTCTTAAAATATGATAAATTATGTAACATGGCAAATCATCTAATAATTGTTGAGATATTTTGGACCAAGGTGGTGTTCCAACAACCAGTGGATCAGTGCTGTCCTAAAGCCATGTCACTACCAAGATGGCAACCAAGATGTAGTGTATGTCGAAATCTGTTCTTTGTTATCCTGCTATCTTTGTGTCATGTATGACTGCCTCACGACTCTATCCCTTTACCTAATGTGCATTCACATCCATGTAATGTTACTGGTGTCCAAGCTAGCCATCAGTTTATAGTTGTGTTTTTATGATGTGTGTAGTCTACTATTCTAACTGGACAACTGGCTGAAAACACTGTTTTGCTATTAGATATGGCTGTTCCACATGTAATATTTGTTGTGGCTTCTATTGAGGCTATGAAATGCAGCCGTGTTGTATGTAATCACACACTGAAATGGGAAAAATTTAATATTGTGTTATTGTAATCATACAACAGGCTCTTCTCATCCAATATTCGTACAAATTACTGCGAAAAGTATTGCACTATAATTCGTGTATAACCCACTTAATTGGGAGCCAGAGTTGTGATCATGTGACAGTCGATGTAGGCTGCTCTTTCTGTGAAAACATGGCGGACATTCCTTCCATTCTCAGTGGAAAATGCAATATTTTAAGATAGCTTATAAGTTCAAATGCATTTTCATAACATTTCTAGCGGGAAATATGCATTTTATTTCTATAACCCTAACTCTGTAACCCTATCCCTAACCTAAGCAATCAATAGAAATGTTGTCAAAGTGTATTTCAAAGCATAAACTTTATTGAAATATTGCAGTTTCCACTGAGAATGAAAGGAATATTTGCCATTTTTAAGGCTCTCACTTCAGGGCTCGCGCATGTGTGCTGATCGCTCATGTTGCCAGTCATTCAAAGAGATATGTAAAACAATCTGTGCCCAACTTGTTGTATGATATCATACGAACTGTTTCATGAGACTACGTTGCATACAAAAGTAATTATTGTTTTTGAAATGATAAATATCAACAAATATAGATTAAAGAGAAATATATTGTTGGATAAAAACATGTTGTGGATTTTGGAAATGATTGTGAATATTTTCAATTAATTTTGACTTTTGGATTTAGGACTTGAATGTCAACATTATGGAAAAAAGCTTTGCGCTTCAAACTATTCAGTATAGCCATAAACATAGAGTTACCTCTCCCAGAACAGAACCAGTAATCCCTAAAGGTCAGTGCGGTGGAGATTTTTGTGTCAGTGTTTGAGCTGCTGTTTGGTGCTTGGCGGTGCAGAGGCTTGGATATACAGCAGGGTGCCACCGCTGACATGGAGACACTTCGACCCGCAGGCTCTAATCCCTTTTGAACCAGCCCAGGCACTGACGTGGGACCATATGTTCGGGAGAGTACAAGTGCTCTCCTGTGCTATTTTACGGAGGAGAGACATGAAAACATTTTGCCAGCCTCTTCTCCCCCTGCAATCGGATCAGTCATCAAGTCATCCCGCGAGCGTAGATGAGAGATCTCCGACAGGAGAAAAAAAACCCAAACGCTTGCACAATCAGTCCCGCTCTCCCTAGGAGAGCAGGGAAAAGTAAATTACATAAAGCAGACATATGTCATTCTGATTCCACTCAAATTGTGGATTACTGCTTTGATTAATCACTCTTTAATCTGAGTGCTGAATTTATATGTCCCCCTTCACAGAGAAATAAGCTTATTCCTCTCTAGCAAAGGGCCGTGATTATTTCTTTCTTCTCCCTGAGCTATTCTTCATTGCCCGAGGATTGCAACTCAATTATCTTTGTGTCAGGCGATTATCTCCCGGTTTAATTTAATCTTCATTACGCCTCAGTCATATTTCAATTAAACATGCTATCATAGCGTTAACACATACTGTACTTAAACCCCTTATTTCTTCAGTTAATATTGTGCTAAGAGGTGCCGTGGAGGGTAACAGATGTAATAATTATGCACTTACTAAATATATTTCACACTTGTCTGTGCTGGCGGTATGTCAAGACCTCAGTGCGCCGTGGTATTAATCTCATGGCAATATGCTTTAGTTGTGATCTATAATACTGCCATAATCTGCTTGGGTCTCTGCTTAATTATGATATAGAGAACAAGCTGGGTTAAGGAGGTTCAAGCATTACTAGATTACTCTCCATCACTGCTGCGATCAATGCTGCTGTAATGCTCATAACTGTGAGGCTGGGCGTCAGAAATGTGAATATAAGAATATGTAGAAGTAGATGTTTATAATCCATAGCTCACCTGTAGCTACAGATGGTCATTTGTGATATGATCAATCAAGAAAAAAATGGCAAACTGTTGTTGCAATACAGCATTAATTATATTTCTAAAATCCACATATTGTAAAGCTTTTTCTGTATTCTGTCTGCCAATTCAACAAAAAATATGAGACTAATACAAGGATAAGGTTCAAGAGCTTGCTTTAACAGTGTATATTTCTCCTATATGCTTTTCTATTCCAGTAAGTGTATTTTTAAAGAACACCAAGGACACAGTATTAACTCATAAACATTTATCATCTTTCTAAGATAAGATACTTAATTGATTGAACGTTTCAGTTTTGTTTATGTCAAAATTATTATATTATTGCTCCTTGAACTCATTCCATGTCCCTCTCCTCAAGGTCCTTTTTTATCTTACAAAAACAGCTTTCATTCAAGTTGCTGCATGGTATTATTTATAATAAACAATGTTATCACAGTGTTTGGATGTGAAGTGGCTCATATCTACTTTTACAGGATAAATCCCAGTTTTCATCAATATTAGTTAAAAAAAAAAAAAAAAAGCAAAGACAAAACAAGGAAATGATCGTGAAGACACTACAACTAGTGTTGTTGACTTGTGGATCTGTTATTCAGAGATGGATTATTGACAAAATCTGCTTTTTGTGCACTTGATCTCCTCACAGATTATCCATGTATTTTTCTCCAAAGGATAAGAAACACTAATCTCTTAATAACACCACAGCAGAGAATACTGTATGCATCACAACCCTGTAATAAGTAAGGAAAAAAAATAAATATGAGAGAGATCTTTACCTTATTTCCTTTTGTTCCTCTTATCTATTTTTTTTAAAATCTCCACATCTTGTGGAAATGAACCACCCCTCCAAACTACTCTGAAAAGTTGAGCTATCTGCTCTTTAGTTGCAATCAAGGAAAGCCAGCCAAGTATGTCTCCACATCTAACCCAGCATGATAATGCACTAGCCCTGTTGCCAGTTCAATGAATCCAGACACTGGCTGCTTGAGTTTCCTCCTGCTAAGAAGGGAGAATAGATTACCAATAGCTCAGGCAGGGAGGCAAACAAACATACAAATAAGCTGCACTCAGTCGGAGAACGCCTAGCAATTAAAGCAAAATGCCTCTGATGCCCACCAGATAGGAAATGTGCGGGACATGAACCAAATGTGCAGAGCAGACCTGCCAACCGGCCCACATTGAGCGGAAGAGCTCCAGGGCAGGCTGTCAGACATGTAGGAAGCATTATGCAAGCAAACTTCAAATCTTGAATTAGTTAAACCAACAACAAAGGAAGTTGTAAAGGTCTTAATGAAATTATTACAGAAATTCATATTATCAGATAAATCTACGGATAGCCAGGCTCTGAGTGGGGGAGCTATCAACAGAAAATGGAAAATCAAGACACCCATGTTCCTCTTTGGCTCGTGTAAAACATCACCTGACTGATGCCCTGAAAGGAAAGTTCGCCAGCTAATGGATGCTGTGCGGTGTTTTAACTCAATCTGGGAAGTATTTGAAGTTGAGCTTGATAATCTCTGCAATCTCAAAGGGATATCCTGGCGACTAATTTTTTTTAGAATCAGCAGTAATATGAATAATATGCGTGAGAGGCCTGGGGCCATTGGCTGCTCTGCTCTGAACATTGTGTGCAGAGCTACGGTGAGCACATGTATGCATGCACAAACACACACAGGTTTGTGGTCAGAAAAATGGAGCTCATAGTTGAATTTTTTTAAGTGTGTTAAACTGTTATAAAACTGTCAGACTTTTATGTTTCTGTTTTTTATATCATAGTTTATCATAAATTGCACCTCGTACTATTATGTATTATCATATTTTATTATAATCTGCACCTTGCATTCCTCTTTTGTACTTATTATAGGATATATTTTGGTACTTTGTATCTTATTTTATCATATTTTATTTTTATTTTCCAGAACCCTGCATGCCCCTGTGTGTTTCTATCTATCTATCTATCTATCTGTCTATCTATCTATCTATCTATCTATCTGTCTGTCTGTCTGTCTGTCTATCTATCTATCTATCACCAGAGTTTGGCTGAATTATAAAATGGCTGGATGTGGGACGAGTAGTTGAAGAAGTAATCACGTTTGCAGACTTTTCAATGCATGAGTGCAGGGTGCATGTACATATAGGACTGTACATATGTGTCGTCCCAAAGGAGGGGACAGAGAGGTGGACAGGGAGAGTGAGTGAGAGGGGAGCAAGGAGGCAATCAGGGATTATTGTTACTGACAGGGCTGCACCTTGATGGGCTAGGCGCTGCATTGTTTGTCACCTAACCAACCTCAATCAATCAATCATCTCCCTCGGCCCGCATCGCCAATCAATCAGCTCGCCGCTACGCCCACAGTGGGCCCTCCTGCGCCTTTCTGCCTGGCTCAGGTTACACCGGCCAATCAAGAGTCACGGCACCGAGCGAGACTCATATCAGAGCACTTAGGACAGAAGTCAATATTCAAAGATTGGTTGATGAATTTCAATGTGGTCTTGCTGAAAAACTAATTTTAGAGAATGTTTGTTAGTCATGTCATTTTTTTTTCTTTTTCATGAGAAATGAATAGTGCAGAGCCAGGTGGACCACGGTAATTATCCATCCTGATGTGTAGTGATCAGAATTACACTCATCTACTGATGTGGTAATGTCATGTTTTAAGCTTACCTGCTGTTCGCAGTGTCTGAGGCTACTTCCTGTTGCCTTTTCACATGCATGTTTGCTGTATATTTGCTTGTTAACTCCTAACACATGTACCATAGCTGTGAGGCATTATTCAAATGGTGTCTTAGGAAATGGCTGAAAGTAGGAGATATGTGCGATCCTAAGTTTCACCTGAAATGTTAACAGCAAGGAATTCAAACAAATACTTCTCAGCACCTCATGGAAAATACAGTCTTACACATTTAATGAATAACACTTCTCAGGATAATTTTTACACAGTGGTTGGTTTATTGGCTGTGCTGTATTCTATTGTTGTAAAATTATATGTGTCAGGATCTAAAAGCTGCTTGAACAGTGTTCTTTTTTCCTTCTTAGAAACAAAAATCCACAGAATTCAAAGCATCTGGTGAAAAACAATGCAAAATTCAATCAAGCATCCAGATAATCCAGAACAGAACAAAAGCTAAATCCTACTAATAAAGATCCTGATACTCTGCTACTGTGCTATCTAAATTCACCCATTTAACTTCATCATGTCAGAATATAATTCCTCTTATATTTTTCTCCATAATGGATGTAAATGTATTGGATGACCACCTCCGCCAGCTCTGTCTATTGATCTCCTTCATGCTGTGTGGAAGGTGTGTTTCACCCGATCAGGATTGTCTCCCTCCCAGAGCCTCGACTCGGGCTGATGTTTCTTTTTTCAGCACATTAGGTTGCAGCCTTAGGGGTGCTTTGACCAGTGGATCAATGGCTCTCGCGCTCTTGTCACCATTCATTTGGAGTGAGCGAGCGCTGGCTCCAGTCCTCGTCTGCCGCTGGCCCTCCTTTCACCTGGCCTCCTCTCTCTCCCTGAGCTCCCCTGACAGCTGGCTGCCACAACCGGCAGCAGACAGACGACAAGTCCTTGGGCTCCATGAACACACGCCTGCCCTCCACAAACACACACACACACCGCTGCGGCGAGTGGCTGTGATGCATCTGGATGCTGACGCCATGCACCCCCACTTTTTTTCACTCTCGCTCACACCCCCATCGACTGTTCCTCAACCCCCCCCACCCGTCTACCCGTCTGTCTCTGGCGCTCTCGCTGTCTGTCTGGGGTTTTCAGCCTCTTCCTCTGGTCTCTGGAGTCAGGAAGGAGCAGATCATCTAGTTGGAGGGGAACCAGCTGTGGACCAGAGTGGCTCCGACGTCAGCAAACACCAGTGATCCAACATGTAACCACTCCTGCTGCTGCTCCTTCAACAGCTAGCTCTGGCATGCTACTTTCATCAGGGATCACAAACCCAACTCCTGTCAAATAAACCCAATAAATATGCTCAGGCTTTGTGTATAAGTCTTTCACTGGATCAGATATGATGTGAAGTGAGTGAGTGTAGTTCGAATACAAAATCAAGTTTTCAACTTCTGTTATGTGAAGCCAAACCAGATCAAACTGCTTTTACTGCAGCATTAAAACTGTTTACTATTCAGGAACAACAAGCACTCCTAAATATCCCCACTAGTTATTGTGCCCTTGTGCTACAGAACATATTGCACTGTATGTAAAAATGAACAAACATCGGCTGGGCGTCAGCCATCGTCGAGGAGGCTTGTTTTATCGCCTGTACTTTATTACAGTTTGCCATCTGCACGGAGGTATGTTAATAGCTAGCTGCGACTATTTACACATATGAAAAAGTACATCCATCTGCCATGTTCCGCCAATCTCGCATGAATCAGTCCCGCCTTCCCCGACGAACAACTGCTGTTTATTCACAAGGTGACAGGCAGCACCAAAGCCTGGCGACACCTGCACCTTACATCCTGCCGTCTGACATATGTGAACCTCGCGCACACACACACACACACACACACAGAGAGAAACATCTCACCTTGCCATGTCACACCCTCCCCATAACCCACCCTTCTCCATCGTCACATTTCTCAAGGTTACAATACACGATATGTCCCCCCCCCCCCTTGACATTTGTGTTTGCCACTTTGCTTTGGGAGGATTTGTATAGAGAGGAACTCGTGTCAATTGAGCAAGAACCTATCAATTCTAATCAGTCAAAAAGGGATTATGAGGTTAATTACTTATATGGTCATTCGAGTTAATTCCTTAGCAAGGACTTGGCTTAACACTCTACCAGGTGACAAAGGCTGGCTGGGTACTGTGGGCCATTTAAGGCAACCGCAAGATCCATAGCAATTACTATCTCGCAGAAATACTGTATACACATTCCTTATAAAGTGACAGAGAAATGCCTTCAGGAAAAACTAAGATGCTTTTAACAGCAGCAATAATCAAATAATATACGGTTATGCATAACGTGCTCTACTCTGCATCAAATTACAGCTTCTTTTTGCTGCACATATCGGTGCACTATATTGGATGAATAATAACAATCCATATAAACTAAATATCAGCACGGAAACTGAAAAAAATAAATCTTGATTACGTGTTGCGGAAACATCCCTGGCTGCAGTGTGTACAAGCATTATGCCATAAGTGTGGGGGTAAATCACCCTCTGTGAAAATGTATGGCCCCGCATCAGTCAACAATAGCAATAATCTCACTAATCGGTGGTTTCTGCGGCAACAGAGGCGCAAATAGGAGGACTTTTTTTTTCAGAGGTGACAGGCTGCTAAGGAGGCAAAAGACAAAGACGAGGGCTTCATAACTATATATCCCTCCCATAATAATAATGATAACAATAAGAATTAGTATTATTATTGTTATCATTATTATTATTATTATTATTATTATTGTCATTATTAATATTATGTCCTGTATGACATGAAATTGTCTTTATTTTTGCTTTTTTTGCTCATATTATGAAATTTTCATCACAGAAGAAAACGCCTCCATTACTCCCAAACTGTTGCCCAACACAAGCGATCCATCATGTCAGGGCAGTAAGCAGCGAGGCCAGGTAGAGTACAGTGCGCTGTGTCGGAGGTGAGGGAACATTAAGCATTAATCCCCACCTGACACTAATACTTGATGTATGATTGACCCTGAAGCAGGACACTGCACATTACAATCTGGGCCATATGGTAAGACATTAGCCCTTCAACCCTCCAGCAGGATAATCTCTTCATTCTGGCAATGCTTTTTCTTCGCAGATTTCTTTTCACAATAATTGCATGACAGTATTAACATACAGAGACAGATTTAGAAGTCCCTGCGTCACAGGACAGAGGACAGAGGAGGGGCTCTCAACAGAGGAAGTCAGGAAACATTATCTGTGATCAAGGAAGGCGTGCACACGCCCTGCGGAAGACTTATGGCATTTTGTATTTCTTATTATGAACAGAAAAAAGATATGTTGCCCATAGAACTATACATTCTGGAGTATCTATTTATACAAATGCTGGGTTGAGAACAGAATTAAATTTATTGTGAATAAAGTATACACGATATCTACAGTATATTCAGTATTGATATTAATTATTCTGTCAGTTGACGTATTTCACCGTCAAAGTGTTTTTTTTTCTGCAGCGGGTCGCCGATTGTGGTCTACCACAGTCTGTGAGTAATTTGGGGCTTCTGGGAGATGTAGTTGAAGCATAAAGAGACTCTATATGCCACAGAGATCAAAGCAGGTATGGAGACGATCGTGATTAGAGAGAAAAATGGACAGATTCTGGACAAAGAGTGACGTTTTTGGTGAAAGTGTCCTCTATTCCACCTCTGATAAAACAAGAATGGAACAAGGTAAAAACAAACTTATTTTTCACGATGAAATAGAGAGTCTCTTCTTTCATTTGAGCTATTCAGTGTTTTCAGAGTCATAGTACAAAATATTCTGTGGGTCTTGAAATATGACACAAAATGGGCAAAAACTCTCTGTTTTATGAAACTGGCTGGCACTCAAAGAAAACAGGATGATAAAATTGTTTTAATTTTTCTTTTCCTGATAAGCACGAGCATTACTTCTGTGTCAATAACAGTTTCATAAAGATTTTTTTATCAGTTTTATCAAATATGCATGAATAGGCGTGCTTGTACTCTCTGCAAGAGAAGTTGAAAAAGGATTACTCAGAATATTCCAGGGTCCAGGCGACGCCGCTGGTTAAGGATGAATACAAATTAAAGCTTCATCCAGGCAGGAGATCCCCTCCCAGCTCTCAAACTAAACCAGTCCCTGAACATCCAGTAAAGGCAGCTGATTGTTCCCCAAACACTCCCCAACCTGACCCTGTGTCATATAGTCACCCCGAAACCACTGTGACACTCACACCCCCCTGCATCACCACAAACACATGAATACACTCACCACCACCATAACCACCCCAACCCTGAAACACTGGTCCTCCTGCAGAGGAGCAGGTGAAACCTCGGCCCTCTCTTCTTCAACCCCAGCTAGTAATGAACAAATTCACTGCACATTACTCTGGACTTGATCTCTAGCAAAATAGTGCTGGAACAAACAATTTGGTTTGTCAACACCTTTCTCTTGACTCCTCCATCAATGTCAGGGGTCCAAATTTAAACAGCAAAGTGCATTTGACTGCAGGACCTTGAGCTGATTAGACTTCCCAGCTCAGCGAATTGCTCTAGACAGGACGGCGGCTCTGATTGCTAACCCGGCTTGAAAATAGTCTCCGCTGCCCCGGGATTAGCATGAATATTTTGATATAGATCGATAAGCAATCTCCACTCCATAAGAAATGCCAGCAGCCTTCATTTGGCTGATCAAAGGCACGTCAGCCAGCGGGCGACAGCTGGCTATTGTTTTTCAGTCTGGGCTATGTTGAGGGAGTGAATCCATGGGAGGGATCCACGAGCACGGCTCCACTACTCTTCCCACCTAATCGTGGAAACAATCACTGCTTCACAGGATCCCATCTCCCAGGGATGAACCCACTCAAATGAGGGAGGCAGAGGGCCCGACCGCAGGGGGACAGAGTTCATTACAGCTGTGCTTTCAGAACACTCGGCTACCGGGTGCTGCTGACCCGGAAGTAACGGCAGGGTCAGCAATCTACCTGTTTACCTAAACGTATCTCATTGGATTAGACACTAGACTGGCTAAGGGGTTGAGGTCGATCACACTGTGCTTTTGGGAGGTAGCAAGTTATTTTTATGGGCTATGTTTTTTTTTCTTTACATCCAGTGGGAGCTTCAGAGTGGACAGGAGATTTGGTGCAGACTAGGGGTGGGAAAAAATATCGATATGGCAACAGATAGTGACACTTTTTATTCTAATATTTTAGCGATTTTTAATTTCTAATATTGATTATTATTGATTTTTTTTTTGGGGGGGGGGGGCGCAGCAGAACTTGAAACGTCATCACAATTCTACATTTGGCTTTTCAATGAAAGAAGGAACTAATAAGCACACTTTGCAAACTCCAATTAGATATTCAGGGAACACTCATCTAACAAGACACCATACTGAGATATTAACACAGCAGCAGCCACCGAAACTAATTAATCATGCTGATGCCTTAATTTTGTAATTTTGACAGCCCTAGTATATATAGCATATAGTGTATGTGTGTGTGTGTATATATATATATATATATATATATATATATATATATATGTGTGTGTGTGTGTGTGTGTGTGTTTATAAATAAGTAAATAAATAAAATTACATACATGTATATAGCCCTGCGATGAGGTGGAGACTTGTCCAGGGTGTACCCTGCCTTTCACCCTAAGACAGCTGGGATAGGCTCCAGCCCCCCGCAACCCTATGAGGATAAGTGGTAGAAAATGGATGGATGTACATGTATATACAGTATGTGGGGGCAGCACTAGCTTTGAGACGGCAGTAGCTCAGTCTGTGACTTGGGCTGGGAATCGGAGGGACGCCAGTTCAAGTCCAGGTCGGACCAAATGTGGAGAGTGGACTGGTAGCTGGAGAGGTGCCAGTTCCTCCTCCTGGGCACTGCCGAGGTGGGCACCGGACCCCCAACTGCTCGGTGTGCCTGGATAAGGGGCAGCCCCCTCACTCTGACACCTCTCCTCCAATGCATGTGCATGGGTCATAACTTGTGTGTGTAATGTGCAACTGAAAAAATATACTAACAGAGTGAAAAAATGTAATTTCCCTCACTGAGGGATCAATAAAGGAATATATAAATATATGTACATATATACACCTTGTATTTTAAGCTGCATTTTTAACTTCTCAGTGAATTATGTAGAATATTGCAATATATCACAATATTACAACAATGTCTCGTATCATGACTCAAGTAACGGGATACGTATCGTATCGTGAAGTCCTTGCCAATACTCACGCCTAGTGCAGACTACAGGATGACACAATGCGCCTTAATCAGCACGCTTTCATCTATCTATCCATTTTCTACCGCTTATCCTCATAGGGTCGCGGGGGTGCTGGAGCCTATCCCAGCTGTCTTAGGGTGGAAGCTTTCATCTATAACATCCATAAAACAACATTCGCATCCTGCAGCCTCTCTCAAATACAAATGTCTGTGTCTTGCATGTAAGCAACAGCGGTGGCGACCAGACTGATTCCCTCACAACACTAACCCCACTGATTTGCCAGACCCCATAAAAGGGTGCAGGTGTGACCCAAGCATTTAGCAGTTAACTAGTGTGGAGTGAGACCACACGCCTCTGACAGACTGGAGACTCCCACACGGGACCAATATGAGAGGCTGAAAAAAAAACAACGGAGGGAACAGTGTACCAATTGTAAATTGCAGGATTAATTCATTAGGAAGTGTCACTTTATTCCAGGGTAGCCTGAGCAGGCCGATTAAAAAGTGGTAATCAGGATTAATTAGGAGAATATATACGTGAGGATTAGCAGGCCTATCCCCTGCATGGCCCAGTGGCTCTCCCTCTCGACTCAATATATATTCCTCTATTACCCTCCCTGTCTGGTGAGAGTCCAGCTCTACTTCTCACATTCCTCTTCTTCTAGCACGTCTGTTCAAATCTCCACACTCCTCTTTTTCCCCCCCCTCCCATAGCTTTTACGACTTATCTTTCAACCTACACCAGACAACTTCTGATTAGCTGAGCTTTTAGCAAATACTCATAACACACCTTCTTTGGTTGAGGTGACGCTTTATAGTCAGCTGTAGGTTATTTTTGAACTTTTCTTTGAGCAAATTATATTGAAGAATGTGAGTAATAAAAAAAACTAACTGAAATAGAGTCATATCTTGAATATAATAGTCACAAATCATTTTCATAAATTAGTTTCAGTTGGGCTGAGTTCCATTTTGAGCTGAAAAATGGAGAAAAATATCCCATCATTGTGTTGTCAAACATTTTGTGGTTATCTTTTGTTGTCAAAGTAAAACTTGGATAATGCAACTTTTCACCTGTGCTTCATCTTCAGGAGTCGACATTGTTTGGAAGTCTTACAGTAAAAAAGTGAAGTGATATTGAAGAAGTGGAATAATATTGCAAGCAGTTTAACCCAGCTATGACTGCATTAACTTTTGATAAACATGTTTATATCCTTTTTTACATTAAAAAAAAAAAAGTTTTTTCAGGGGCACTTAAATGAATAAAGTGAAAGGACTTAAACATGAGATATATGTGGGTGCATTATATTTATTTGATCATCAATTTAAAGTATTAATTACCTATTTATTTATTCATTTACAACATTCAGTAAAAATATAAGAGTAAAGCCGCTGTAGGATGAAAGCTGGATAGATGCAGAACAGATGCATAATGGGAGACTTTAACACTAACAACCACTTGATGTCATCACAAATTTCAGTCTGGCCCCCTCTGGCCAGATTTATTACTGAACTCTTCCAAACTGCTGGTTTATCACAGTGTTTATATTATTACTTCAACATGTTTCAGTTAACATAACCTTGAATCACTGCAGTTCAAGTGCGAGGATGGGCTGTTTTGCTTGCGGTGCAGACCATCATTGATGTTAGCAGATGACGCATGCCCTGTTCTCTGGCACAGGCTCAGACCAAATCTTTCATCCTGCCTGCCTCTAAAGTGTGGTCGGGGTGGCCCTTAATATTTGAGCTGGAATATAAATTCAACAACCAGGCATTATTATTATTTTTTTTTTTATCTTGGTTCAATGAGAAAATAATACAGCCGGATAGCAGAGCTCAGAGTTTTAGAGAAATCTCTGAGCAGAGGATAAGATTTGTTTTTTGGTTTCAACAGTTTGACTTTCAGTCTCCTCCTTCAAGACCAGAGTAGTAGACTATAGACAAAGTCAAAACACACATAAAAATGCATCAAGTGCCGTCCTATAGACTGGAGAGCGTCACTGCAACGACTAAAATGATCCGACCACACAAGTCGACGAAACAGAGCAATAACAAAAACAGTGACGTGCATGAGAAACCAGTTTGTGCCCACCTATAACATTCGTAAGTGAAATATAAATTACACAAATCTTACCCTACAGCACAAAGATGTTACTGTTAACTGAACCTGGACCAGCAGAAAGACTTCGACAGGCACTAAACAGATCAGGAAGTGTCTATTAGATGCAATCAACAGGGATACATTATAAGCAGTTTAGATATTTCCTCCTCATCCAATACTTGCAAACACAGTTTACTTCGCTGTGCAATTTAATGATTTTTGTGGATCTGAAAACAGGTTTGGGTGAAGCTGAGGACTTAAATAATAGCAGGAGTGGTATTGAACCTCTTCGAAGAAGATCAAATGCAGCTTTCATTAGTTTAGTACAGCGCCAGGGCTCATTGATGACTTGTCAGACAGTCTTCCCTTCAATACGCAGCGAGAGGCTCTAAAAATCATCCTTTTACTGAGCCCTCTCGGCTGTAAATTCAGCCCAGCTCAATACTGCTCCCCCCTCTCTAAACCTCCATTATTTCTTACCATGGATTAACCCTATGCTGCTGATCAAAAGGAAGCTTCTCTGTGTATCTGCTCAGGCATAGACCCCTTCATCCATTAGCCACTCATAATGAAAGCTTCAACTTATTATTATGGAGAAATCCATTGTTTGTCCACAGGTACCATATTTAGTGGGAGAGCATGATCTTCCGGAGGATTAAGGAAATGCTTCAGGGTTTTTTTTTTTGCTGCTCTTCAGAGGGGAAGCGGGAGGAGGGTGATGGGGTGGGAAAGAGGAGGGGTTAGATTGCCTCACAAAAATCAGGGGTCTTATGCACCTTTTGTGGGGTGAGACTGTTTCCAATTAAGACAGCATGAGCCACACAATATCACATTGTCACGCAGTAAACAGAGCTCTGCTTCCCACAGCAGTGGAACTGCATCCCTTTAAGGGCTAATGACTGTGTCACTGTCCTGTTTCCCTGCACCGCCTGAACACCTTAATACAGACATAACCTGAACGAGCATCAAAGAGCGCTCAACGCGCACAAGATACCGATCATATTTAGGTGCCATGTTCAAGATTTGACCCATGCATGACTACGATCCTTACTCGTTCTCGCTGCATTAGTCTGCCCCTTGTGTTTGAAGTGTACTTACAGTAAATCTGATACATACACCAGGGCTAAAAGCTTTACATAAAACTGTCTTCAAAGAGCATATTAACCCATCTTTGTTTACAAGATACAAGACGGAGAAAAAGACAATTTGGCACAATGGTCGTAAAATGCGGCACTCCCCACCTCACTGGCATGCACACACACACACACACACACACACACACACACTCTGCAGACATAACGCAGACACGAGGCTAAATCACTGGGGACAGGAGCATTTAAGACGCAGTGTCACATTTCTATGTAATAAATAGCAGAGATTGATTTGACCTCCCACTCAGGTCCTGCAGTTTACTTATACACAAGTTAAGAAAAATGGAAGCTTTGACTCTCTGGGGATCCTTTGGGAGGAAATCAGATAGCCTGTTGTGGTTTTAAGGGCCACGGCTGTCCAGCAGGGTCAATATGGCTCTGCTATCAGGCAGCCCACCTCTCTACCAGCTACTACGGCAACATGAGAGGGCCAAGCCTCAAACATCTCCAGCTGTTAAGTTAACTCTGGGTACCAGGATGAGTGACGGAGGGGAGAGGAAGGTCAAAGGGTTTTTGTTACTGTTTCTTCTGGGATGACAGACCCATCTTTTGCATTATTCACAGTAGCCCACCATCATCATTTTCCAAATATAGCCATTTTCCCACCACCTACTTTAGAGGACAAGAAGACAAACTGTCATCTATTTATGAACAGGCTAAATGAAAATACAGTGAAAAGAAAAGAACAGGAGGAAAACTTGTCAGTGAATCTGCAAAAGATCAGTCTTTGATACAACATCTCAGGAGCTGCCCTGAGGGCAGGAAATGAGAGTAGATACCAGCAGGTGTAAAGTCAGATCCCAATTTCGAACACCGGAAGGCAAATGACTTCTTCCTCGTCGACAATGCATATCTGGCACCTTAAACAGGGGGTGGTGTCTCTGTAAGCATTTACAGTGACATAAGGGGAGGAAATTGCCTGAGACACAGAGCAAAAATGTATGTGCGTCTGGCTCACAGCTGCAGGACGAAGCTCCCGAAACACATCGTCTGCCATACTGTATATACTGTATATATACCACACTATCCACCAGCAACGTCTGACTAACTCACCACTGTTTTAAGCCAAACACCTGTGCTTCTCATCTCCCAAAAATACTGTAGAAAAAATGAACACAACATCAGAGTCTGAACTCATAATCAGCGAAAGTAGTCCACCTCAACGAGAGTGAAAATACACAGAAGCTGTTCCCAAACAGCAACATGTGGTGCCCATAAAGCCCACATCCTCTTCAGAGTAATTATATTGCTACAGCCACATGAATTATCAATGACGCAACACCGAGTGACAACATCTTCAAAATATGTCAGCCACACCAAACAGGAGCTCCCAATTCAGATGACTCCGGTTTCCATTACAGGGTTAGTGAAAGCTAAAATTACAACTGTGGAATGTCAAAAGAGTTATCTATGTATCTATCTATCTCTCTGCCTGCCAAACGCCTACTGGACACACACTCCTACCACCTTAAATGGCACTACTCCTTGATGGCCTCATGCTTTTACCCCTCTGGCAAAGTATTGTACATGTACGTGCTTATCAGCAGGAAATGCATCAATCATTTCCAACCGCAAGAAATATGCAAAATATGACCGTTCTATTATGTGTTTCAACGAGGATATAGCCTCATTACCAGGGAAATAAGCAAGTGTGTTTCGTTTTGAACAAAGTTTACACACCGTTAACACTGCAGGAAACGCTGGAATGCTGTGAACACATTGGCTGCTATTGACTACGCAGCTTGCTTTCCCCCTCAGCTCTGCAGTACGGAGGGAAACCAGCCAGTGATGAACGATGGCAGCGCAGTCAATGAAAAATCAACTGGGAAGCACAAAGCTCTTAATGCTCAGCCATATTGGCTGCTGACGGGAGCAAATAACATCAGCATAGCACTTACAGAGACCAATCATACATTTCCACCAGCAACGACACAGGTTCTGGACCGCAATAAATTCTTTCCCCTGATTAAACAGTAAATTCTGCATGCCTATCAGGGTCCCATTAAGTGGGGGGCTGCTTTCAAAAACATCATTAATCAAGCAGGAGATATGGAGCGAAATATCAGTCATCGATTGTAACTGCTTATGACAGTTTACACAGCTTTATATCTGCAGGGAGTGCTCGCTGATCTATCAATTACCAGCAGCCCTTACCGCATGCTAATTGTGCATTTTCTCCTCTAATGCATTTGCACTGTTATCTTATAGGCTAATGAAACCAAACAAATCAATAAATATAAATTATACATGCAAAGATGTACTGCTGTGAACATAAAGCCTCTAATTAATTGCACTTGATTAATTTATATACTTTAATTATCTCTCCTAGCTGCAGATGGCATAAATATCTGGACAATCTGCTTATTGCTATGTCAGTCATAAAACGGCAGACGCAGTGAAACTATTAGGTGAGGCTAGCTTTGTCACTGGAAAACACAGTTGCTGACATAAAAAAGCCTTGTCTCTGAATAATTTAAAGACAGCAAATTGCCAGACAATGCAGGACTCGGCACTGCTGTAATTTCTTTGCTGGTTTGTTATGGTGATGTCCATTTTGCGTGAGCAGAGGCAAAACTCACCACTACATGCTTAGTTTCCTTGTTTTATGTTGTTTCCCTAAATGGTCGGGCTGACACGTTTATGCAAGTTCTCTGTGCAAATATCATTTGTTGTTAAGTGAAACAGAGCACCGCATCGTGGAAGCAATATCTGCTGCGACTCATATTTACTGTGTAATATGTCTGCACAACTTCAACACAGTTTTTACACTCAATTTCAATTAAGTCACTTTACTGAAAACAGTTATGACTTTCTTAATTTTACCCGTACTTCCTTGACCAGCCAGTGTGCAGAGCTTTTGTTTAAAATCTTTAATAACTGGTAAACAGCAGATTATTTTCCATTTAAACCAATAGCTATGCACAGCTATAATCTTCCATAAGCTTCTAACCAGTTTAAAAGGCAATATTACAGATGAAAGCCTGTAATTCAAAACTACTATATGCAATTTGAATAAAATACAACAAAGGCAATGCAGCCCCATTGAAAAGCAATGATGTGATACTGCAATCTGCTGCAAGAAGCACAAAGTTAAGTATGTTGTGGAGTTGGCCAATAACTTGCCTTTGGAGGGTGCAGGAGGGGTGCGATAGCGAGGCTTCTCAGGGTTTACATCTTGATGCTGCTAATGAGGGTGTTTTTAGTATAATTACCCCAACAGGGTGCTTGGCAGTATAATTACCAGAAAGACATTACAGAGGAACATTAGTGTGTCCAGGTACAGTAAATATGTCGAGCTACGAGGTGACGAGGTCTGCTCTTTTTCTCAAGCTGGATCTTTTCTAAACAAGCTGTTATTTTTTCCCCCCACATGTGCAAAATTACTATCAGGTACAGTCACAGTCACAATTTAACCATGAAACAATATCAGGTTTAAAACTTTTAGATGTGGAGCTGCATGTGGACATTTGAATTTTGCAACATGGTGAGTCCAGAGACAGTCCAAACAATCCAAGATTTTATAGCCGAGAGTCAAACTGCAGCGAATCAGCTGCTCACAGAGACGTCTAGCATGGCAGAGACGTCTAGCACTTTTGTGTAGGCGAATCCAGACATATAGTTTAGACCACATAAATGCCACATTGCCTGTAAAAACACCTGGACTTTTTGGCCCAGACTTCAAACATTGCCTGTGCACTGTATTTACCCTTGAATGCAGGAATATTTTTTTATTTTTTTTTAATAAAATAATCTCATCCCATCATACCTGAATATGCAACATGGAGTTGTCATATTTGCAAATTTGCAGATCAATACATCTATTAACTGCCCAGTTGAGGTTGTAGTGTTGAATTATTGTTTCCATATAGTTATGAGAAGAAATTCAGAAAAAAAAAACAACAGAGACCATAAAGCTAACTGCAGCTCACACAGGATCTTATGAATATTCCCATTTATCTCATCACATACAGTCCTAGTACTTGGTGTCCTTGTTTGCTGTAAAATTCTAAATGTAAAGTAAATGTTAAATTTGTCTACTTTTTGTTTTATTTGCTAATTAAATTGATAAATTCAAATATAAGTCCTGTTTGACAACACATCCACCACCTCAACAGGAAATACACCACAACCATATAAACAGAATTTGGGGACAAAAGCACAATTTCTCAGACAGTGTGTCTTTACTTTATCTTCCCTCCCCTCAGAGCCGAGACTTTTAATCATCCCGATATGATGTAGTCACTTTTAAACAATAATGATCATGGAAGCGGCGTCATTTGGGAGGAGGTGATCAATCAGAAGCTCATTCAGCTTTAATTCATGTAGATGCACACCTAATACTCATTACAAAGATGCAATTTCCAGCCAGTCAACGTAGATTAATGGGGAACCATCTCTCCTAGTGTTTCTTTGCGCCGTGCCATGCCTCCAGCAGGATGGATGACTTTCATACAGACACAACTGGTTCACTGGCTCATTTATTTCACAGACACACGCTTATGACAAACTGCTTAACTGAAAACATACTCAGCAGAGAACGATCAAAATGACACACGGCACAGTTTTTCTTTGGTGATTTTATTATTTTGGTTTGACATGTTAACAAGAACAAAATGTTTTCAGAAAAATGTCTGTTTCCTTACCTTCTTCATAACCAGAATAATTTCTTAATGTCATTTCACTTTCATTCATTTGTCATTAAAAAATAGAATATGAGTGTTGTAGAGAAAAAGCTTCAAAATTATTCTTGTTTTATCAGTGGATTTTTTTTTCAGATGGTGATTTATTCAGATAGTAATTGTGAAAATTTGAATTGAAATTGTCTGTTCAGTAAAATTGCAGTTTGTAACAGTTCTTTACATTTATCAAATTTACAGAACAACTGGTTTCAAATAGTTTTAAGTCATTAATAGAATTTATTAATAGATTTTTATTTATCTCATTATGGAATAACAGTTTGTAACCGTTCAGGACATAAATGAGGAAATTTGTTTCAACAACATGCCACAAATATTAATGTAAAATTAAGAATAAGAATAAGAAACATGAATACAGAGGTGTGTGTGTCATTTTCCATCTGTCCTTTACAGTATAACCCTCTCATCAACTGAGTGTGTGTTTGTGAGTGTGTGTGCGTTTCTGTGTGTGTGTGTGTGTGTGTGTGTGTGTGTGTGTGCGTGTGTGTGTGTGTCTACTGTACACATTAGAAACTTGTAGCTGTGTGTTTCTCTGCAGCAGAACTGCCAAACCCTTACAGTAACACTGCTTAATTAAAGGGTCATGTTTACAGTTTACACACATTATCAAGAGGAAAAAAGAAAAGGAAAAAAAAAACATAATTTCACCAAGTAGTGAAGTTTTGGTTTGGTTGTCAAAGCATAAAAACATTCATTCTGGAAAAAAAAGAAAAACTCAACGATGTTGAGCTGAACGAGAGCTTTATTGCTGGACATATGTGATATTAATAAATATAAATTATTTATGAATTTTCCTGTAATTTATTTTGCTGTTTAAATATACAGCACACTTGTATATACCAATACAAATCATTTCTAATTAAAAAAAAAAATGTTTCACAGATACAAATGAGCTTGTTGATTTTTTTTTTAACTACAAATTAAACCATAATTGAATAAACATTAAGTATTTAATCAGGCTGGAAATTGCAGTATGTTCCTCTTGGGTATTTCACATAATTTCAGTATTATTTTAAAACATGATTTCCATCTCCAGGTGAGACAGAGAAATGATCGGCTGGAGCTGGTGGAGTGGCTGAGGGGGGATTAGAGCGTAGGGAAGGGTTGAGGCTGTCCTGAGGAGCACCAGGTGCCTGGAGTTCAGTTTCCTGCTCTGGGCTATGTCACAGGCTGTGGGTTGGACCAAGCTCCCTGCCCACTGCCCTCCCCTTCCTCTTCCTCTTCCTCTTCCCTATATCCTCCTTCTCCCTCAGCAGGCCCAGCCATCCATTCTGCATTAATTGGGTTTGGTGCTGGAATCCCCTTCTCACAGCACATGCTCACGTCCAACCAGCAGCCGTAAAGACAAGCATGTTTAGCGCAACAATTATGATAATTGCTGCAGAGCACTCAGCTGAGGGAATAAGCAAATCTGATTAAGGGCCCCTCTGCATGATCAAATATTAATCTGATGTGTCTTCGCTCTGACCTGGCTTGGAACATAAGAAGCTCTTATGGTCTTATGCATTAACAGATTTGCACAGGCTGAACTCATAGCAACTAATAATATTGGACATGCAAGTCTGAGCGCTGACGGAATCTTCTGGGAGCTGAATCCACTTAAAATGAAGCTAAATAAAAACAGCAAAGGATATTAATCAGACAAAGCTTTATGACGACTCAATTACTGCAAATTAGAAATGACAGTAAACACCTGCGAGTGCAGAATTCTCAGAACCACCTGTTGAACTGGACTGAACACAACAAGCTGGTGTAAACCTTTTACTAAGCTGATTCTGCTATATGGAGCTGACCACACACACGCACATACACCTACACCCTTGTCATTAGGAGAAGAGTAAATCTTTTAGCATTTTATTTTAGACAAGATTTAAAAAGCATATGCAAATGTAGACTATTAGACACAGTACATTTATTATTTAAAAATCCTTAAAAATATTCTAAAAAAGCAAGAAAGTCTTGGCATGGGATTGATATGACTTAAATAAATAATCCAGATAAATAATAACTTAAGGTATTTTTAAACATACCACGAAAATGTATCAGCTAATTTGAAGAAAATTTAATTAGGGTTAATTGTGGCAAATTGTGTTTATGAAATGAGATCATATTTTCATAAAATTAAAATTCCTCAGTGATGCAAGTTTGTCACCATAGTGCCACTATCCAAAATACTGTGTGGATAAAGCAGTGAAAAATGCTGCTAAAAGGTTCTTAATAACTGACATAGAGCACATTTATACAAATTGTATCAAAAATATCATAAAAGGGGGTTAGAAACTCAAAAAAAAAACACTGAAAAAATGCATTGAATGTATTTGAAATTTCCTAAAAAAATTCAAAATCCACCCCAGTGAATGAATTTCAGTATTGACGGTTCAGCTGTACAGTGGACTCATCAGATTGAACTCTACTTTAAAGAGTAGAGAGCAAGCAATAAACAGGACAGCCATGAACCAGACAGCAACTGGCAGTTTAAAGGAGATTAGAATGATATTAAATCAACACAAATACCCAGTATTTAACAACACAAAACAGCTTGTAAGAATCATTGGATTATGAATCTGGATTACATCTCTACAGCCTCGTTGCTGAGAGACTGGAGAGGGGAGGACTCCAGATGACCTAATCTACTTACAAAGCATATTTAACTCACTATGATTTATAAATGAGATAAGGCTTATGTCAAGGTCAAATCTTAATTCAAAACATACTGTTTACTCTGCTGGGCATTAGAGCAACAGATGTCCCTGCCGCCTGCTGCTCCTCTCCAAATAAATACATGTCAGCATGAAAAATAAAACAGCATTTAACGGACAAGGAATGTGCAGCCGAATAATGAAAACCACAGTACACATCAAATAACATTAATACATACAGTACAGTATGATACATGTCCACAGTGCAGAGCTGTAAACAGCCCCAGTGATGAGCAACTCTCAAAGCACAAAGTGAGGGCTGTAAAATCATTGAAACATTAAATTTAATAACATGAACTCACTTATGGGAATTTCTAATTACATTCTAATTGCATTCTAATTAATTATACCAACTTTATGACTAAAAATGAAAAGACTATCATGGTGCATAAGCAAATTTTATGCATGCACTCGTACCGCCTAAAACAATTCAACGCTCTCGGACTTCTACACAATATTACACAAAATGCTTTGTAAGAGTTTATAGGCTTTCTAAGCATATGAATATAACAAACTGGTAATTAATTTGACCATCTTTCTATTATTGTGATACAGAGTAATCCATCCACGGACACAACGCATTCAATTTAGGGTGTAATTCTATGACACGAGTTGAATGCTGTTTGTAAGAATGATCTTTCCTCACTAATATGAGATTAACCCAGATGTTTTGTGCAGAAATACAAACTCACTCACTGCTAGTTTGATGGTCAATGCATAGAAATACCACAAAATGATAACGGCAGTTAGGATAAAAATGAGGGTATACTCAATGTACTTCCTAACAACTTAGAATAAAATACAACTACATGCATGTCGTTTACTGTGGGGGGAAACCAGGTCGATCTGAGGAAGCTCACATATGATGAGAGGGTGACTCCACACACAGAGAGAAGCATTAAAGCTGGTAGAAATCCTCTTGATTAGGGTTAGGGTTATGTGCTTGCAGGGTTGTAATATTGCTGGGATGTGGAAAATCATTCATGTTCAGTGAAAACAGAAGTAAAATGAATAAAAAGCATACCCACCTATTCATTTAAAAAAATTAATAACAATAAAAACCAGCTTCACTAAAGAAAAATATGGTTTTAGGATGTCTTCAATTTAAGATAAGATAAGATATGATTAGATAAGATTAGATAAGATAAAACTTTATTCATTTCGAAGGAAATTCTTTCACAGCAGTTGCCATACACATTTAAAGCTTTTTTTAAAAAACAAAACAAAAAAAAACATATACAGTGCAGAATAATGCAAAAATGCAATATTGTGCAAATCAATAATCTAAACAATACAATACACAAAAATCTACAAAAAAAAACACTAAAGAGCATAAATATGCAAACATAAATATTCAGTAAGCTGCCAAGTATGTGTCAAAGTGACATATGCAGGTAAAGTGACATTGATCATTGATATGAAATATTGGAATGAAAAAGAAGGAATTAAGAAACACAAGAAAACACAGTTTTGCCTCATCGACCTATTAAGATGTGATTTACTGCAAATGATGAGATGCAGAGTGACAGCAGTGACATAAAGTATAAACAGAACAAAAAAAAAAAACTACACTAAACTCAAAATGAGACCACTTTGAAAATTCAGAATATAGCCACAAAAACCACTGATAAGCTTCCTGTTTTTATATATTAAATGGAAAACACCAGCTTCAGTCAACGGTTTAATCATAATCTCCCATCATGGTGAGATTCCAGCCCCTTATTTGACTGCAACCATAGTAACAGAGCTGATGCTTTACATTGCGTTAATGGTTAAGCTCACTTACAATTCAACAAACACAGTTTAGCCAGTGATCACATGAAAGCAGAGAAAATGGATGACATTATTCTGTTATTGTGTTTATTAGCTGTGGTTTAAGTGTGATTATGTCATGTACTAAGGTGTTTTGAAAATAAAAAAAAAAACTTCCTGTTGTCTGCTCGCACACATCACTGTAGCATACTGCTGTATAAATATAAAGCATGGGAATTAGAAAGGTGATACTTAGCATCTCTTTTTTGAGGATGAAATAATCTTTTAAATCTAACAGAGTGACTCATGTTTGTCCAGAGAAACCAGAGTGTTATTCCTGTCTGTCCTCTGAGCAGAACAGGCCCTACTGCTGTCAGCCTGCGGTCATTCCTCAGTCTAATCTAAACACTGAAATGAGAGAGGAGACGGAGGACTTTCATGGCACGCTGCACCCTGAGCCACAGTCCGACCAGTGCTGGAGTGACCACAGCTCATCTGCCTGCACTGGAGAAGGTCAGCAGTGCTTCCCGGTCGCTCTGGGAGGAGAATCCTTCCTGAACCACGTGTGGCATGGATACATGAACAGAAGACTGCTTCTCTGCTATCTACGCCTGTCTCTTGTTCCAACCTCCCACACAATTGGATTAAAGCAGTACCCCTCTAATTCTGAACAGTTCCCAAAGATTTAATATGCCACTGGAATTTGATGTATGACTTAATTTAGATGGAAACCTCATGACATGCGGCTTGTGACCTCATGTTGAAACACTCATTAAGTCTTTGCGAGCGTATTAATGCCTTTGGACCTGTACTGGTCGAGATTCATGAAGTTTTATAAGTTGTAGTTATCAGTTATTTCTATTAAAAAATGGAACGCAAATAATTATTTATAAATAACTGTAATAATCGTAATGCTCTCAGTTACTTACATCTTGTTTTCTTATTTTGCTGATTTTTTGCTGTTTGCTACATGCAGATAAAAATAAACTTTATAAACTGCCAATAACTTTTACTGTAATTCACTGACACAATTAATTCCTCCATTTTTTTTCTCCTCTGGGTAATTAACTATTTTATTGCACTGTGTAAATACGCTTAAACATTTCTTACAAACCAACGGAGCAGCAGGATTACATCAAAAATGAAATATGAGTTTTCCAAATTTGTAGTTGCAAATGCAAATATTTTTCATATATATGATGACATATATACATAACGTATGTATTATCTTATATATTGTGTTTTTGGTCAATTTTAAATGAGCAACATAAACAAAACTTTGCTGCATGGTTCTATGTTCTATGTTAAGTATTGCCTTTAAAAGAGTTAAATGACAGATTGGTTTATTAAACTTTTTTTGAATATCCATTACTAACATGTATTTTTTTTGCTGCCATGCTTTTTCACCCTACAGTAGGCTATAGTACCTTTTAAAAATAACCAGCAGGTACAATTAAAAAAGGGGAAAGCATAAATTAAAAGTGAAATATTATCTAAAACTATTTTATTATCATTATCTCTATTAGAAAAATCTAACTTTTTGATCAGTGGAGGTGTGCTGCTACAAGTGGCTGAGGTTTCTTTGGTGCACATGCAGTGCAGGCAGGTGCACACAGCCCACCGTGGGGTATCAGGTATCCCCTCGGCCGAGGCCTCTCCCATTTGTCATGGTGAATGAGTGGTCTGCCTGACTGCACTTTCTCATTCCATTTCCTCCCAGGCTGCACTGAGGCCCTACCACCCACTGTACGCTGTCATTTCTTTAACCCCTTTTTCCATTCACATGAAGTGTGGCCAATAATGCTCTCTCACATTCCTCCTTTCAATAGCTTACACGCTACGGTCTCCCACCTCCGCTACCCCTCCCCAAACTCACCGTACACCCCCCTCCCCTCCATCCACACACACACACACACACACACACACACACACACACACACACACACACACACTCCTCTCGTCTCCTGGTCAGTCTACACCTCCCCTAATGGTGTGAAAAGCAAATGTTATCCATTTGAAGTCGCAGGTGTTCCTCAAAAAACATTGACTTAATAATAAGAATACCACTACTAATGATGAAAAGACCCCCAACATAAGTCAGAGCACCACCTAAAACACTCATTTTGAATATATTTAGCTGATATAGATATCACTATAACCTATTTTTTTATTTTTTCAACCTGGCAGATGATCATAAGTTTAATTATTAACCTCTTAACAAGAAGTCCAGCATGCTCTCTCCTCCCAGTCCCATTACAAAGAGAGATGTTAGTGTTGCTCTTACTTACGTCCACAGAGCTTCCCACCATCCATGTTGGCTGTGATATTTGGCTCAACCATCATACCCACCACGTTCCACCACAGTAAAAAACACCGAGCCCACCGGCAGCCTCTCTGCAACTGTAAGAGGCAACTGGAATGGAAAACATTGTCTGTTCCTACTCAGCGAGGGGAAAAAAGAGCTGGAGCACAAACACAACATCCCCAGCTCATCCTATGAAGAAACTTTGCCTCTTTCCTTTTTTTCCTCTCCTGCAAAAAGAAAACCAGGAAATCTCCACTTATTTCAACAAACATTTGCCTCAACTCAGGAACTAAGCTGGACTTTTTTTTTTCCTTTTAAAAGTGTGTGGTGTAGAGAGCATATGTTGTCTAGGTCCACCTCAGCTGCAGTGGGAAGAGATTGCAGCACCATCTGCTGGCGAAAAGACAGTCAAAGAAAACAGTGAGAGGAGATGTAGCAGGGAGGAAAAGTTTAAGAGAAGTTTTAAGAAAGATCCAGAGTCCAGAGTGAGTGTTTCTGGTTTAATATCCGCTAAGGTCACTCATTCTACATGATTTCATGGTGCTTTGGATAAAAACCCTACATGAGCGTGCAAAGAAGAGCCAGACAGTGGAGACAAATGTCAGCATCATAATTCAACTTCAAATCACTAACTTGGGGAGGTAAAAGTTCACGGAGGCCTCTTCCTCACATCACATTCATAACTCGGACCATGAGACATATAAACAAAGTTTCTTGTCCTCGCCCTCATTTCCTTCAGTGGACGACTAATAACGAGTTAATCAGCCTGATTGCACATTCATCACTGTGATCCGTTGCTCTTTTTTCAGCTGACGAGGGGAAGCGTGTTTTACTTGGGAAATGAAATATTTAGTGACCTGTTGCTTTTGCCCTTACACTGGAGACAGAGGCCGTACAGCTGAGTAAACAGCAGGCCTGCACAGCGCACAGGTAACAACTAGTGCCCTATCTCCTCAACGTTGACCAGTAAAACATGGCTACCCTGGATACATGAGTAAATAAATAAACAGTCTTTGCATTTCTTAAACAGAGCCATGGAAGGTACAGAAATAATTTGTGCGCTCTTAACTCTTTAAGTGCCTTTGACATCATTTAAAATCTGATGCTTGAGTGCCATCAACGTAATAATACGTTAGAGTGTTTTTTGGCAGTGGGTTGCCAATCGCAGTCTGCCACAGCCTGTGAGTAATGTTGGGGCTTATGGGAGATGTAGTCGGACCATAAAGAGACGATATACGCCACGGAGATCAAAGCAGGAAGTGGAGACGATCGAGATTAGAGAGCAAAACAGACGGATTCTTGAAAAAAGTGGTGATTTTGGTAAAAGTGGCCTCTACTCTACCTCTGATAAAACAAGAATGGAACAAGGTAAAAACAAACATTTTTTTCATGATGAAATAGAAAGTATCTTCTTTCATTTGAGCTATTCAGTGTTTTCAGAGACATAGTACAAAATATTCTGTGGGTCTTGAAATATGACTCAAAATGGCCAAAAACGCTGGCACAAGGCACTTTATGTTTTATAAAACAGCTGTCACTCAATGAGTTAAACTGCAGAGTTGGACTGAATATGCAATTAATATACAGTTAATGCTGCTGCTGTAGTTGAAGGACTTTTCTTTTTCCAATATTTTGCAGTCAATTCTTTAACTGATAACAGAATTGTAATATATGGAAATTTAGGTTAACCACTAACATCAAAGGAATAAAACAGAAATCTTAACATGATCAGAAAATGTTTTCTTTAATAAAAGTGTCACTATTTTTAGGCATTTGAGCTGGTCTCCTGTATGACTTTCATTTAGGCATCTTCCCTAGTGATGGACTTAATGAGGTAAAGCACATTTATGTTAGTGATCCTAATGAATGCAGACATGTGTTATACCAGTGTGTTAGTACAGCGCTGAGAGACGACCAGAGCGATGAAGAGATCCTACTGTAGTCCTCCTCTGTAAACCCACATGCACACAAAGATCTTCAAGGAGAATTAAGATCTTTACTGTGGGTCTATGAAGCTAACTTCAAAGACTGATATGAAAACCAACAAGACCAGAGAGGGCTCAGGAGATGGGAAAATGAGGAGAATCAATATCTTTGTGCAGAAAGTGGGGGAATTATGTAAATGTTTCATTCAAAGTTAAGGAGTTGGGTTTTTTTTCTGCAGTTGTTATTTGACCTCTGAGATTTGTAAAGATTTGTTGCTCAAGCTATGTTTGTATCATAGACTCATTGCAGAGTGGTAATTTATGAGGCTGTAAATAGACAAAAGGCATCAGAGGCATGATGCATGTTAATTCTGAGGTAATGCTTCTGCAGCATATCCACCAACAAAGTTTCGAGGTAATAATCCAACATTTATCACATTGTCTACATGTAACACCTCATAATAACAAGTGCACAACTAAGATCTGTTGTGTATGTGGAATAAGAATCCCTTTCAACCATATGTTCACAGTGCCTGTTCTGCTAAACATAACTTAATCATGTATTAAGGCATAAGCTACACCTGAGGACAGAGGCCCCCATCATGGAGGTGTTAAACATGGCATACTAAATATCTCATTTTTTTCATAGAGCACCTGTTCACCGCCACTTCTCCTCTGTGCTTTTTCAATAGCCCGTTTCAGACTGTCGAGCCAGGCCAGGCCAGAGCCATTAGGGGGCTACCTCAGTGCTAACAGCCCTGGGCCACAAGCCCCATGCCCCGAAACCGTTTGTGTTTACACTGTCAGGCTACTAACTCCTCTGGGTTACGTCCCCATTTGCAAAAATGTCACTGATACAACCCATTATGAAACAGGATAGTTTGATAAGTTTGATAAAGAAAGAAAGAAGCTGTTACGGAGGCTATGTGCGGGACAACGGCAAAGAGCAATCAAATTACAACAGGAGCGACAACTGAGAGCCAAGGCATGGAAACACAAAAGAATTGACGTATGATAACCATAAAACATGTTCATAAGGCCAGCTATACCACACGAGGCTGTATAGAAGATCACTAACTGATAGGCTATTTGTTTACATTGATAGCAGTAGGCTACATAGCTAACAGTAAACACCAGCAACCTCGACAGCACCTCTGGCCCTGCTTTGGCACCACTAAGACCATGGTTTAGGTGGGGCCAGAAATCGTGGACCATTAGCACCAAGATGGCCCAGAAGGGGCCCTCAGTTAGCACCTGGCCCTGCAGTGTGAAAGTACTTAGCACCTGCAAGCCCAGGCTGGTTCGGTTTTGGCTCAATAGTGTGAAACCCGCTAATCAGTGCTGGTAAAACAAACTGAAAAGATCTTCTGTGTACAGCTACAAGTTGAGGACGACAGGATATATATCAGTTGTGCCTGATCAAGGTCTATTGAATTCTAACCTCTCAGCCATCCTCAAATGACCAGTCAGCACTAATGCATCCATATTGTGTCTATAAGTGTGAATTGATTTATATTGCTGCGAAGCATCCCCAAGACATTGAAAGAGCACCATTGGAACCCAATACCAATTATATATGTTTGTTTCTGGGGAAATGGCCACTCAGTACATTGGATCAATGTGGACATCAAAGGTCAGAGCAATACATTTCTGCTGAAAAGTTAGTGTGCCATCAAGCAGCTCATCTGCCAACAGCCTTCTCCTGACTGGGAGTGAGGTGCAATAAAGATGGACAGATAGATTTACATGGTTTCCTGCGTCCAATAAGCTCCTTTCCCAGTTTCCAAATGAGAGCAGCTACTGCATAAATATGCTAAGGGCTACACATCAACACCCATACTGTAAATATACCAATGCAAACATACTATAAATAGTTTAGGGATTAAATGAGGCCATGTTTGAGCCTGGCTTGAATGGAGGGCTTTGATAATGAGGCGATAAGCACGAGCAGCCTCAGTGGTCTCTGCTCTAAACTGAGAGTACTGTAAACCTCCAAACAGGAGCAGAGCTCATCGATATTCATATGCAAATCTAATTAAAGACCATATTAATTACCTGGGCCTGAATGCTCCTGCTGAAACTAACACCTGGCAGGCCTGCAGAGAGGATATCCTTATGCAAGCATGCCTTATAGATTGTTGCTTTTCTCCCCCCTTTTACTGCTCACGCCTCTGAGGACCTTTTGAATCCATATTAATTTCCTCTCTGGCAGTTATGTGGGCAGGGTATGAACTGTGCTATTTCACTTTTAATCTGTCAGTAATTTAGTAATGTGTAAACTAATTATGCCGCAATATTAATGTAATTGGTTTTGGGAGCTGTTCAGAAAAAAATCAATGTGTTTGCAGAGAATGCAGTAAATTGCATTGGGTTATTATAATCATGTGTCAAGTGCTGATTATGTTATGAAACTAAAAAGTGGATGTCAGCCACAGGTCAATACAGCTGAGCTCCATAAAATCTATGCCTCTCCATTCATTAATGTGAAAGCAGTCAGTGAGAGCCATCTCTACTTCCTCCCTCGCTCCCACCGCTGCAACTTCCTGTATATATGATAGCGAAAGGTATGTACATAGCAATGAATATAATAACAAAACTTTTTTTTATATAAAACAAAACAAATATAAGCAGTACTTTTGTGTGATATATAAAACTAAAATGAGAAGTTTAAGTTTAACCCTTTAACACCCAACGTGTCACTGATGACGCATCGTACATGCACACTTTGGATTACCGTAAATTACGTAGCAGTTTATGCTATCAGGAAAAAAATTCAATGGTTTGTGAAAGCTGAGACGTTGCTCTTCACAGCTAATATGGTGTCATTACAGTAATTTCATTACTGTAGCAGCCGCTTTGTTCTCTATGGTAAAAAAATCTGTATATAGTTTCCATTTTATGGGTAATTTTTGCACATTTAGTGACTGTATCGTAAATAACTAAATTCAAATTTAAACTTTAACATGTAAAATATGTTATTTATCTTTAATTGCATTGTTTTTGTCCTAAAATCAAGTTCCGTTCTGTGTTTTTCTTCATTTTAAACTATTATTACACTCTTATAACATGCAGTAAATTGTAAATAATTGCCAGATATTGTAATTTCCAAGTATTCTAGATAAGAAAAATGGTCCAGACAAAATTTTGAGGCTTAGATGTCAAAGGGTTAAGTTTGCATGACTGTGCACAGTGAGGGGTGTTAGAGTCAACAAGAGGAGCCTGAATTATAGAGTAAGTAAAGAAAGTGATGCACTTCAAAAAAAGAAATGATTTACTGCATCTGGATGAAAATGTAGGGACTAATTTTGAGTCATTTGTATCCACAAATAACCCACAAAAAGTCAAGGCTATTACTTTCTGGACTGCAAAATTCACTGGGTCATAAAGTCCCAGATGACACACAAGTTGCCCGTTATATAAAAGGCTGAGATAATTAGGAAATCAGTTGCTATAAACAGAAAAAATCAACAGTTTAAAAGTTTGCACGAAATGAAACGGATTACCATGCACTTAAACGTGATACTGTGTTGTTTGATGAGACTGGCACAGAGGACTGTGGGACTGAGCGACGTCTTCATGCCGCAGTGAGCGGACTCAACATGTCTGGTAGTAATTACAGCTGTCAAGGGTTATGATTGATAGCCTTTGTTTACAGTGTTTAAAAGGGGAGGACAGATTTCAAAACATAATTTTGGTGCACACATAAATAATTGAGCTTAACTTGAATGTTAATCCGGAGTAAAGACTTCTGCAATTGCACCAAAAGGTTCAATAATCAAACAGCAATAACACTTCCCATCTTTACCATGAAATTATGTCCGTTTTCTATACCCACTCATACATCTTAACTTGACAGCTTTCAGCCAACTGTGACGATTACTGGAGGTAAACGCAGTGCTCAAGTTAAACTGTACATACTCATCAAGGGACGAGTTTGAACTTCTGAAAATGATTAAAAAGAGACATCTTGAAAACAGAGCTTATGCATTTTTAACTGCCTGCAATACGTAATCTTAGAAAAGCGCAATTTCCAAATTGCAGGATGATTTTAAATGGTGAGACAAAGACGGAGAATTTAATTTACCATGAAAATCTATGCAAATCTACTTTGATTGTGATTGAGTTTCAGATGCCAGAAATGCTACTTTGAAAAATATCTGGAGGCTACATTTCTCTTTTGGCATTTTCTTTATGAAAACAAGCCAGCTGTTTGTAAAATGTCTGCCTCCCTGTCTGATCTGTCCCAGACATGTTTGGCTGACACCAGAGTCAATGAGTCAATGGAAGCTTGTATTCCACAGAGAAGGCATTTAGATGAGACTCAGGCTCATACTGTGAACAAGAAGTGCATCTTTCTGCGACTCCAGCAATGGATTTTTATTGTTCTATAGCTGGCATGGAGTCTTGAGATCCCCAACCACCCCGACCATCACCCCAGATCAATCTTTATTCTCTGGCCAACTCTCTCTATACAGTGCAGGGTACACTGCATGCTGGTAAGAACATGGTGATAGGGTTTTCTATTATATACTTTGAGAGATAATTATTAGAATTTTTTTAGAAAAATTGTCGTCATATCCAACATCATAGCATTACTTTGAGGGGGCAGATGAAAAGCACATTTCTTTGCAAATGATATATGTACTAACTTTAATATTTAATATTTGCTTGAAAACTATTCTAAAAACTAAGACACTGATGAGTGTTATAGTTTTTTTTTTTTGTTACATCCCCACTGGCCAATAGGACTTGTCATGGATTTTCTTTTCCATCTTTGTAAATTAGCACAGTAATATAATTTTGGTATTAGCCAAATGAGATTTTTTTAGTCAATTTTTTTTCTTTATTATGCTTTTTTCCACATGGTACCATATTTGATATGGTGTTATGATTGGGTTATCAACAGCACTGACCTTGACATGGAAAACTAAATTTTTAAAATTCAATGAAAGTGAAAGCAGAGAGTGAGAGGTCATCATGCCATCTAAACCATCTAAAGTTTGCTTATTCTAAATTTGATGGAACATGGAAACTACTGTAGAAAATCAAACATCTTGTCAGTATTTACACAAATGCAAAATGTATATTCATTCTTTCTTCCTTTCACTAATTTGTCATATATTTTTAATATGACATTAACTCTTTGAGTGCCAAAGACGTATATGTGCGTCTTTCCTTTTCTCAGCAGCAGGCACAACAGGGCACTCTCACACACCCTGTGAGTAATACTGGGGCTTCTGGGATTTGTAGTCAGGACATAAAGAGATGGTATACACCACGGAGATCAAAGCAGGAAGTGGAGACGATTGTGATTAGAGAGCAAAACGGACGGATTCTGGACAAAAAGTGTTGATTTTGGTGAAAGTGGCCCCTATTCTACCTCTGATAAAACAAGACCAGAACAAGGTAAAAACAAATATTTTTTTCATGATGAAACAGAGAGTCTCTTCTTTCATTTAAGCTATTCTGTGGTTTCAGAGACATAGTACAAAATATTCTGTGCATCATAAAAGATAATTCAAAATGGCCAAAAACGCTGGAACAAGGCACTTTTGTTTTAAAATAAAGGGCTGGCACTCAATGAGTTAAGAACATAAAATAATAATAAAAAATACTCAAAAAAGACATTATCTTGTCAATGAAAAAAAACTTAGTGATTCCCACCCTTATATATCAAACACGACAGAGATACAAACTGTACAACTTCTCTTCCCTGGGAAAAAAAGCAGTGGCTGTTTATCTGAGCCAGGCAGCTTCAGTGGCTTTTTTATAGAGGTGGTGGATCCCCAGTGCTTCTCTCAGGTCCTGAGTGGCTGAGCTCTGGGTTAGCCAAGACTACTGAAACATCCTTTCACTCCCAAATCACACTAAACCTCTCTCCTGTTTAACAAATTGCCTGAACCACAGAATGCCTTGTCTGGGGAAGGCTTGATCAAGCTTTGAAGTCCGCAGGTCAGTGTAAGGCCAGCTTTTGAAGTCACTGCTGAGGTTGGACTGAGCTGATTTTCCCTGGCGAAGTTTACAAGAATACAGCACAAACAACGACAGCGAAGCAGCACGCTTTCCATTTTCGGTAGTTCACACAGTGGTTGGTTGAATTAACTAATCAGACAGGGACAATGGTCACAGACAGTCCTTCTAGTCAGTGGTAGTATTTTGGCGCTTTTCCACAACGCAGTAACGGCACGGCATGGTATGGTACGGCACAGTACAGCCCATTTTTAGTACTTTTCCATTACAGTGGCAGTGTGAAACTGCCCTGACGTTATTTACATGCAACACAGAAAACCGAAAAACGAAAAAAGTACCTAGTACCAGGTACTAGTACAAAAGTTCCACAGCCATTTAGAGCCATGTCATGCCGTACCATACCATGCCTGTGGAAAAGCACCATTGGATTAGAAGCCCTGGACCAGTTCAGTTATAACTGAGAATAACATGGAGAAAGAATGAGAAATAACTGAATTGGTGATTTGAAAAAGTCAGGACGACCACTCAAAATGTCTATCTCACAGACACTGGGGCACCATTAGATAATTTATGAACTAAACACATTGTGTTTCTACCAGCCAAATTCTGTTTTTCCACAGCTGCAGCCCACACACAAGGCAGTGTTTTCATATCTCACAATGAACCATGGGCTGCAGCCGCCCCAAATAACAGTCACGAGGCAAAGGTTGCCGACGCCACTTACTCTCTCCCTGGTTGCTGGGCTCAGTCCCTGGGTGAATGATTCGCTTATGGCAGAGCTGGTCAAGCAGGGAATGATTCGCGAGAGCTAAGGTCACAGGCAGATGATGAGGCTAATTAATCTTGCTTTGCACTCCACTCGCTAATTATTTGCTTCCGTAATTATGCCCCTAATACCACCCCACCCTCCTGAACCGACGTAGCCCATCACGACCTCCTGCCTGTAGCTAGGGAAACAACCCATAAATTTGTATTTGAGGTGAACACGGTGGCAAGAAATGGAATCACGTCGCTTGTGTTTGTGACAGATGTTTCTGAAAAAGTGTCATATCACTCTTTTTCGGCACTAATGTGACCCTATGAAGAGCTTCAAATGCTCTTCTTCACACCACAGCAGGAAAGAGCACAGAAACATGGAAGGAGGGTAGAGGGAGGGGGAATCATTAAGCGACTCATTAATTCTCCATAATCACTCTTTCAGACACTTTTTTGTCACTTCCTCTGTGTGCGTGCTTCATACCGTTAACAAGCCGGCCTGCATGAGTCTGGCAGAGAGTGCGACAGCAGCAGTTAACAGCAGCTTCAGATGGAGGTGACGGTCGGGTACTCAACGCAAGACAAGCGAGACGGAGACAGGTAGTCACAGAGTCAGGGAATAAAGAAAGCTGGAGTAGCAGGAGAAGACAGACTGAAGACCCCAGGGCTCAAACAGAGCTAGATTTACCCTTATGTGCTAGTCTGGAGGAGCCACGGTCATTGATCGAGGCTGGAGAGCCATGGAAGCCGCCATTTAGGCTGGAGCAATACAACTGTGCTGGTATTGATTGATGAGGCTGCTCCTGTTAATATTATTTATGGTAGGGGGGCTACACAGCTCTCCGACAGAGTAAACCCCCCATAATAAGTGGTAATTGATGGCATGGGAGGCCAAGGCTTCCTCGCCCAGCCTTCCCCCAACTCACTGACCCCAGTCCTGTGAAAGTCAGATGGATTGCCTCTAACACAGTTATGATTGATATTATCAGATTACATAACCCACTACAGAAGCCTTGTGGGCCCACTCAAGTGGGCACATTGATTTTTGATTAGGACGCCACTCAACACATCTTGGAAGAAGCTGGGGAAAATATATCCTGCAGATCAGGCTGCTTCTCAGGATATTTCTGGAGGGATGTTTTCCATTACATCAGCGGGTCTCCAGCAGTGTGTACTAATATGACTCATAGGTGATACAGAATGTGAACGTGGCAGCCTGTCTAGCAATTATGCTCTCACTGCAAAGTGAAGCAAATTTGTATCCATTTTAGTCTTAGTCTGGACCATGGTGGTTTTGTCCATCAGATAAATTAGTGGAGTTAGCTGGAGAACATAAAAAATGGGTTTTAATGTGCAGCTAGACACTATAAGGTAAGCAGAGGAGGTCACCATGATGGAAACCTGATATTATTGTGCCATTTCACTCTATTAGTTCGCAATCAAACTGACATTGGATTTGACCTTGTAATCAAAACATCCTCCCTGTGCAGAGATAATGTGCAGTACAGGACAGCTGCTCTAAAAATCTATTGCACTGTCCATCCTGGAGGAGGGATCCCTCCTCTGTTGCTCTTCCTGAGGTTTCTTCCATTTATTTTTCCCTGTTAAACGTTTTTTTTGGGGGAAGTTTTTTCTTAAGTCGATGTGAGGGTTGTTTGTAAAGGACAGAGGGTGTCATACAGACTGTAAAGCCCTCTGAGGCAAATTCATAATTCGTGATATTGGTCTGTACAAATATTTGACTTGACCTGTCTTAAAAATCCTGAGTTGACTAAACTGATCATTTTAACATCAAAATTGTTTTACAATCAACAGATATCGATATGGTAATTCAACGATGAAAAGAAGAGTTTTTAACTGAAGAAAGTGCCTTGTTCTAGCGTTTTTACCCATTTTGAGTCACATTTCAAAACCCACAGAATATTTTGTACTATGACTCTGAAGACACAGAATAGCTCAAATAAAAGAAGAGACTCTCAATTTCATCATGAAAAAAATCAGAGGTAGAGGCCAGTTTCATCAAAAAACACCACTTTTTGTCTAGAATCCGTCAGTTTTGCTCTCTAATCTCAATCGTCTCCACTTCCTGCTTTGATCTCTGTGGTGTATACCTTCTCTTTATGCTCAGACTACATCTCCCAGAAGCCGGAAAATTTCTCACAGGCTGTGGGAGACCGTGATAAGCAAGCCACTCCCAAAAAAACACTTTGACATATTAGTACATCGCTGGCACTCAAGTGTCAGATTTTAAATGAAGACAAAATACGTCAGTGATACTCAGAGAGTTAATCTGTGAATAATACAATAAAAGTTATTTTAACATAATCCTTATGGCTTGAGAACAGGGCTGAAAAAAGGACCTGTGCAGTAAAAGGCTCGACTGTTGGTTTTCAAGTGCCCAAGAAAAAGAGTCACTCAATTATTGTGGACAGATGGACGGCATCCAGCAGATCTCAATGGCTTTCTGTGAGTCAGATGCAATTTTCATTTGCGACTCGCCGTAGGATGAAATCAAAATGTGTATGAAAAACATATTAGTGTCCCCTGGAGGCTTGCCACAGTTTGTACATGCACATGGTGCTGAGGTGACGCTCCAGTGAGGGGCATATGTGTACCTGACAAAGTGTGATGCAGGCTGTGATTAATGTCTCTTCATGACTTTTTTGACATCTCTGGCGTAATGACTCCTTATTTTAGAAATGGCTAATTATCATTTCATTTCATGGAAGAATTTTGCTGTTGCCGTTTTTTTCCTGACTGGAAGGGTGAAATACAGCTTGCACGAGAGCTGCCTGGTATATGGAAAAGTAGTGAAGATGATTGAGCGCTAAAATTATGTTACGTATACCCGTGGAAATCTTTGATTTTCAGTTTGATGGCAATTGAATACAGCAAAAAAAGGATCAGTGAGGCAGCTGTGTGAAGTGACCTCTGGCTGACCACAAGGAAAGGGAACAAGGCTGGAGTTATGTAGCGAGGAAATACATGTTAACTTACTGGGCTACAGTATGAACAGGTCCACTTGTTCAAAAACACCAATATTTCCAGATTCTACATGAGTGACGTGAAATAAAAACAACAAGCTTAAAGAAAACCTACGGAGCTATTTTAGTTAAATGCTGGATATTTGTTGTCCACAAACTTTTACTTCTCTCCTCATCTAAAGCAAGAAAAAAAAATATATAATAAAAAAACAACTTCATATAACATAAGATAATAACATAATATAACTTGGTGTTTCAAACTGTCACACTGGAAAAACCTTAATATCTGTATGTTATGAAAGACTACACTAGGATAACTACACAAGACATTATGTTATATTATGTTTATGACTTATATTACTTATTCCATTCATAGTTGCTATAATATACACTGAGTGCCTCCATTTTATTTCCTGTATAAAATGCAGACTGTAGCTGAGAGATGATAAGAGCTTTTGTCTGTACTGTTTTGCATTTGGCCGATAAATTAGAACCGACTTGTAAATATGATAATAACAAACTGTTCCTCTTGTGCACTTCCCTCATTGTTTTATTGCATGTGTGGGCAATCTTGCAGATAGAGTCGAATTGATTTGTTTAATGATCTTCAATCCTTCCAACGCATTTCCCTCATTCTCTAACTGACTGCCTATAACCCCTCAGCATCTAATGCCCTAACCCCCTGCCTCTTTATCCCACCCTCACCCTCATCAGCACAGAGGAAAGCTGTGAATATGAGCATTATGAGCTTTGGGTTCAAAACTTAATGGTTCACAAATCAGCCACTATGGATTTTCTGCTACTCCAATCAATAGCTGCTGGAAGGGGGTCACGATTTCCAGCTTTCAGATATACTCCCACTCCTAATTCATATCAGTTAAAAGTCTCATTGCTGAGTTGGAATAATTTTGTGTCATAGACAAAAGACTGACTATTAAAGTGGGAGGGTAATGTTGTAAAGTTCCAAATTATGTACTCCAATTTATTTTCACAATGTGAAATATGGTAATGTTGGCAAGCACACCTGCATGTGTGCTGTTTCCCCAGTTCAGAATTGATGCCGTCTTTCTGCGAGTTATCAGAGTACTTTTACCCTAAACCCAAATAAACCCAAATTCAAAGAAATTCTTACTGTCTCTGTGATCCTTTACAAACAATCAACAATGCTACACTCGTCCATATCCTTTGGGATTCTCTATTAAAAGTTCATCAAGTGCTTCCTCTTGCCACAGTATATGGAGGAACTAGTGAATCTGCAGATAGTATGATTTCATGTTCAGACAGACACATAGCAAGAGTACATATCGCTTAATGTGTTTGTCTAAATAGCTGATGCGAATACTGCAATGATCATCTCATATTGACTGATATAATAAAAAATATGTTCATGAAATTATGCAATGAATGTTACCTTAAATATTTTAGTCTTTTAATGTAATGATTGTCAATAAATTGAGTGTGAGCCCTTCTTTTTAAAAACGAAAGTGCCTTGTACCAGCGTTTTTGGCCATTTTGAGTCATCTTTCATGATCCGTGGAATATTTTATACTATGATTCTGAAAACACAGAATAGCTCAAATGAAAAAAGAGACTCTCTATTTCATCATGGGAAAAATGTTTATTTTTACCTTGTTCTGTTTTTGTTTAATCTGGAAGAGAATAGAGGCCACTTTCTCCAAAATCACCACTTTTTGTCCAGATTCTGCTCGTTTTGCTCTCTAATCTCGATCGTCCCCACTTCCTACTTTGATCTCTGTGGCCTATACCCTCTTTTCATGCCCTGACTACATCTCCCAGAAGCCCCAATATTACTCACAGGCTGTGAGAGCCTATATATATATATATAATTTATTTTTTTTTTTACACACACACATTTATGGCACTCAAGCAGTGTATTTTATAAGATGTACATATGTGTCTTTGGCATTCAAAGAGTTAACTGTGATGTCCTTTTGTGTGAGGTCATGGGTTATAAACTAAATTCAGACAAGAAGTAAGTGAAAAATTGCATACCTTAACACATATATCTTATTCAGTTACTGCTGCTACTACTACTGCTATACACACACTACCATTAGAGTCACCAACACAACTCAACTGTATTCAGTCCTTCTTGCCATAAGTGTGCGAGCATGACCAAACTGTTCCCAGCATGACTTGGAGTCCTCATCTGCACAGGAGACCTGTGCATGATGGCCGAACGGCAAAGAGAAACACAGGGCCGTTCACTGCAGGACAGCCTCACATGATTAATGACCTCCAATTAGGGCCTGGATGGCAGGTTTCATGGGTTCCTACTGCCCACACCGCCCCCGACTTACGATAATCTTTCTCAGGCATGCCTCAGCAGCTCAACTCCACTACATCAACAACAACATCCCAAAAGGAGACAAGACGCTCTGCTGTCTAGATAGGACAGAGTCCAGCCTTACTCTCCACTCCTCAACAGCAATATGGTGATATCATTTCATCATCACTGGGTCACAAAAGCTCAGGCACATTTACCTTAAGGATGCTGGTTGGTGTGGTTTCAAAATAGATTTACCTAAAACATGTTTTATGCTAGTTTTATGTTTCACATTTCAATGCAAGAAGACAAAATGGAGTGAGTTAAACTCAAAATAAAATCTTATAGAAAATCCTTTTCCAGTGCAAATGTCCCAAAGCAAATTAAAGGAGTCTGTGCATATAATGAAAGCATTTGTAGCAGGACACCTAGAATAATTTCACAAGAACAGATGCTGCTTCATAATCACAAATGTTAAAATCTAAAGTACTTTCAAGTGAATTGATATGCAATTTGGAACTCTGTTATGTATTGCTGTATAGATAGGTGTGTGACTATAAGGGTGTACAGTAAAGGATGGTGTTGCTGTTAAATAACAGCAAAGAACAAACGTGCAAAGAAGCAAGTCTGTCTTAATGAGTATTGTATTCTGTTCCACGAGAACTTCCATTTGGGCAACAAGCTGTCTGCTGGAATCAGAGCAGGCCTGGAGGAACCACTTCTGTTCATGGAGTTCTGACTCTGACTTATCCCTCCAAAACCACTGTGTTATTAAGGCCTGGAAAAGGCTTCAATGGGTGGGGGAAAGAGGAAAAAAATCTGAAAACAATTAAACATAAACCGCATTTGTACTTGGAAAGGAGTGGCTGTTGTATTTCAATCCCGGGCGACCTATGGGATGCCACGGAAGTGCCATTAAAAAGAGAAAGGATGCGTGAACAGCTGTTTTCTGTGACGGCTCACGCTGCTTACCATGATTTCCCCCTGTAAGACTGGGTCAGGATTACCACAACTCCCCCTGCAGCATGCTAAACTTTCTTCACGTGGCGCACATATGACAGACTACAGTACTGCATGTGTCTGTGTGCGGATGTGTTCATGTGTGTGCACATTTATGTGAAGAACAGATGGGGACATTTTAGGTATGAGCAAATGGATAAGTGTGAATGCAGGTGTGTGTTTGTTATCGGAGGAGGTACCTTAAAATGTGAACGTAGTGAATTGGTCTTTTCCGAAGACGGAAAGAGGAAAGAGAAAGAAAAGTAGTGTGAGATATGGAAAAAATGAGTGACTATTTGAGAGCCAAAGAGAGAGAAAGATAAAGAGAGAGTATGTGTGTGAGAGAGAGGAATGACTGCTGGAGGAATGTGATTAAGTCTGTTTATGGAGTTCCATCACTGACACACAAGAGCAGGACCACCTGCAGTCTGGGAGTCATTACGCCAGGGTCACGGGATATCCTACATGTAAACTCTGAGTCACTTCACTTCAAATTGGGTGTAAAGATCCCATTTCCTCTCATCGACAAACTGAACCACCTGCAGCGTGATAGGATATGATGTCGCCGAGGTCTACGGCCTCCATTACTGTTCTATTGTATGGCTACAACAGAGGGAGCCTATGAGCAAACCTGACAAGTTGGAGATGTTGCTTGGCCGCATCGAGTATATCAGATTTACTTACAAATTCAATTTACCATGTAAAGCAATCCGAAAAAAAAACTCACACTTGTATACTGTAGCATTATGTGTGATGAAACAGGGCAACCACTTTCTATGTTGCCAGTAAGGTCTACTCTAACACCTCACAGCATATTTGTCTAAGAAATTTGGAAGGTCTGTTAGCCACTGCTACTCAAACTGATCAGCATATAGGCAAACTTTGGGTTTGTGAAGTATTTCCCCATTATAAGCTTTTTTAATGAATATGTCAATGGTCCTGAACATTCAGGTAAAGGTATCGCCTGATTAATTCGCTCTGCTAGGTGTGACCAACGGATGGAAAAGAGGCCATCTGCTAAAGGAGAGCCACAACACAAACTGAGAGAAGAGTCTACAAAGTGAATTCTTGAGCTTCAGCTGCTATTAACTGACAACAGTGGAAATTTATTCTAACATCTATCCATCCATCCATGGATTTTCTATTGTTTATCCTCACATAGGATTGTGGGAGGGCCATGTACATGTTGGAAAACCAAGATGGACACCTCCTTGCCCTGTGGGAACACAGAAAACTAATGCAGCAATAACAGGTCCGCCTCAAACACATTGAAGAGGAACAAAGAAGACGAAGAGGATGTGTTTGTTCTTCAGTGTGATTCAGTGTGGGAAAAACATTTGACTGCACTATAGGCTGTAACATGTAATGCCACATGACGCTAACCCATGACGCTAATGGCACTGCCATCTTGGATCATGACATCGTGGTCAAGTCAGATGAGGGTCGTCCAACATTCCGAGTCGGAAATCCGTCTTTGGGGTCTTTCCCATTGACACTTCCGACTTGGAACTTGGACATTCTGACTTCCGAGTACAAAGGGAACGCACCAATAGAGAGACACACTCACATTCACACCTGTGGGCAATTTAAATTTGCCAACTGACTGACATGCTATGCATGTTTTTGGATGGTGGGAGGAAGCCGGATTACCCGGAGAGAAATCACGCAGACACGGGGAGAACATGCAAACTCCACACAGAAAGACCCCGGGGCCACAATAGTGCTGTAAAAGAATCCATATAACATTTTATCAATTTAACATCATGATTCATCTTCTGTTCTGCTAATTACTAGTGTTGTGCTTAAAGCCCAAACATTGAGCTGTTTTGAAATTGAAAGTCGAAGTTGAAAGTGAGACATAACTCAAGTAAAAGGAAAAAAAAAAGGAGAGTAGAGAGTAGTGGACCGGCAGGCAACGTAAAGCTAGAATTCCACATAAAATATTAAGTATTGTAATGACTTAATTATGCCTGCTAGGTAAATTACGATCACATTTTAGCAATTAAGTTGTTTGTAGAAAATAACTAGCCATCAACAAGCGTCTACATTACCTCTTTTTGAAAAGATGAATAGAAAAGTGACACTTAACCGGAGCTCTGACAATAAACAAAAGGGGAAACACAGCCTCATATTTGTTATGTACACTTTTCACCCATCTCTTGGCTGGAAGGCAGATGAGCTGACAGCGTGTTGAATTAGACTGATGCATCCCCGCTGTCTGACAGTTCTGAATCATGGCTCTAGCCACACACAACACCAGCAGCTCTGGAATGTCTGATAAAATGATATTAATTCCACACATTAATGAGATTAATGAATCAGTGCAGCTCAAAGTAGAGGAACCAGCTTTTCCTTTTTGTCTGGCCCTGAAATAATAACACAAAGGTAATTATAGTGCATCCATCAATCTGCTGCCGGACAGTCTAATTATCTGAGCATTTCTGAAGTGCTCTCACTTCTCCGCACCCATTTGTATTGTGTGATATGTTATTTTTTCATTAATGGAAAGCTCGTCTGTGGCTCCTCCTGCATGTTACAGTGACTGCCTGTCAGCGCCAGCGGGAGCTATGATTGAGAGGTGAGGGTCTGGAGATTGAGAGATCCAAAATTCCCATGATGGATGAAGATGTCATACCGCTAAGAGGTACACATCACTGACTCATCGTGCATCTTGACAAAGCACTCTTATCCTCCAAAGGGAATAATGAGGATGCTGACAGCACATCCACTATAATCAATGGCTTTCAAATGAATAATCAACTCCACTAATTGAACAAAGAATTTCTTCTTGGATGTAGTATCTTAGTAAAACTACTATAGCTTAGACTGGAGTCTTTGGTCTGCTCACTGTGTTGAACATCAGTCGGCAAGTTAGAGAGTTTCTTTGACAGTTTCTTGATTTCTATTTTGTCATATTGCTTTGTATTTTATGTGCTGTATTCACATAACTGGGCAGCTCTTGTACCTTGTCATGGTTATTGGTTGAATCCTTTGTAGTCTGTTTTAAGAAAATGAAAAACAGCAGAAAGACAAGCCAGTCCAGTTCCAGAAATCATAAGATTTTCTGACTCGTGGAGGACTGTGTAAATATTGAAGTATGAAATAACTACAGTTGGTACTTAAGTGTTTTATGCAGAGATCCAATGTCGCGCAGCAGGAGCAGCTAGACGGTATTGTTTTCTGTCGCCCAACATTGTGGTTAGTTTGTTACTTTGACTAAAAAAAACAGAATGTTGGCATGGTTATGCATCAGTGTTGACTTAAAATGGCATTATAGTCATGTGGTTGGTCTATGGTGATTGGTTGGACTGAAGAAACAGAGTGATGTTCATATAAAAACATTTTGTAGCTTGGGGTTTCTATTGAAGTTGGACATCAATGCTCTGCATATAATGTATAATAAACAGTGATGCCGGTAATGTGTTACTAAAAATACTTATCCAAGTCACTGTGTATTACCATGCTAGAGACAGTTTCCTCAGATTCATAGTTACACCGATCCATCCCCTCACTTTCCCAGCATAAGGCAACAAACATCGCCGGTAAAACAGAGCATTATTGTCACAGCAGCAGCATTGGGAGCCCAGTGTTTATGTGTTTCTACACATGGTGCATTCCAGTTGTACACAAATGTAGGAATTTCCACGCTCCAAGTAAGAATTTAAATCAGAACCTATTGTGAAGTTGGATCTCCAGCTCCAAAAGTTGGATTAATTTCACCAACCTGACATAAAATTCATGCTATCTGCTACTGACATAAACAGAAGCTACTGTTTGTTTTGTTGTTCGTCTGTAATGCTGGAAGAGCTGAGAGAACTAAACTTTGAGGTTACGTTGTCATAAGCTCTAAGCTCCAACTTCCAGTGAACACACCATAAGGCAAACTGTCACTCCCCAGGGTCCTAAAGAGGAACTGGTAGCAGCCTGTGTCTGTAGATCATCATCAGATCATTGAGTATGTCTACCATGATAAAGAAATTACATGATTTTTTCTTTTTGAGTTGAAATCATAAAATAACACTAACAATAACAACAACAACAACAACAATAATAACAACAATAAAAAATTATGACATTAAGGAGATATAGTCGGGATATACATTGTTAATGATACTGTTAAAAATAAAATAAAGTGAGTTGTGGCAAAACCAGTTGTCATTTTCATTTTGAGGTGGTGTTGTCTGCAGCTGCTGAATGAAGCTAATAAAATAAATTTTAATCTAATTTAGCCACTTTTAAAATCAAGTTATCAGTAAAGTAAGTTTTTAAAGGAGTGATCAGTAATCAGATTACTTTTTCAAGGTAACTGTGGTAACACTGATAATAAAGCAGCTGTATAAACCACTACAAGACTAAAACAACCTTTTCAGCTCCATCATCCGGATTGTAATGGATTTCCGAAACAATAATAATTACGTGAGCTGGCCGAAGCGGAACAACGTTTATTCCATCCTGACTAATTGTGAAGCGCACAGAGAGCCACTTCCTGGAGCTTCCTCACTAATGGTCACAGACGATTGACATTTCAGAGCAAATAAAATGTCCCCCAGCTGTCTAAGTAACTGGGTTTATATCCCCTCTTTTTTTAATTTCAACAGCAAGAAACCCAGAAAGCATCTTTCCAGAAGTGACACACAGACTCCAACAGTGAACCTACAGTTTGTCACTGTTTCTGTGAGTAACTAGGTTCCACTACACCTGAACAAACTATGACACAAAGAACGTCTGTTACATTTCTTTAACCCATTGTTTAAGGAGGATGGAGCTGTCCCGAGTTTCCATTAGCTCAAAAAAATGAATTGAGCAAAGGCTTTAAAAGCTTTTATACTCTAAGCATGCCACAAATCATTTGACAGACAATGTTATGATGTGTCAGCTGGGGCTGGCTCGAGGGCAGAGTCACCCCTGGCTGATAAACACTCCTTTAGCTCTCTGTGGCCATAGCCTAAGGCGGGAGTGAATGGGAAAATGTCCAATGTGTGCTTGGGTTACAGCTGTACAGCCAGCCACAGACAGGTTAATGGTAATATCATAGAGTGGCCTCAACTTTAATTTCAATAAACTCATTAACATTTGAGACAAGTCATCTCACTTGATTCAAGTGTCTAGCAAATGGCTCATAAAAGTCCACTTCTTTTCATAAACACTGGGGTCAGTTACTCATCAGGTCTGGCAGAGGGACATTTACACAAAAGTGGCTCTCGTCTTTGTTTTTGCATAGAGGCAGAGCGGATGACAGTAAAATAAACAAATGAAGAAGAATATAAAACAAGACACAGACCTCATCCAGTCAATGTCAGAGATCTCCTAACCTGTACTCCCACATACAACGTGATGAGTTTCACTTACATCATCTCTCACCTCTGGCCCCTTATCCTACTGCCTCCTTTTCCCCCACTTATGGAAACTGCTGAGCTGTGAGTGATCAAATCAGAACAACAGGTCACATAATGACCTCAGATACGTCCCAAAAACATTATTCCATACACATATGCTAAAGTAATAATCATAAAATGTCACATATAGGCAATATATTGTAAATAGCCAAATAGAATAGAATAGTTTTTTTATATAGACAAACTATAGTAATAATAAACAACAGCAAAGACATAATAGAATAAGTAATAACAATAGAATAAATATTCACATTATGTACTAAATAACAAAGGTAGAAAAATATATTTTATTTGCAAATGAAATGTTAGTGAAACACAATTATTAGATTCAATAAAAAGTTGTTTTTTTTTTGTTTGTTTTTTTTTTTTAATATATGTTATATGTGACTTGTAGAAATAGTGAAATAGTCAATTTCTAAAGCACCTTTCTAAAAACCTCAGTTGACCAAAGTGCTGTACAGGGTACATTATAATCATACATACACTTAAAAATAAAAACAGTAATGGAATAAAATAAACACAATATTAAAAGACAAAGAATACAAATATTAAAAAACCATATACATATACAAATAAAAACAATAAAAGAAGAGTAAAAGAGAACACAGGGAATAAAAGATAGACGATAAAAAACAAGTTTACCCGTCGAGCTGGGACTGAATGCCAACGAGAAAAGATGGGTTTTCAACAGTGCAAATAAAAAAATAAAAAAGCAGTGGAAAATTTCAGTGCAAAAAGATAGTGAATCGAGCCATATCAAGATATTTCTTTTGAACAGGAAGTGAGACAGACAGAGAAAAAACACCCGGAAGTAGGAAGTCACAGAGACTGACTGACCTTTACAAATAGTGAGCAGGTTTTTACACCCTGTGTTAAAAAAAACTACATGAATCATTGTTTGGCCACTAGGGGGGGAGAAATACATCAAATCAAACTAACAGATGCACAGACACCACTATATCTCCAACATGTTTTGGCTATAATGTTAGAAAGAAAATGCTTTCTTACAAACACACCAGCTGTTTTATATGCCAGAAGAAAATAGCGTTGAAAAATATAAAATGACAATGTCATCAATATCACCACCATATTGCCCAAACCTGCCATGCCCACACCGTTTTTCTTCTCTGCTCTGTAAACACAAACATGCTCAGTCTAAAAGTGAGAAAAGAAAATAAAGGTAGTAAATGCTATAATAAAGAGAATTTTGCCAGAGGGAACAAAATCTCAAAGCATATGCTGATGTCTCTCAAACTTGCTCACTCTCTTTTTCACCTTGTGTGTTCAAAGTGAGATTGTCCCTAGAGGAGAAATTTGGGATAAATCAGACCAAAACATCTGTACTCCTAACCAGTAATATAAAAGGCGAGCCACACTGATGAGTTATGTCTGTCATTTTCCATTGTATTAAGATCATTTTCATTGCAAACACCTTCGGCCACAGGTTTCTTTTGTTTTGAAAGACAAGATGGACTTTTTCTGGACAGACAGATTTACCACTATGTGAGGAATCGAGTTTATATGTTTTGGAAGAAATGGAGGTAAACATGGGCATTACTGGTGAGGACTTAAAAGGTCACAAAAAAACAATATGTGACCTGATTGTGGTTTTTATCATTTCTTCTTTTATTTCCGTTAATGAAATAAAATATATATATATTCCAATCAAGTCCTTAAAAATAAAGTATTCGCATTAGGGATGGTAATGATTAAATTGCTGTCAGGAATTTTACCGATTAACACCATATTAACCTTTAATGTATGTTTTGTGCACCATTTCTCCAGACCACAAGGGGACATACTTCCACAGTGTGCAGCATAACATTAGCGAGTATGACAGTAGTAATGTTATAGCTGTGGCCGTAGCATTGCAGTACGTGTGTGAACAGTTTAGGTTATTTGTTGTTGAATAAATGCTAACTCCTGTGGCTTGTCTGCCCAGTGCTGCTGATTAAAGACTAGCCACAAATATGCTCAAGCTTTTAAGGAGGGACTAATTGATGCTCGGAGGAGATAACAAGCAGCAGCGGAGCTACTTGCCGTTAGGGTTTTATATATATATATATATATATATATATATATATATATATATATATATATATTTGTTGTACATTTCAATCAGGACACTGTTTGATCAGTGACACCACAAGCCTGCACTGCAGGAGTGCTCTGTTCATGATCCATGAATTAATATTTTATATAACAACCCTAAATTAGACATTACCCACTGGTGGACTTCATCAGCCAATTCATTAGGGGCACCATCCAGGGCAGCCCACTGTTCCCTATAAGGATGGGTCAAATGCAGAGAAAATAAATACAAATGGATCCAACAATGGTGGCACAGTGGTGCAGCGGTTAGCACTGTCACCTCACAATAAAAAGGTGCCGGACCTTTCTGTGTGGAGTTTGCATGTTCTCCCTGTGTCTGCGTGGGTTCTCTCTGGTACTCTGGCTTCCTCCCACCATCCAAAAACATGCATGGGGATTAGGTTAATTGGCTAATTTAAATTGACCGTAGGTGTGAATGTGAGTGTGAGTGGTTGTCTGTCTCTATGTGTCCTGTGATGAACTGGAGACTTGTCCAGGGTGTACCCTGCCTTTCACCCTAACACAGCTGGGATAGGCTTCAGCCGCCCGCCCGCATGAAAAGCAACTTGCTTCCTCTGCTCTAACATGAGGAATCCAGCTCATGCAAGACCATAGCATCTTTAAGTTGAGTTATCCGCTGCAGCATCTGATAGATCACCTCCTCAGCTTGACTTTCGTGGTTCGAGGCAATTTCATTTTCCAACCCTCTCAGAAGTTATCTAAATGGATTGTACAATAATCTGTCGTGCCCTGAAACCACAGAGCAAATAATTATTCTGTGTTCAAATGTTTGACAGGAAAAATTAGTAACAATCACCAAGAGAGCAGGTGTTTTTCTTTTTCCTTCTCTCCACCCCCCATCCCTGTGTGCCTGCAGCAGAAAAGGTTGTGTACAAGGCTAGTATTGATTTTGAAACCATTCGACAAAGAATAAATAAGATGGGAGAGGAGGGAGGCCTTAGCCATGAGCTTTTTGATCAATCAACATGTCACAGCTGGAACTAAATTCAATTCTTATTTATCAAAATCCCCTGCTTGGTTAGAATGCTATGCAACGATGCTTTGAGCCCTATGAGCTGCAAGCATCACTGCCACCAGCATAGATTTCATGACGGAAATACTTTGCTGTGAAATCTTTATCACATGAAGACGATAAATTCATTTGACTTGCATGAGGTCATGCATTCACAGAGATGTGAGACACATTTTGTTGATTGTCAGGGAACATGGTAACTACTATGCTACTGGCTGAAATAATATGCTATATAGAGTAAGATATGTAGTTGTTGCTGTATAGGTTGAACACACAATTTCATTTATGTCCACAGATGAGCAGCTATTGCTTTTCGTCACCGTGGATTTGCCACACACCCTGTAATTTCTGACAAACTTCCTGTATGTTCATAAAACAGAGATCAGAGGTCAGGATCCAACCAGTGATTTCACAACAATACAGTCTGATGAAAGGCGAACACCCAGAGCACCTTCACTCAAACACGTCTGATTAGGAAATCCATTTTCTGTCATCTGCCCATGAAGTCAGATAAAAGCTGTCTTGACTTGTGTTATTATTGAAGGAAAATGGAAAAGAGGTCACGTTTTTACAGCTGTTCAATAATCCGCCCACTCAGCCACCTCTGCTCCACCACCAGTATCCACTCATACACTTCAATTCAACTTATGCTGCTCTCTTTGCTACATGCATTGTAATAATAAGCACAAGGGGTATGGGATGGGGGGTCAGGGAAGGGCTGAAACCCACTTTGACAGGTCAACCAAGAACAAAGTTAGCTCAGACGCATCTGTGGACCATTTGAACTGTTACAAGAAACTTGAGAAACTGGAGAACCCGTCACACTAACATGGGATGGATATGCAGACAGAAGCCATAAGAAATTAACACGTTAATGCAAATTAATCCATCAGCATAATAAATCTGATTTAATATTTGAACACAATTAACCCATCTGCAGCAGAATGACTCTGAATGTCTCCAAGTCATTTCAGGCAGTTGGTCCAAGTAGAGTTAGCGGCTCAAATGGTCAGTTGATCCTGTAGTGACAGGAAGCGGAAACAACCAGACTAGTTTCTTTTTCTGTGTCTCGTCTCAGCGGAGGCTACAGAGACTCTGAGTTTCTGCAGTCCTCAAACAGACCACTTGATGCTCCTCAGTGGTTGGTCCACACCGAGGCACTGTGTTAGAAACAGCCAATGTTTGACTGATATCCACTAATAAACTCCAACATTGTTGGAACTCTCCCTCATTGTTCACTGTGGCTGCTCTGATGTTCACGTGGTGCCGATCAAGGCTTCCTGAGCAATTTAGGAGCTTCTACCATTGCCAAATATTCACTTCTATAGTCATCAACTGGAGGTGACGCAGTGCATCATTCAACCCTGACAACCAAGTATAGTAGAGGAGATAGACACACGCTTGATTGTGGCTAAACGAGCGTTTAAAACAAAGAGACAAAACATTAATTTGTTTCTAGCTGAAACTGTCGAAGGTGTTTATGAAACACATTCAGTGCAGGTACATGCCCTTCTTTCTGTTTGCTCATGCAAAAAGACACATGATTACTAATGAATGACATTTGATCGTGATTAATCAAAATTAATCCAACCTGTGAAAATTTTAATCGTTTGACAGCCCTAGTTAAGACAATGTTAAACACCAAGGTACTGTGTCAACATCACAATTTACACAAAAGCTTGCTATGAATGATAATATTATGCATATTTCACATTCACAGAAATTGTGCACCTAAGAGATATTAGAACAAAAGCAAATAATAAAATGAATAGCAGCTTATTGCTGTCAATGCTCATGGACAATTTTTGCCACAAAAAGCTGTCTTTTATGTGATACTTGATGATATTCATGGAAAAAAGCCAATTTAACCTTGAAATAACCAACTGAAAAGCCAATTCTGGCTGGTTAGGAGTATTATTATGATGAGTCCGCAGGCCTAATTCATACATTAAGCTGAAATATTTTCTAATAATGCCAATACAAACACACATTAATAACTGAGCAAGAGCTCACCTCCACTCCAGCAATGGTTCTAGTATGGTGTTATGCCAAAGGAACTTCACATAAAACAAAATTAGCAAGAGTCACATGTTAATTCTGTGTTCGTCACATGTTACAGCTGATACAGATTGAATTATAAGAGGCAGAGACATGCACAGGTCACACTGCAATCTGCTCTGTCAATTTTCCCATCCGTCTATTCCTTTGTGAACTCAGCAACACACATTTCCTGTTCCCATGCTGTTTTAGCTTTGATGATAAATTGATTATCAAATAACATAAAAGTGGCCAAAATCTGCAAGATTAATGCCCTCTGGTCAGAGCGCAGTCTCCCATGGTCAACAAACCAAGACGAAAGCAGAATAAGGGAAGATATTCTTGTTTATGTGAAAAAGTGTCATTTTTTTCCCTTCCAAAAGTAAAAGTGTCTTAAAATAGCAACCAGCATAATAAAAGAGCCGCTCGATGCCCATGTACTGCATAACATAGTGATAGTAGTAAACTCTCTAGGTTCCTAAATAAACTACATCACAATATATGAAATGTCAATGACTGGTATTATTATGGCTGCCCATGGCGGCATTATCACTTAGTATAGCGTAATTATAGCTGAACAGAAAGATAAAAGACATTAAGTTGATATTTCACATGAATTTCTAAGTATGGAAATATTTATCTTGAAAATTGATTTTATTAATATAAAATTTGAGCAAAGGGGTTCCAGTATTCATTTTCCCGGACAACAGGAAAATAATGAATGAAATCTCATTCCCAAATGTGTGAATAATCATCTGAAAGGCTTATGACGATTAACAGTGCGAGATGCAATAAGAGCTGGGTGTTTTGACAGCTTAGATTTGGATTAAACCTGGTTTAATAGGATCATTTCTCTCACAAAAAGGTGCTCCTTCAAACCAGGGTAATCAATTATTATGAATTATACATGGATTGAATTAAGTGTCTAATGTCATTAATATGTCTCATTAGTTTGCACTGAGTGCGGGAGATTTTCCCCCGTGTCTCCTCCATCAAAAGGAGGATGGGGGGGTTGGTTGGTTGGTTGGTTGGTTGGTTGGTTGGGGACAATAACAGTGTTTGCACTGAGCAGAGGTGCCACTGTGTCAATGTCAAATGGAGTGTTTGTAGTGTCTCTCTCTGTTGCTGGAAAGCATGAGCTTTATTCATTTCAAATATTTTCAGTGATGCATTAGTGTCAGGATGTGTCGCTTCCATTTCTCAGAGACGAGCAGAAGCCTGACAGCCCGGGCGGATGTGTAAATACAACAGAAAACACTTAACTATGAGATCATCTGCTCCGGGTTATTAATCTTGCTTTTTAAGGGCCTGTGTGGCCTGACTCCATCTATGATCCTTGTTGCTATATTCTGATCCATGTTATCCGCCCGAACAAAAAAAAAAAGATCCATTAAGGAGATGGATGTATTTTGAGGATGGCTGGAAAACAAAAGGAACACACAAGTGCTGATTGGGTGGGTTATGGGTTAAGGGCACATTTACAATGGGCTTCTTTGTTGGAATGGAATACCACACAGGGCATAATGACTGCTGTAAATCCACACTTCTTACTAGTTGATGAGTGAGTCCTCGCCCAGTGGAAGAGTGGAAACACTGCAGTAAGAATAAATGTCTATGTTACAAATATAGCCTACTTCATATTAATACAGTTACACACATTCACACTTGGAAACTGGCAAACATGCTACGGCATGGTATTGGTATTCCCGGTCATGTCCCTCACACAGAATGGCTCTCACTTCTATTTATTCAAGGCACATCTCAAAACTCAAAACAGACACTAAGCATGTATTGCAATGCATTAAATACTGATACCTCACATGAAAAATGAATCGCTGTTGCTATTATGGACTGCTTGAAAAAGATAATCTGCAATTATTGCATCCTAAATGTATTCATAACAACTCACAGAGGTCATTCTCTGTGATTCCTGCACAAGCCACGGCATATATCGCCTGTATTTATTCTCACCACTGACTTCTAGATGTGCAGTGACCCATGTTTCATCTCTGGTGGAGCTGATTCAAGGGCTGATGACATGTTCCTGTTGCAAGGCCACAAGCACCAAACCACAGGCCCATGGTGCATTATAACTTTACACTTACAATACAGCATGATAGACTGTAAAATTACCGTATTGCACTATAATGTTGTTGTTGAACCCTAGTGAGACCATAGTCAAATGACTAGTAAGGGTAAGAGAGGAAGTGCCACTGTGAAGGCCACATAGGTGGGCACTAAGGGTCCTTAGTAAACTATAGTCGGTTTCAGACTGTCGAGCCAGGCCGAGCGAGGGCCATTAGGGGACTACCTTAGTGCTAATTGCCCTGGGCCATAAGCCCCATGCCACGAAACCATTTGTGTTCACGCTGTTGGGCTACTAGCCCCTCGGGGTTACGTCCCTGTTTGCGAAAACGTCACTGATACGCCATGTTCAGAATAAAAACACTGACCAGATTCTGCGGTCTATGGCACAGCTGTGTCAGCCTCCTGAAAAGTCATGGTGTCCCGAGTAGTGTTGCTACTGATGCAGGGCCGGTCCCAACACACTGTCCATCAGGGTGGACAGGGTGTCCCAACACACTGTCCATCAAGTCAAAGAAGGGAAACTTTTTTGGATAGATGCCACTTCTGCTGTTTTGGAGCTTGGATTTGTATTGTGCCAGTAGTTTTTTCAGCTTCTTGCAAATTTGCTGGGTTGTTCGAAGAATGACAAACTTCGCCAGCTCTGCCGCAATATGCTCCATAACGTCCTTGTTACGGCAAACCCCGTCGATCTTCTGCTGCACATCATCCTCTGCCCAGACCGTGATGAGAGAACGGCCATCTTCATGTGACCAGAACTGGCGATCCATCTTCTTTGTATTCTTTGTGTTTTGAGGGTATTACAGGCTACGACTGCCCTCTTGGCTTTATTTTGCTTCCAAATGTTGACTCCACCCCAACCTTGACACCACCTCTAGCCCTGCTTTAGCAACACTAAGACCATGGTTTAGGTCAGGCCAGAAATCGCAGGCCATTAGCACCAAGACGGCCTGGAGGCGGCCCAGTTAGCACCTGGCTCTGCCGTGAGAAAGCACTTAGCACCGGCAAACCCGGACTGGCTCGGCTTTAGCTCGATAGTGTGAAACCAGCTTATGATACACAGGAAGTAGAGTCTCTTTACAGATTGAATTTTCTCAAGTTACGGACAACTCTGGACTCAAATGAGAATAGTAAATAGTGTAGCCCATCTTATTAAACGTCTGTTATTTGAGAAATGGTCAAGTTTGTGTCGTTTACTGGCCGCATTTCTGTGCCCGCTTCACTCCTGTTAAATGGATATCATCAAATCCAACATCGTTGGAAACACTCAAAATGACTCCAAAGTGAAATGGGTGAGTAAATGGCAGTATTTTATCCCAGAAATAACGTCCAATTTGTAAAAAAACAGAACTTCCCCTTTAAAGCAGTGAGAAGTGCATGTGCTTTAATCCATTAATGATTCTTTTTTTACATGGGTGGGGCTGTAACGAGGTAGATAGCGGGTGGTCATGGAGCATTTACATAGAACACCAGACCTCTTATAAGGAGACACAGCAAACATAGCCATGTAGAATTCAATCCAGGTATGCTTCAATTAATTAGAACTAAATAAATAATGTGCAAGGAGCCTATTTAGAGGTTTTATTCTCAAGACATAAAAGCCATTAATTATCAGGGTCAATGTGAGAGAGGGAGATAACGGTGAGAGAGAGGGCGTAACGAAATAAGCCAAACAGGTAGAACACCAAAATGTCACTGAAAATAGCAAACTTTATGCCTGCATATGAGAAACAACATCAGCATTATTGACACGTTTGTGTTTATGGTTGTCTGACAGCTGCATAACTGAAACAAATAAAAGACAACAACATTCCCCTGAAATTACTCTTCCTTGTTTTTGAGTGTCCAGGGAGGCAGGTGATGTCTGCCCTTATTACCAATGTCAGAGATTCGATTAAGCACGAGGAAAGCAAATGATCCCAATGAACTAATGATTAATCCGGCAGGTCTATTTACTAATGTACCAGAATGCATTAGAGGCATAAGTTAATGGGGACAGGACATCAATTCAAATACAAATGAACCACATTTGCATTGGATGCTTATTGACTGGTGTAACAAAACGAATTACAAAAGGTAATCTACTTATAAACCTTAGAGACGGATGAAACATGATTCCCAACATATCTACAATTTAACTTGGGTCCATTCTAGCCTCCAGAAATGACAGCATCAATACAAACAGATTGACCGGCCCGTCGTCAAAATAAAACATTCGTACAAATTAAAAGGGAGGCTAGAAATAATTAACCTGATTTGCTGTCAGTGCATAAAGACAACAGGCTACTCTGAAAGAGCAAGGCAACTACTCCGTAAACTATGACCTCAAGCATATTTGGGCTCATACGGTATATTGTAAATAAAAAGTCACGCTTTGTGTGCACTGCAGAGTTGTAACTAACTACCATCATGCCTATTAGCAGCAGATATTTTCCCACACTCTTTTCTACCATGCAAAGGACGGCGTGGGGGATCGTCAAACCTGCCAGAGGCGACAGAGCTGTGGCACTCCTGAAATGGCTCCAGAGAAGTACAAGGTCTTCCCTATAGGCTAAGTAAAAAAAAAGTTTAAAAAAAAAAAAATACTGCTCCCGCTTTGTGGATGAAAGGCCCAGACTTAATCCTCGCTTTGTTCTTGTACATAGATGAACATGAAAGCCCACTTCTGTGGATTGCTTCTCTCTGGGCCCTTGGGTACAGCGCTGGACCCAGAGCAGTCTTATCAATAATGCTGCACTCTATAGGCTTAAATTGGTGGAAAATATTCCACAATTTGACGGAAATCTATCCATCCCCTCTTCCCAACGGTAATGACACTTTTGCTAGCTTGTCTAATACCATCTAGTAAGTGATTTTTGTAAGGGGAGGAGGGGGGGGGGTTTAAAAAGAGAAAAGCAGCAGCGCTATTTGATGTTTCGATCTGGGATTGATCTCAGAGGAAAGACTCACATTCTGAAAGTGGGATTATTGGCTTCACTGGCTCTCCTCAGATGTCAAAGATCTTTGAACAGCCTTGTAAAGTGCACCACTTCCAGGCTGCTGCTGAACTGCTTATGAACTCATCAAAAGAGCACCTGTCTCCATATTAATGAGGCGCCATGCTCTTGACGAGGGTCCTCTTCCCACACATACCTGTCCTCTTGAGATCCTCACCACTTTTCCTGGAAACCGCAGACCAAGGGTGCTTCTCATTCTGGAGCTGGTGCCTCCTCACATTCACCCTTTGGACCAAACTCACCAGACTGTGCCACACTGAAAGTAAACCAAAACTATGGTCAGAGACAACTGTGCAGATGTGTATAACTCTACATACTGCAGTGTGTATTTTCAAAAATTCCTGTTGCCTGTTGGTAGAAGTGTGTTGTAGAAGAATACACTATAAATATGTCATCAACACCACCCATTCACCCACACCTTCAATGGAGTCACCCCCAGAGCAGAGAACACTGCTTATTATTATTCAAATTTAGCTGGGTGGTTAATAATAATACATTTTATCTTAGATGTGACAAACTCAAAAAACATATTTTTTTGCTTTGCCCAGTCTTTAACCTTTGCAGGATTACACCACTTGCACAGTACTTTGGTAAACAAATCCATCTCATATGATAATATTGTGCAGACCAAACAGAATTATGTGAAAGCACATGATCAGCAAGTCATGTAACAAGATAACAACTAAATTAGATAAATATTTGGTGATAGGTAAAGAAGTGCATGGGCTTTCTGCTGAGTACTGGAGGATGGGCGGGAATAGTGATAAAAGTGGAGTACATGGTGCATCCACTTTTATCACTGGGAATGGAGGGTGGCGGCATGGTTGAACTGTAATTGATAATGTAAAGGCAGACGGGGTCTCCGGGGAGACGGAAAGAATCCAAGCAGATGGCCAAATTGCTGCTTATTTATGTGGAGCAGAGGACTCAGCCCCTCGTCCGCATGGTATGATGGATCATTATAGCTCTCTATGCATAAACACCAATATGCTTTTAAATCTGGACGACGAAGCTGAAGAAAGCCAACAAGCAAAAGTGCCATATTTCAACGGTGCTGTCAGGAGCGATAGGGGTGAAGGGGGAGGGTTACGGTAAACAACCTGTGCTACAATGAATCTAATTAGAGAGCATCCTCTCACAACACTGTGCACTCATTTACCACCACAAAACATGAAACTGTTTCATCTGTACTCAATGCTGGTGTGTTAACAGATGCACCAACAGACGACTTTCCCATAGAGAATACAGATTCCCAATGAACACAGATATCAATGAATATAGATATCTATAGATAAGGACGACACATAGCAAAATGCAAACACCAGCAGTCATACCCACACATACACACACCTCTGTGTTAGTGGTCATTGTGTTTTGATGACACTCACTGGCATTGTCTTCGATCAGCTGTTGTGTGTGCGGACACAGACAGATTGTTTAATATGGTTGTGAGCCCTTTGATCTCACCCTGTCCCTGGGTTAACTCCATTAATGTCACACCGGACCACCTATTTCATATTTACTAAGTCTCTTTTCCGTCTCCCCATGCAGTAATTGGTCTCCTAATGTGAGAGCACTGGTGTGAAGGCTATCCATCGGACTGAAATTACACAGCTAGCTCCCTTGTTCTCATAAAGACACTTCAATACTAACCAGCTTTTCACTGTTGGGGGTCGTGGCTTTAAGCTACTGTTCTTTATCGTTTCAGCAAATTTGTCCATCTTTGGTGAAAAAAATCGCATTAATAGAAAGAAAAAAAAACAGCCCAAAAAACTCATAGATAGCACCAACGATAAATTATTGTGTCCCAACAAACGACTGAAGATAAACTGTTTAGTTATAGATTTAGCACTTAAGTGAATGTAAATTGGATTCCCTGAAACACTGAAAAATATACTGCACAGGACTTGATAATCAAAGCTCACACATTACGTTTTAAACAAAAAAAAAAAATCTAAAAATTAACCTCATGGACTTGGTTGTGTGATACACAGAGCCTTTATTATGTTCTGAGATACTGCTGTTTATTCACTCTACAAATGCACGATGCAGTATATCGATTTAATATGCATTTATTATAACAGGATTGCATGTAATTAACTGTACATATGACAGAGAGAGGATTACATAGTCCATTTAGCCTCAACAACAAATTTACAGTTGAAATCTACCGACCACATAATGCACAGGCTTTAATAATATGTCAGAGTAAACAAAGCGGTCATTTGCTATCAGTGAGCACACTGGAAGATACAGTACTTTGTGGGGAGGCTGCCCACAGAACAGGAAAGTAAATGTGTCATTAAATGGGGAATGTATAACACCTCCCTGGGCCTCCCATATTTTACCTTCCAGAGTAACACCAGCGAATATTAATATTTGCTTTTCATTTCAAGCAGCAGTGGCACTCTGTTCAGAAGGAGTGAAAAAGGGAGGAGAGCCTGAGTGTGGCAAATGTGGCCTTCAGACAGGATATTATAGTGACTAATCGGCCAATGAAATTGAAGTTTACTGTAATTAAATTATTTTTTTTTTCTAAAGGCGAAATGAAGACTTACATTGTGAGACCTCACGAGAGCTGACTGTGAGGTAAAAGCTGTCTTTGTGCCTGATGATTGACAGAAGATGAGAACGTCACTCTGTCACAAAAAAAAAACCCTTTTTCTAGCTGAAAGCAGTAGCACTGGTGTTGAAGGAGGAGGGGGGGCTCGCTTAACACCCCACATTACACTTTCAGTTACAAAGAGAACAATCAGGACGTGAAAGAGCTATCGCACAGTGGAAGCACTTTGGGTTCTAAACGAAGAAGTTAAAGCTAAGTAATAGACGCTGTTTGGAGAGCTGATAGCCAAAGCACCAAACGCTGTGAAACATCACAAGCTAATCACTAAGTGATTTACAGCAGTGGAGGCTCATTGAAAGAAACCCTGTTTTTCTTTTGTTGTAGTTTTGGCCAGCATACATACAATACCTATATATTTATTATTATTATTATTGCAGAGACTGTAGAGAGGAGTGGTCCAAATGAGCGGCTACAATAAAGCACCACGTGCCAAGAAAATGTGAAGCTCAGACAACATTAATGCAGATGTAATTAACTGTAAAAAGGAGCAATTTTGAGTTAATCATCAAACACTTTTACCCTTATTATGTCTTGCATTGTGGGACTATTTTTGGTGAAACCAAGGAGAACAAATGCCGCCTGTCGTTGTGTAAAAACAGATTTCAGATTTGGTTTTTGTATGTCTTTCAGGCAAATTGAACTATGGAAGTCCGAATGAGTGTTCACAGCTCCTACAGTACATTAGAGGAATAAACAGTATTATTATGATGTATTAATTGTAGATTAATTGAAAGATTACAGGGTATGATATACAGTATGTACCATATGGCAACCAGTGGAAGACTAATATTGTTTTAATATAATAAGTAACTGTTGTAACTGATGTGAATTAATCCCTAAATTGGTACTGAGAACAACCAGGAAAAAATAACTGGAAAACCAGACATTTTTTGGGAAATATTGGGCAATTTTCTGCCAATAAAAAAAAAAAAAAAAAAATCCTTAACCTTGTGCATAACAAACTCCCAGAGCACTGATTTCAAACACGCAACAAATGGGAGACAGGCGACTTGACGAGAAAGAGGGCCATGTTTCAGATTTAGCAGGGTACTCATTCTGCACTTCAAAGAGAAAAGTATGATTCTGCTCAAACGGTGTCAGTGTCTGCACTCAATTTTGGTAATAACTTGCTCCAAGAGGGAAAAAAAAAGAATCTGGAAGCAATTTGTGATAGCATAGCCAAGTTTTCCTTTTCCTCTAACGAAAGTTATTCTAACTATTGACCTTTCCAGGGCTTGAATGGCATTTCCAAGCATTCTGGGATGCCACCGCTGCTCTCAGACGGAACTTTTTAATTCTGTGCGTCAGTGTTGTTTCAGGCCTCGTCTCCTGGGTAAAGCACTTAAACTATTACTGTATGCTCACTCTATGGTAACAGTGGACCTTTCTGCTATTCCTGTACTGTGGATGACACATTATAAAAGCAATTCTAAAGAGCTTCACTTATGATGTTTTGTATTACCTGAAATGTATTTTGACTTTTTACAAAAAAAATGATTTTTTTTTTTTTTTTTTTTGCCATGTTTTACATTTTTTTCACAGCATGTTTTTCCACATCAGACATGTGCTGCCTGTGATGTGTTCAAACAACCTGCTGAGCTCTCTTCCTTTTACACTGCTGCTCCCTTGTGGTGTATCCAGCTATGATAAGCTGTTTTGACAAAGTGTAAATCCATTAGTCTCAGGTGATTAATTAACAACAAGAAAAGCGATGGATGGTGTTTATCCATGTTGCAAGAGTCAATAAATAGAAGTTGTGATTTATTTATTTTTTTTAAGAAATAGCACAATTGCCTGCTTTGTTACATTTTACCAGAGAGGATAGATTATTCTAAATTGTACAGCTGTGCAGAAGTGCTTCACTCGGTTTGGTATGATATCTGCCTCTTGTAATTGTTCTCGACTTGCTAATTAAACCTGTGTTAATGAGCTGGCTTGACCAGAAATGTTAATTTATGTGGTGCTTTGCTCTATTTTAAAAACTTGATTACTGAGAGTCAACTTCACACTTTCACATCACGCAGCGTGAGTCTCGTCTCTCAGTCATATCCTGGTCCTGCTACCCACCACCCTCATCCCAGCCCTGGTCTCTCACCAAAGCAATCAGGTAAATCCCACATTAACTCCCACGAAACAGCCCATTAATATTTCACTTGTTTCCAAGGCTGTTTGTGCCATACATCAATGCCCAACCACTCCTTTCAAAGCCATACATTAGAACTATTTTCAAAATACTTCATTGTCAGCCTGTGGCAGCCTCATTACTTATTAAGATAAGAGAAAAGATGTGCAGGAGCAGTTGGTGGCTCAGCTTGCTTTAAAAGCTCCTCTCTACTGTTTCCACCTCCTCTGCCTGCCTCCTACTCCACCTCCTTCTACTCCTCCGCTGTACTCGTTTATGTGATAACACTGTCAGAGAACCTTTAGGAAGTTGCTCGACTGAAAATAAGTGGGATGTTAGTTTAGTTAAGAGAAATGAAAAGCATGCCTGTCACGCTGGGTAAAGAGTGGACTAAAATAATTACTGAGCCAGCACAGTGGGGCTCATCAAAGAGTGGCCTTAAATCTGCAAAACAAAGTATGTAGAGTGTTTGACTGTAAAATACAATGAAATGTAAACATCTCTACATCATGTCAAGCTGTAGTACAATAACTACAGGAAGTAGTGTTCTGTATGTGTACATATAGCATCATAAATGATGGCAAGATTGCAGACCCATAATTCACAAGAAAACAATGTGTCATTTCATCAACATCTATTATTATAAAGCAAGGCATGTCTGGAGAAATCACCACAAAATTATATTCTATATTTAGTCTTCAGTACTGCCAAAACAACTGTGCCCAAAAGGAATAACATGAAGTAAAAAAAAAAATATGGCATACAAAATATTTTTAAAAAATAGTGCACACTATTATTATAAGATAAACCAAATGTTTTGTTTTTGTTTGATGGGATGATCTTTTGTCAGAAATTTAATATAATACAACTGTGACTATCATGCTGGACTATGAGTCTAAAAGCAATAGCATGTAAAATAACAAGTAAAATACAGCATACAAAATATTTTTTTTCAAAAATAGCGCACAATATTATCATCAGAGAAAACAAATATTTTGTTTTTGTTTGACTTGTGACATTCTTTGGGGTGTGTTGAATAGCATTATTTCTAGAAATGATGTGAAACGGAACAGTGTGTAACATTAAGGGGTCATCTTTTGTCAGAAATTGAATATAATATTAATATTGTTTGTGAGTATCATCCATTGTAGTTCACCTACACAGATCCTGATCCTACACCCTGCACCTTTAAAGAGGAACATAAAGCAGTTACATATTTTCTGATAATTTTCTAATGATTCTTTTACCACTGGAGGAACAGTTGGGCTTTAAGCATTAACATGTCAGGAGAAAAAGTGTTGTGATACTGAATAAAGGCTAAGAATCATGAATTCACGTTCAATATTGACCCCTCGAGGTCTAATGACTTGATCAAAACCCCACTAGGAATGTCACCTGCCGGCATATCAGGATTATCTGGAGAGCAGTTACAACAGATAAGAAGGAATAACACACTGCCATGCTGGAGGGGTGACAACAAAAGAGAGATTGCAACGTTATTGCCTCATCCTGTCTGGCAAAACATATTCCAGTGCTATGAAGGGTGTTCAAAACTGACTACAAAAGGAAAAAAAGATCAGAGAGGAAGAAAAGAAAGTTATAATCTGACTTTATAATCTCACGTTACTGTCACTCTCCCAGTATGATGGCATACCTTTGTAACTATTGGGAAACACTTCCAATGCATCATGACAGGTCTTCCCATCAAACAGCAGCAGGACTTTATTATAAATCGCTTGTATAAATGCTGCATGTTACATCATGCATCTTTTAAATCTGGAGAGCAAACTTTGTGAAGACAATTTGTCTTTATCTCTGAAACCCATAAAGGAGAGGTCAATAAAAGGAGAACAGGCAAAGTGGTGGAAATTACCCAGGTGAAACTATAACACTCAGGGAGGTTAATGCTGGGTTGGAAGGAAAATGTGTCACAAAATCTGCCACAGTCCCTGTGGAAAACCAGGAGGATTCTGGTGGTTATAGTTACGTGTTATTTACTAAAAGCAATGGATATAACTGATGAATCCTCCTGTGACCAGAATGTCTCACAGCTGTCTCATGCCTTATAGCTGCATCTACATACTGACACATCATGACTGTCACAGCACATGGCACAGCATAGTGTGTGAGTGGGCTAATAACACCAATTATAGTGTAGCTCTGTAGCAATCATTATTAATGTGATTAATTACTCCTGTGCTTTTCCTGCTACGTGTGACAATAGTGACGAGAGCCTGATTTACTAAACCACCACAGTACAACAAATACAGATCACCACGAATACCACAGATAGCATTGCTGTTAATACTGCCATTCTGTACAGATAGGCTGATACCATTAAAATATGCTTAACACATAGCACAATATTATAGATGGATGGTTTCTCACATCCATCCATCCATTTTCTACCACTTATCTTCATAGGGTCATGGTGGGCTGGAGCCTATCCCAGCTGTCTTAGGGTGAAAGGCACTGGACAAGTCTCCAGTTCATGACAGGACACCTACGGGCAATTTAAATTAGCCAATTGACCTAATCCCCATGCATGTTTTTGGATGGTGGGAGGAAGCCGCACAAAAAGGCCCCAGGCTGGGAATCAAACCCAGTACCTCCTTGCTGTGAGGCGACAGTGCTAACCACTACACCACTGTGACGTCCTGGTTTCTAACAGTAAATTTTAAAAAAATAGGCCTATGGATAACAACAATAATTATATTTTAGCATGAAATATATCATGTGACCTAGAAAATAAGAATAAGAACGACTGGATTAACCATTACAGAGACATAAAACAATTTCTTGGTAATCATCAGTACTGTTAATTTAGTTCAGCGGTGGCAAACACCTTACACTGAGTGGTGGAATAAGACATATGAATAAGACATAAGATATAAGAATAAGAGATCAAAGTTGACTCAACATTAACAATTTACCAGAAGTCGTTCTCACCTTCTTTTAAGACCAGAGCTAACTTTAGCAACTTTTGCTACTGTTTATCTTTTTTCTTCCAGGTACTGGTTGACCTTTCACCTTTGACCTCTGACTTTCCGTCTGCATTGAATTAAAGGAACAGTCCTGATTTAATTACTGTCATTGTTGAACATTATCTATAAGCTAAATTCAAATTACCTGCTTTCAACACCTCATGAATTGGTTTTGTTAAGGGAAATATTTCGAGATGAAGACGTACTTTATACAAATGTCTTATTCCACCTCCCAGTGTGAGGTGTTTGTCACCTCTGAGCGAAATTAACAGTATTGCTGATTACCGAGATATTGTAAAAAATAATCCAGCAGCTCTTATTCTTATTTTCTAGCTCTTTCATTAATATGATTTCTTTAATTATTTTTTCTTAAATTTACTGTTTTACAAAAAAGAAGAAAAAATAGCAAAGCACATTATTATTTTTGACTGACATGCCAAATTATAGTTTTTACTTGCATTCTTGAACAGAAAAAATATGTTTTAGTGGTTGTTTGTTATTCTTGATTCATTTCTGACTTCTCAGAAAATTCTATAATTTGGGAATAAAAACATGAATTCAGTTTAAATTTCTCACTCCTGTGCAAAATAGTGAACTCAGTGAGGAAGAAAGAGTCTGAATTAAAGCTCTGAAATGATGCTGGAGGCTCTTTGAGACAAACAGGACAGGCGGTCTAATACACTCATTAAGCTCTGTACATACATACAATAACAAACACAAAGGTCGATGATTTCTTAGAATTTAATAAATGCATCAGGATAAACTGATTGTTAAAAGATGATTACAACATGAAAGAAAACCCAATGACTTTTCTGTCACTCCAGCTTGGTTAGCAGTAGCTCAGTGGATTGAGCAGGTTGTCCTCGGTGTTCGATCCTTGGCACCGACTGTTTGCCTGATGAAGTGTCCTTGAGCGATACACTCAACATTAAGTTGCTTCCTGTGTGCTTTACAGCCAGCCCACTGCTCCACAATGCAGAGGCCAAATGTAACCTAATAAAGTTTAAATTTTGTACATCTTAAATATCAGGTTGTTATGGTAAAGTGTACTACTTTTGGGTAATCTGATTACCACATCACACATTCTTGGTGGAGCTACAGCACATATTGGCATTTTCATTTCAGATTGTGTTCCTAAAGATATGGTACATTTTTGGGGAGACTCTGGTAGCAGCAACCTCTCACCGCATCACACAGGAACATCTTGTTGCCAGGAGACAGTGAAATAAGATTTTGCAGGTTTTACTCGATGTATCTGCTGCTGGGAATGAAACTTATTCTCCACCGAAAAAAAATGGACAGTGCCTCACAGGAATATCGCTCTGCAGTTTTTATTTGTCGACAGTGAATAGCATTGATCATTTATTTGTAAAAATATTATTGCAAATAATTAAAGTAGGTCCAAACTGGGCTGCTTTGCAATACATTCATGACAACTATCTTGTTCACCAATCTAAAGAAATCTTCACAATCCAACACACAGTTAACTTTAATAAAAGCGAAGTGTGCTCAGCACTGGTCAGCTGATTAATGACTGAAGTAGAGCTATATTTTTCAAACCACTCCCAAAGTGGGCACTCTCATGCACTTTTCCTAATGGTTTGGAAAAGCTGCTCGAGGGGGCGAGCAGGTACAGTGCAGGGAGCATCATGTGGTCCCAAGCAGATTATTTACACTGTGCCTTTATCAGTCATCTGAACTTGGGTTATTAGTCATCGCAGAGCAGAAGACAAGCCCCGGAAACTGAGCATTTACTGTTAAATGGTGATGAATGGAGCAGCACTTGAATGGCCATACATCAACCATGCAGGCATGATCGCTCATCTCTCTCTGGATGATAGAGCTAATATTTAGCACACACATCATATAGGCATCACAGACTTATGGTTAACTAAACCCATAACACTGTTTGACTCCTATTTAAAACAATAAAAGGTTATAAAAGTGAAACTAATACCTCCAGTATTGCTTAGGCCTGGCTGTCCTCCAGTAAACTATTTACAATCTAAACAAAAATCTGCATTTTCTGAATATTAAGGTCATGGTACATTAATGCTGCCCATTATGAATTATTTAATTGATTAGTTTCAATGAGTGATTCGTTCCCTCCCCTGGTCTTTTTGTTCTGTAAGGAGAGAAATATTTTACTGAAATGAAACATTTGCAATTAAATATCAGCATGGTTGTTGGCTTATGATTTTAGTTTGTCAACTTAGCACTCAAAGACTTCCTCAGTCGGCGAGGCGGGAGTCAATGTGTAGTCACTACGCTTGAGTTTGCTTGTTGACTAATATCTCTCTAGCTGTACTCAAACAAACCAACAGTGTTCATGGGGATCGTGTAAGTGGAGCGAATCCCTGGCAAAGAGCCAACAACTCACAGCAGGAGTGTTTGGACTGTAAACACACTGACTCCACTCTGCCTCATCCATACATGCATTCATCCGGCCATGATGCACCCAGGCTGTCTTCAAACCTACCCAACACACACAGCCCTCCTTCTTACTCATACAAGCTCAATTATTTTGCATTATGTATTATATATGTCACTAATCATTTTGCTCACACTCACACACACAAGCACATGCATATCCACAAGCACTGCCACCTACATACACTATAAAACCAGGGAAAAAAAGAGAATTTGGTGCAACAACGACATGTTGTTGTTGTGCACATCCACAGGTACAGTATATGTGTGCAGCTGCATACACATGTGCATGTGTGACTATAAGAGGGTTCGCCAGGGACGTCCCTGTACTTCAGTGTGTGGCTCCTACGACAGCCTGGGGTGCCACATCCATCTATGTCTTTTTGCCAAATTTGATTTTAAATATTTATCACACCATACATCTTGGCTGAAACAAATTGCTGGCGAAGTGCTATTGTCTGTGAAACAGTAGTAAGAAGGATGGAGGCTTTAGAGGGAGCATCAATGTTTCATTTGGTAAAATATATGAGTGGGAAGTGGATGTGCGACTACAGCATTTTTTTTTATAAAAACAGGAAGTAAAACTTCTTGAAGTCCAATCCTCCCATAGTATAAAGGTGGAGGGGAGTATTTTGAGAGTGAACGCTTTTCATCATATTCTTCTTAGCATTTACATTCAAAGGGCATTTTCACTATTTATGAGGCTACTAATGTAAATTTGTCCTTGTTGGCACCACAGTACCTTCAAAGTTTGAAATATTAAGCTTTCTCGGTAAAAAAAAAAATAAAGAATAAATACAGGAAATGTGCAGCTGTATATCTTAAGAAGTAGGAACAGTAACAAATAATTTAAACACTAGATAGTATAATGTATACAGAGTAAATATAGACACACATATCAACTGACTACTGTGTCTAGAATGTGGATTCTCTCACAGTATTGTTATGGAAATTATTTTGTAAATAGCCACATTGACAGGTATTAGTATCAACCATTCCTGAAAGTGCTGACTCAGCATGCCAGCAGGGCTCCGGCTCTCCTGCTGTGTGTGTGCAGCGCTGCCTGCATCACATCTCTTAAATCTTTTTTTAATCTGAGGAAAGTTACTACTCTGCTTGTTCTTTTTGAAACAACACATTTGCATTTGTGACTCATATTTAGACTTGCTGTATTTCAGTACGGACGCCATATTCTGCTGTTCACCCTGGAGCAGCTCTTTTGAGTGCCTTGCTCGAGGGCATTCAGACAGCGCCCTGTGCAGAGAAACCAATATATTGGACCTGCTGCTGCAAACTGTTGGAGTAACGCTAGACCAAATTCAGAGTAATGGAGGCTTTCCCGGCAAACAAAAGATGATGTACAGCTTACCTGGGGACAGGAAGCCACTCCAGCACAGGCGTCCTGCTGCTGGATGATGTCAAAACAGCAGCAGAGCCAAGTGACTCAAATATTGCTCCACTCATGTTACATTGCTGTGCTTAAGGGAAGGTAGGACTGCCGCAGATGTGATTTACTACATTGGTTTCACTCTGAAACAACAGAGTGTACTGTGTATGATACTAAACTGTAACACTAGAAAAAAACACTGTCAGTAGAACAACAGCAACAGGAAATGATAAACGACTAAGGGGCTGATTTATTTTAGGGGAAATAATCCACATGTTGGACCTTTTATAGCCTTTGAGGTAAATTATCCAACTGAATGGTTCTGCTTAATCCCTTCAGTTTATACCAGCAGAACGATATAAAACATTATACAGCACTGTGCAGTATAATGCTGAGTCTGGGTATGTAAAAATATATACAGTATCCATTTGTATGAATTGTCCCTTTTTTTTATTATTCAGGACTGAAAATTATTCTGAATAAATGTGTAGCCACACACATGAATATTAATGTTAAAGCACACAATGAGTCATACCTTTTTTTTTTCACAGTGGCCTTTATGCTGTACCCACAGATGACCACATGATGGCGACCTTGTTTTATCTAAGACAAAAGACTGACATTGACAAAAAATGAGAGAAAACAAATAGCATCTTGTACATGCTATAATGTGAAAGTTTTAAAATATGATATTTAGATGTTTTACTGATTTGTTGAAGTATGATCATAAGGTATTTTTTATAAGACCCAGTTTTGTATTAACACTTTACACTGTAAGTGATCATATAACCTACTGTCCCCTATCATAGGCCTCCACTGACTAATACAGGATTTTCCCTCTTGGCTAGGAGAGCTTGACAAGCTCCACAGTGCATGCATTAATATCAACTGTGAGGGATGACCCAGGTTTGTTTCCCCTGGCAACAGCAGTATCCCACTAGATGGCACTAGTGTAGCACCACACCTGAGAGAACTGGCCTCTTTGCTGTTGCCATTGTTTAAATCAACACTATTCCCTTTACCAAAGGATTGGCTGAAAAAAAAGCAGCAGTGATTAATTACCAATTCAGTATCAGTACACATTATTATCCAGCATTCAAAAAGAGGCACACAAACGGTGCCGTGCCACCAAACAGTGCAGGAAAACAAAATGAATCCGGAGCTTTAAGGCCATTTGGACACGCATCCCACAAAGCTTCTCAGCACATAAATATGTATTACATCTGCAACTCAATTAGGCACGCTGAAACCGGCCTTTGGGGTGGAAACCTATGAAGTTGCATAGATTTATGCTAGCCACTCCTCCATAGGCCTTGAGCTGTGTAGCTTTTGCTGTTACTGATAATCATCCCTGCTGACCTCTGTGTGGATGTTGGGATCTAATAAACACTTTTGATCTGCAGGATTAAAGCTGCTTGCATACACCTGGACGACGCCATAAAGCTGGATCAAAGTGCGGTGCACGGCTTCATTATAGTCAGCCGTGTGGAGCTCGCATATGCAAATATCCCAGAAATCCAAATGGAGAAATTGGAGCTTCATTAAATTTGGCAATACAATATTTGCAATACCTCATTGACTTCTAATGGCCATAATGAGGAGTATGACTGAATCCAATCGCAGTGCGTTAGATTTAATTTGTTTGGCATTTCACAGATGGGAATGCATTTAGAACTGTGAGTATTACAAGACCAGGACACAGACTAAAGCTTGCCTTGTGGTGAGTCTATGACACCACAGAGCCACAAAGATCTCCACTCTTTCCAACGGGGATGTTTCCCAGAATGCTTTTATGGAATATGCAGAGGTCTCAGCCGCATACTGGAAATGCCAATGGTTGATTTTACCATATTGCATTTCAACATATTGGGTTACCGGAACTTAATAATGCAATTCCGTCTCTTATAACTATCTGTGGCTGGCTTTTGTCCAAGCCTAGATATGACTGGCCGGCAGACGACATGCCAACTGAAAACACAGCAGAGGAATAAACAATGAAGCTTCTGTCATTTTAGAAAACAAGGCAAATGCAGACAAACAATCTAATGTTGTTGCAGACAACATAATGTGCATTATATGATTGTAACGCTAATTAGAGGAGACTAAATCAAATGAGTAAACAGTGTGATCTTTGGTCAAACAAACAAGAGATACTGAGTGATACTACAGGTCTGAGTGCAGCTGCATCCGAATGCTCTACAATAATAATCTAGAGCACACAGAAACTGATGCCTCACACCATGACATCAGTCAGATTGGAAACAGATTCTTGTATGTTTTTTTAAATTCAATAAGCAGGAATGTGACCCACATGGGTTGAAAGGATTGCCTCATCGAATGGGCTGTTTGGTTTGCTTTTTATAGCACAGCTCAAATATGCCCTTCCATATGTCTGCCAACAAGCTAGCACCTGCTGTGTGCATGCAGTAATGACCCAGACACTGGATTAAATGCACTTTAGTCATATATTCAAACAATATGTTTTACTAAAGCTTGTAGAAGATAAAAAAAACAATTCTAACAAGAGAGTGAATAATGAAGACTACAGTGTAGGAACAATACACAGCAGAGAGCAAATGATTATATCCTGACAGGAGAATAAGACTTAATTTGATCACATCCTTTCCTTCTCAGGGCACCACACTGCAATCTATTCTGGATACACAAACTAGCTAATCAATTACAACCCCCAGCTAATGTAAAGATGCTTTTCATACACAGCCCGCCTCGCTGCGCATTGCTAAGATAAATTGGCTGTGACCCAAACATGACCCCGGCTGATGTTCATGAGACCATTAAATTTCCAGCAAAGAGGGTGCAGAGCGTGAGGTTGTGTGTGTGTGTGTGTGTGTGTGTGTGTGTGTGTGTGTGTGTGTGTGTGTGAGGGAGAGAAACACAATGAGAACAAGGGAGAGGTCCTCAGGAAAAAGAAAAAGGAGTACAGTAAATGAGTAGCATGTTACTGCTTTATTGCTCATGACAGATTCTACTAATAACAATTATTTTTCTCCAGATGTTAGTGATTTAAAATGATACTGTAGAATATCATGTTCAACTCTATATATGTGTATACATATACATATATATATATATATATATACGTGTATATATATATATATATATATATATATATATATATATATATATATATATATATATATATATATATATATATATATATATGTGTATATATATATATATATATATATATATATATACACACACACACACGTATACATGTATACGTATACATATATATATATATATATATATATATATATATATATACACACATATATATATATATACGTATATATGTATACATGTACATGTATGTATACATACATGTATGTATGTATACATACATGTATACGTGTGTGTATATATATACATACATACACACACGTATACATGTATACGTATATATATATATATATATATATATATATATATATATATATATATATATATACACGTATGTATACATACATTATATACAATATATATATATACACGTATATATAATATATAATGTATATATATGTATATATACATATATACGTATATGTATGTATATATGTATATATATATTCACTTATTGCATATATATGATGTCTTAGTTTTTTCCCACTTTGTTATTTTCTACTGATGTTAAATTTGTTTAGTTTTTAGAGGCCGTCCTTGTAATGTTGCTCGATCCACTTTGCTGCTGTAACAATACAAATTTCCCCGTATGTGGGACGAATAAAGAATTATCTTATCTTTCTTGTACTAAAATATGAGAGCAAGTGGGATTTAGTATGAAGCCACATTAACACTAATATACATGCGCCATTGGAAAACAGTCTTCCATGAGTTGACCTGATCTGAAGCATTAGTAGCTATAAGTTGCATCTTTTGCTTCTTATGAATCTGTAGTTGTTATAGATGTGTGATGTCCAGTTAAGGAAATGAATGATTACTTATATGTTATATATTGGGCTCACTTTATTTGTAAAAGCTTCAATGAAGCCACTTCAAATTCTGTGAGAAAATACAATGATATTCCGATGCACATCCTTATTCATTTTTCTGTTGTTGTCATAGAGAGGAAAATAAATCATTAATGCTCAGTCAACATGTTGTAAATGTGTGCTAAGTATATATTTTCATGCAAAAGGTTAAAAATGAAAAATGAACAAGTTACATGAATGTCAAAAATGTCAGTTATATTAACATGCTGTGATGAGAGGTACAGTAAAAGACTACATGCATTAAAAAAGAGAAAAAGAAAGAGAGCACCCATTTAACTGTTGACACTGGAGAAGTTTATCAGTTGAGACACATGGAAGTTTAATAAGAAAAGAAACTAACCAGGACAGTGTGTTTCTAGTATATGGAAAAATGCTGTGTCTCTGCACTGAAGCTGTGACATCTGCCATCATATGAAGAGTTAATTCCAGTCCGAGAAATTCTTGCTTTCTGTATGACACGCTCCAATCTTAATCGTTGATTTCTGCTTGGCAGGAGTGGGTGATCTGTATTGAGGTGGATGCTAAAATAAGAGATTGACAGTAATGCGAGTTCACCATGCAAGGTCACCTGATAGAAACACATGAACATCATCTACATTCATCCATGTGATGGATTGCGCAGAAAAAAATGGGCTGAGATTTCTGAAAAATGATCCCAATTTGCCAATTCAATTCAGCAAATCAATCACTCTCCCACAGACAACCCATTTATTTCGTATAATATCTACAAATAAGACAAACGGGGTGGTCTCTGGTGTGTTGCAAGTAAAAGTTGCTAACAATTCACACCCTAACACTGCAGTAGCTACATCCCACCAATTGTTGTAATGCCACTGGCACAGCAGAGATCAACTGTACAATCGTTAGCTTGTATTAGCCGACAGACGTTGAGTGGAGGATGACACAGGGGTAGTGACTCTTTACACATGATGCAAGCAAAATGAAGAGAATTATTGTTGTTGCACTGCATCTCTGTATGTGCAGTGTGCAGTGTGTGTCCCTGATCCCTCTAATGGATTACTGCAGTTTCCATGGATTCAAAGGGTCAGCTCTTGTAGCTCTGGGGTATGACCTTACTGTACTTCAGTGACAGTGTTGAAACGCTTCAGCTTCACTGTGCTTGCTCTCACTAAAGCATCACATAGCGAGAGGCCCCACCAAGGCAGTTTGTCATGTTAACATAATCCAGAGTGATGTCTGCTTAATTTGTTTCCCTATTCTAATAACCTCACATTATAAATAGTTACTACCAGCATGCATGTTTCCATGCATTTTCACCTCTTGAGCCTCAGAGGAAATTAGCATTTGAATTTGTAATCATGTCCCTTTTTAAAGTTGCATCGTACGCAGAGGCTGAAATGAGGAGACAATTAACCTGCACGGCTAAGTGGACGAGAGGATCTGACGAAAATAGCTCAGAGGAAAATGAAGTTACATATTTCATGTGCTGTTCTAATCAGGTTTACTGTGTGGGTAAAGACTTCATCATCCAGTCTCACTAACATGTTATGATATCATTTTAATGCACTGCTGCACTACACACCTCTTTCAATACAATATAATAATATACCGCATGCTTGAGAATTGCACAATGACTATCAGCATATACATTTTTATACTTTTAATACTGCGCTTCTGTATATACTTTAAATTGTAAATAGTAATAATTTTTTCTGTTCTTTATATTGCTTTTTTGTACTGGGGTTGGGATCAATAAAGTAATTCTATTCTATTCCAGTCTAATTAGTAGACACACAACCCACTATATGTATAACCAAATATTATGGCAAAGCATGTGATAGACCTGCCTGTCCACTGAAAGAAAGGGTGTCATGTTTTGCTTTGTTGAGGCGTGAATATTACCCGCTTGTATGAAGTGAAGGTTGTTACGTGTTTTTCAAACTTCTTAAGTTACTGTGTTCCAAGCTAGTGACGTAGTAAAAAAAAGTGAGAAAGACTTTCATCCATCCATCCATCCATTATCTACCGCTTATCCTCATAGGGTCGCAGGGGGGCTGGAGCCTATCCCAGCTGTTTTAGGGCGGAAGGCAGGGTACACCCTGGACAAGTCTCCAGTTCATCCCAGGACACATAGAGACAGACAACCACTCACACTCACATTCACACCTACGGTCAATTTAAATTAGCCAATTAACCTAATCCCCATGCATGTTTTTGGATGGTGGGAGGAAGCCGGAGTATCCGGAGAGAACCCACGCAGACATGGGGAGAACATGCAAACTCCACACAGAAAGGCCCCGGGCCGGGAATCAAACCCGGTACCTTCTTGCTGTGAGGCAACAGTGCTAACCACTACACCACTGTGCTGCCCAGCTTTCAACCTTGAGTAATATATTTGTTGTGTAAATATTGTAGTTTACATTGCTATTATATGCCTAATTATGATTTTTTTCTCCCCTTAAATAAGTGTGTGTTATTTTTGCCTAACCCGAAGTCAGTAACCATGACGTTCTCCATTAAAGCTACAGTCTGTCATTCTGTTCAGACACTATTTTTTTCGACTGGGTGAAATAGTTCTGCCATCCTGAGAGCAGTCAAGACATAATGTGTTCAAAAAAGGAATGAAAAGAATCAGACGTCTGTAGCAGATACAGGACTGTAAAAACAACCGCCACTCGGTGTGAGTGGAAGAACCAATCAGATGCCTTCATATCTCGTCCTGCTGACATCCCTCTCTGTCCCTCCCTCCTCATCAGTGTTGCAGGAAATATCCAGCACACTCCTCTGCAAAAATACCACTTCCAGCGTTACTTCTGACAGCTCACCCTGCTAAACAGGAAAAGAGAAGAAAGAGGGAGACAGAAAAGACTGAAAGACAAAACTCTGGACAAAGCTAAGAGGACAAACCAGAGTCAACATCGGTGGAGACACTGAGACATCTGAAGGGACTGAAAGGTGATGTAGAAGCTGCTTTCTTTCTGTTGGACAGGTAATAGTGTTGTGTCGTTAGCGAACGATTCGTTCGACAGAACGAATCTTTTGAGTGAACGACCTGAACTGAATCACTTCCTGAACTGATTCGTTCCTTCCTCGTTCGTTAGTTCATGACTCGTGAATCTTCGATGAACTACCCAGCCAGCGAGGGGAGGGGAGGGGCGACTCACTGAACGAACAAGTTTGGATTATCTTGACGATTCGGTGAACGAATCTTTTGAATGGATCTTTTTAATGAACGATTCGTACAGATTCAGTTCAGTCAAAAGAACTGTTTTGCCCATCACTAACAGGTAAGTATTTATTTAGCTTCAGGAGGAGTTATTATTTTCATGAGATATGAAATGTTTGCCAACTTAGCTACCTTTGAAACATGTATTAGCCTGATGCAAATATCAGCTTCTCTGTGGATGTAAACCTGGTCGTGGGTGCCGCTTGAATTGAAGACGTTATAGGATATGACATTTTGAACATATTACACAGCCATAGTCTCCAGTAATTATGATGAAATGACAACTATATACTGTATTGTATACAGGCATTTTACAACTGTGGTGATGTAGCATAACGGCTCTCCTCTCCCTGCTGAATCCTACTGTTCAAGTTTGAGGGGGTGTGGCTTTGGACGGAGCACTGATGGGAGAGGGAGGAGGGGGTGGAGCTTAGATGAGGCTGAGAGGAGGTGCCACTTTGAAATTTTGCTAGCTCTCTAACATGACAAACACTAGCCTCAGTGGTGTTCTTACCTAAAGCGTGTGGCTTTGCTGCCCCCTGCTGGCACTGCACATTTATACAGGAGTGTCAAATTCTTGCTTTAGTGAAGCAAAACATGACACTGACACGCTTTCCCCTGGTAGACAGATGGGTCTGTTACACTCATTGGCATTAGAATGATTAGGTCTATCTGTAAATGATGGAATAGAGAGGTTTAGTCTATAGGCAAAAATCTCTAATTTTGTGGAAATTAAGAAAACATTTTATTAAAATTCATAACAATAAAGCTTTTGGATCATTGCATGAGCCTGAAGTTTGGAAAAATAGTCTCGGCAATTTGTCCTGAGCATGTAACCTTTCAACTTATTTGAAAGCATGAAAATCACCAAAATATGATGCAGGGTTTAAATGTGGCCACCTGCATGCATCAAGATAAAGTAGGGAGTATGTTCTGTATATATTCACAAACCATCACCCTGCGGACTTTTTTTTGAACAAATAATTTTCCACATAGCTCCACATTAAAAATGTACCTTTGTATAAAGACTGTGTCATGTTGTACAAAGTAAAGCATCATGAGTGGTGGCTCAGAGGGACAGAGAGTCAGGGTTATTATTAATAAGTGGAGGAGAAAGAACATTATGCTGGCAAGCTGGCTCATGAGCCAGCAAATTGAGCTTGCAAGGACTAAAGCACCACAGAGATAGATCATTAAGATACCCAGAATGGAGCTGGGAAAAACAGTTCTCATCATAAGAACCTCTGAAAAAAAAAATCTGAGTTTTCCTTGTTTCTGCAGCAGCTGAACCCTCCTTCAGTCATGCAGAGGCATTTAGACACTTGATGTAGAACCACTGAGGTACACATATAAAGCTTCAGACCAAGGTCTTCAGCTGCTAACTCCATGCACAAACAAATGCTCAAACCCCTTCACCTCCAATCGACAAGATTTAGTTTTGTCTGTTGGAGCACAGGCCTATTAAACCACCAGGTTCTGTGGGGACCGTAGAGAGGCTGAAGGGGCCCTTGAAATTGTGAAAATTATACAGCTAAAGTGGTTGTGCGTAAAAGCCAGAGCTTTGCTCAAAGCAGTACACAAAATCATTGACCATGGAGCGCCGAACACCATCCAAATTATACTTTAAAGGTGAACAACAAATGGACGGCAAAAGGAAAGCTTCAGCCTTTTTAGAGCCTCAGATTGTGTTTGATAAGGTTTCATTCTCCCAGTGTCCAAGTGTTATGAGCTGAACTCAATAGTTATTACTGCAAAGTATCTCCTGGTGATGGATGGTTACTATCAAGGACATATTTCTTTAAGTGGTTGTGAATCTAACATGTCTTCGTGGATAAATGGAATTTGCTTTGAAAGACAAAAAGAAAAAGAAAAACTGAACTTCTCTGACAGAACCGTCTGGACAGTCAGTGTTAGGATTTGCCTTCTACTGTATATTTCATCTAGCATCCCTGGAGAAACCATCAGTGGACTGGTGTGTTGACCTGGAGACCAGGAGGTCACTGACCTGCGTGGTCACCTCTGATTCCCTGAATCAGTGTGTATACTGCATTTTTATTACTAACTACTTTATTACTAACTACATTTTGAAGCTTTTTGGTTTTACATCATAATAAAAATAACAGAAACATGGAACAGTAATAACAAGCATGCGGGTGGCATCAGTGGATAGAATAGAATCAAATATTATTTATTTACTTAACCTTTATTTTACCAGATAAGTCAATCGAGAACTAATTCTCATTTTCAATGATGACCTGGGAAGAATAGAATAGAATAGAATTTTTTTTATTTTATTTATTTTTTATCCATCCCCATAAGGGGAAATTCACCTGCCACAGACAAGTAAGTAATAATAATGGTAATAAATATTTACAATAAATACTCAATAAAAGGACTTTTAATGGAAATTAAAAGGTTAATTTAATACAATAAATAAATAAAAATGTATTTTAACTATATGAAATATGTCTGTGACTTTTAAATTATTTTGTATAAAAATAGCAATAGAAATAAAAGTGCATATTTGCTATGCAAATTAGTTATTGCGGTTATTTATGGTATGACCTGCAGAAGCTCTATCTAGCAGTGTGGAGTCTCAGTCTGCAGCTGAAGAAGCTGCTTAAAGCCTAGTAAATAGCTTAAAAATAGTAAATAGTAAATATTCAGCATCTGTAGAATTTGAATCCTGAAAAGCAATGTAAATAAATAAAAAATACTGCCATTTCACAGTGTAGTCACTGGGTTAAAATGCATGCACTTATGCCTTATGGGTGTTTATAAAAGCCAGGGCACTTTTTTTACTTTTGATAAACCAAACCATTATCTGCACTGTTTAAGATCCCAAAGATATAATCAAAAAACAACAACATACAGACAAACACCAGTGTCACTTTAGTAACACAGCAAAAACTACTGAACTACGGTACCATTAACGTTGCAACAGAGATAAGGATGTGGAAAAAAAAGCAATTTCCGAAAGCAAGAACTAACTAATCAAGAACTCTCTTTTCCAGCCCATCTGATATACAAATTGTGCCTGATGAACCTTGCAAAATCAATTACCTAGGTAATACTTTGCATGCAAGGGGAAACCAAACACAGAATGCATGATGCATACAGAAACAGACATTACTCACTGCAGATTATTTTGCTCCATTTACATTGCAAAATTGACTGGCGCATATTCCTCAGTCATGTTCATTTCATTAAAATGCATCCAGGCCAGATACATAAAGCATATCCACCTTAAAGATAAAGTTAGCGCTTCCATTACAACAAAACACTGTATAGCTTGATTAATGTTACAACATGCTGGAAAATCAAACAGCAACAATGTGTATGCTGGAGAAGCTAAGGCAGGGAATAATAGTATTTAGGTGACTCCTGAATGATGGATGATGGTACTTTTTTTCTGCTGATAAAGTTCTTTTTACATGCCTGTTTAGCTTTGACACTTTGGCATAACACACTTTATCATACATACTGAAGATAACACTCATAATGTATTGTTTGACCATAATGTTCAGGGGATGTAAACCGACTGTCTGCTCCTTGAGGTTCCTTGAGACTGTGATTAAGCTTATATCTTGACTTTATCAGGCTCCTTAGAGGAAGCATTTTTCCAGAATAAATAGGCTTTTGTAAAAATGTCCTGAGGTATGAGCCTAGTAATGGAAAGAGGCACAGCACATACTCTGGATATAATTCATCCATCTATGCTTGCTCTGTTGCATTTACAATAACGCGGTATGTGATCAACAATATATCATACTTGGTTTAAAAAAAAAAAGAAAAAAAGTTGCTGAACTGTAAATCAAACTTAAAGAAAAGCTGATCCACAGCTCCTCTGCAAAGTAACATGCTGGAGAATTTTTCAGTTTCTGAGCAGTGAGGCACAAATCTAAATCTGGCATCATGAATTATTAAAGCCCCCTTTATGGAGCTTTCTTCAGAGGAGAATATCCAGCACAGTATAGTACAAGCTTCAGATCAAACGGAGCAGAGAAAAAGAGCCAAATGTAATGCAGAAAGTATTTCCACCAAAGTGTTTAGCGTTGTTCTGTACTTGAACATAAAGGCAACTTCAGTCGGATGAAATGTGAGGAAAAAGCTCCATGATTCTGAGTGGAAACAGAGAGAAAAAGAAGGACTGGTCTCTCCTCACATGGTCAGTGTTGGTGTCCTCCATGGCAACCATCATTTGAATGCATATCCACAGAAAATGAGAAAACTTGGCGTACCCTATTAGATGACAAGACGATGACAGGAGAGCAGATTTTCCTCTGCTGTAGACAATAAATAGTTTTGGTTTGGAGGTGAGTGTCAATTGTGGATGAGTCACTCCTCTGTGTGTCATCCAACCCTGCATGCCTTTGTGAAATTGCTTTTTGGAGTCTGAGCCGTGTTTAAAAAAACATTTTATCTTATCCCTGACAGTATTTCTAAATGGTATTTCAGTTGAGTTCCTGCAGTAAAGGCTATATGCAGAAGTCTTTTTCATGGGCTTTTCATCCATTTGATTTGGACTGTGGAGTGTTTGGGTCACACACTCCATCAAAAGATGTCTTTAGTTTCTCACAGCAATATGCTAGTTGGGTTGATTTAATACACTGCACGTAAACTAAAACAGAAGTTTATGAAATGTGTGGAATGGAATACAGTATGTTTATCAGCGTTTGTGAATATTCAGTCTGTCTCCACTTCTTTCCCGTAAAACATGTAGACTGATGTAATCAATGTAATGGATATAAAAAAAGGTTTAAAATATGGTGGAGTTTTGGATTTTTCCAGGGTAAATGAAGATAATTAGTGGTTTAGCTTTTACTGTAATAATAGTCAGTCATTTAGACATAAAAACAAGTCGATAAAAATTAGAGAGGACATTTTTAATGCAACAAAACCAATGGAATCCCAATAAAAATGTTAAATAAATAACCTTAAACCATCAATGACTTTATTGTACTAACACATGTAATGTTTGTGTAGTGTGTAGAGTCTTTCTGACCCTTTAACAGAAGTTGACAGATATTATTATCATCCAAAACTGATTGTATTGGCTGACATTCAGTATATTCCTGCAGTACAGCGAAAATGGCAAACATAGTTTATTCCTCTCTTCCAGACACAAAGCTGTCAGAGTGAAAATGCAGATGGAAAAAAATGCATTTTTTTTTAACGTGATAAATGGTTTTTTTTGGATGCCAACAGAGCTCTGAGACCAAAGAAACCTACCAATTTAACATTTTGGGGCACCATGCAGAGTGTTTTCTAGCTCCATATATGATAGTACTGATTGAATAAATTGATGTTTGATGTAAAAAACAAAAAAATGTGTGACTAGCTGTATACTCGCAGCCATTTGCTATTAAGAATTGCTTCACATTATTGCATTTACTTCATGAAGGTCTGGCAGAAGACAATGTGCAGAATTATGTTCGCAACTGTGGAGCAATATTAACATTCAGGGTTTTGTGTCTGGTTTCCACCTCCTGAGGAAACTGTCTGTCTGCCTCAGTAGTGTTTCCAGATGTTTTTCCACTAGTAACAGGTGGCTATCTAAAACAAGCTGTATGATAGAAATCAAACCAAAACTGACAATGATTTGTCTTCAAAAGTTGTTCTTTTCAAATGAGGCATTGTTAATATGATCTTTCTTTTTTATATGTGGAATAATGCTGGATGCATTTCTTATTTGAAAGTAATGATCTGCTGTTTGTGAACACTGGAGGGAAGTAGGCTTGTATTATATTTTACTTATGATAACATGAGTAAGAAAATGGTGATTTTTCATCTACAAAGCAAACCATTCACTTACACCACTTTAAATATGGCTCAGTTACTGATTGCTGCTTTTAGCTGACAAATACTGCTACTTGGTATTCAGTGTATTCTACAATAATAAGGCACACTTTATAGCAGTGTTTGCAGTGTGAGATGAATTACCTTTCAACAGAAGTCTTAATGTTATTTTTCTACTGTATTTCTCTGTGAATAGACTACCAAAAATGAATACCTAACAACACTACATTAAATGAAAATACAGCATCACAACAATTCCAAGCGCCAATCATTTTGCATTTAAAAACCAAGCTGTGCTTTGTTGACATGGCTAACATAGCATTAGCTTTGACTCCCCACCAGATTAACACTGTTAGCTCTGTCAGCAATTCGCTATTGTTTGCACTCTTAGTTAAGAGGCAATAAAAATGCTCCCTATCCTGTATTCAACACCTTTAAGTGTACCACTGTTACCAGTGTTGTGCAGTATTGTATGAACTGTTTTTACACCAGTTCTAGATGCTTTATGACGGACAAGGATTGAGAAATACATTGCTCAACACTAAAAATGTCCTTATACCTGCACGCAACTACATGTACTTTAGACCTCTTGGACATTTAAAGGGGAAGTGCCGTTTTTTACAAATTGGATCTTATTCCTGGGATAAAATACTGTCATTTACTCGCCCATTTCACTTTGAAGATATTTGGAGTATTTCCGACAATTTTGGATTTGACGATATCTATTTAACAGGAGTGAAAGGGGCTCTGAAATGCAGCCAGTAAATGACACAAACTTGACCATTTATCAAATAATATCATCAAATCCAAAATCGTTGGAAGTACTCCAAATGTCTCCAAAGTGAAATGGGTGAGTAAATGACAGTATTTTATCCCAGAAATAAGGTCCAATTTTTAAAAAAAACGGCACTTCCCCTTTAAGATAACCCACAGACCTCATAGTTCACAGTTTTCATCAGGATTATTTCTTTAATAATATTTTTTTCTGATTACAGCATCGATAATACGAATGTGAGCCTGAAACATTTCTGTGGATTATCCATAGTAATCTAGACATTGCCTCTAGAAAATGGTGTTAATGTTCTTTTAAATGTTATTTGTTAATGCTTTCATCAGGATTGATGTTCAGAAATCATAGACACATATCTGGAAACATTTGCACATCATTTGGATTTACGTAGTACTGCCACCGTTTAGCAATGTGACATGTAACCCTGATAGTAAACTTGCACTAAACATTTCCTATGTTTTTACTGCTGTACTGTTGAAACTTGGCAGGATGTAAGTGAGAGTGCAATTCTTTAACCTGTAATAAGCATCAGAGAAAGGTGAAGCGCTCGCTTCTTCAGACAGATCAACTCAGCTCGGGGAGTTAACAGCTTTCTGTGATGGGGAGAATGATTTTCCAGTGTTTATACTGTTTTAAACTGCTATAAATTAGAAAAAGAAAGAGAAGCTCCTACAATTTAGTTTCAGCAGAATCTCTCCACTTGACTGAATGTGTCTATAAAATTCTCAGAGAAAAGTAGGTTGCTAAAATGGACTTAATTTGGCATGATAGATTGAGTCCATGCTTCAGTGACTGTAATTGAATCTGTGACCTATTTCTTCAGAAGAAAATTGTCTCCTGGGTTATTTGTCACCATACATTTTAATGGAATGCAATAGACTGACACTGAATTTATACATTTCCATCCAATTATTAGCATTCTCTTTCCACTCTGCAGGTTGTTTTAAATTTGGTCTTTCATAAAATAATGTCACAGCCTTAAACAAAACAGATTCATGCTTGCTCTGATGCAGATTTGTCTCGAATCCAGTGTATTTATCACTTATTTCATATAGGAGTCAGAGCAAACACAGAGCTGAGTAACAGGACACTGTGGTGGTGGGCTGTTTATTTTTTGATCTATTCCTCACACTAAATCCCACCAGATCAGCAGCCAAGAGGAAAAATCACAACACAAGCCAACCATGTCCAGTTGTTCCTGGACTGACTGTCTCTATTAACAGAGATCACTGCTGGCTCTTCGGCCCTGCTATAAATAATATACATCTCAACTTACAGTAACAACCATCACCGAAATAGGTTGACATTCAGCAAAGCATAAAGGGATTGTTGAAAACAGATAGGATGGAAGAAGATCAATATTGCAGTCTTCCGTCAATCTGTCAGTCAGATAACAGTAGGCTCCATTTGTCTAATTTTAATAGCTAAAAAGCATCACTGGCAACCAGATTAATGAAATATTTGAATTTTGCATGGCGTATGTGTCATATGACATCATATATACCGCATGACATCATCACCATCATCATGTAAACTGATCTTCCCCAGAATAAAATCTGAAATAGGATATGATAGTGCATGCTGATACTACATGTGTAACAGGAGGTTACAGACTTCACGGTTTTACCTGATGCTTTGCAGGAAGGGCTGCTACCGCTGACAGAAGACGCTAACTGAGGGAGACAGGTCTTGTCAAACATTCATATAAAAAATGTGGAGAGAAAAGTCTCGTTGTTCATGAACGCCTCGGGCCACACAGGGTATTCTTCTGCAAACTCTCCAGGACCAAACCTGGACAAGTCACAGTCATCTGCTAAACATATTCACTATTCAAACCAAGTGACTTTCATTTACATATAGTAACATTATGTTTAGCTGTATAGTTCTTCTCTAAACTGTTCTACAGCAGTGCAAGCTGCTCTGTGAGGCTGCACTGTGAGGAGGCACTGTGATGCTTTGAGCTAAATGCTAATGAACGTCCTTACAACACTATGTGCAATCAAGCCAGTGGATGTTGAGATGAAGAGTGATGAAGAGTCTGAGGACTGGTGGAGTGGCCGACAACCATTATTGTATTGTCGATAACCATAATATATGAAAAATGAAATACTGATAGCATAATGTTCCAGTGGCAAATCATTTCACATACAGTTATGGTTACAGAATCTTCACTTTTAGAATAATGACTATTATTTCTTTTAATATTTTCTATATGAGATAATATCTTTAATTATTTCATCCATAATAATCGTGAAGTGAAACTCTGAACATGTGACAGCCCGACTTCGTTATGGCCAAAGAAAACAACAGGAGGGACAAACAAGAGAGAAGATCTCTTACAAAGTCCCACTCACAAAAACAACTTCACCTTTAGTTCCACAGATATCAACTCCACAGGAGGGACGGCCACAACAGCACTATACAATTTTATATTTCTTAACACAGTTGTTTCCCTCCTGGCATTTAGTGGTGCTTCTATTCTTTAGCTCCCTGTTCTGTGATATCACCTGTTGGTTTGTGAACTACGGCAATGAAGCCCATAAGGAAGTAACTTAAACTTGCATTCTCTCCAAAAGCCAGCAGGGGGCGATACTGGTGGTTTCAAAAAGAAGTCTGTTTGTATCGGTCTATGAGAAAATGACCCTTTTCTACCCTGGTGTATTACCTCTATAAATACCATAAATGTGAGTTTATGGTCTGAATGATTAGTTTTAACAATGTTATAATACATCAGGATGTCCATTTACTGAATTGAGCAGTCCTGACGGTTTGAGCTCATGTGTTTCCTTCATCTGAGCAATCACTGGCACCGTTTACCGCTAAGTAACGTTATGCTGTGAGCCACAGTTATCATTCCAGTTAATGTCAAAGTTCATGTGAATTACGGCAGCTCATTGCTAATCAAGATAGTTTGCTAGTTCTAGCATTAGCTGATAACAAAGCGGTTGCTATGCTAAAGGTACCGGCGTAATATATCTTTGTCTATGTCTACCTTCCTGTCTGTGAGGAACTGATCCTCCTAAAAGTAGTGTTACTGTACGTTGTTACGTTTGTTCCCATTTACTTTTTCAGTGCGGCGCTAATGTTAGCATCACATTAACACATGCAACACAGGTTAGGAGCCTGGTACCAGTAACGTTAGCATAGCAACCATTATGTCAGCTAACGCTAGCAGTAGCAAGCTAGCTTGGTTAAAGAGAAGCCTCAAAAAAATTAACTGAATCTGATATTTATGATGTTTACAGAGGTAATACACCAGGGTAGAAAAGGGTCATTTTCTCATAGACTTCAATACAAACTGACTTCTTTTTGAAACCACCAGTATCGCCCCCTGCTGGCTGATGGAGAGAATGCAAGTTTTAGTTACATCCATATGGGTTTCATTGAACAGACCTCGGTGTTGCCGACTGGGTGGAATGCTGGATGTGAATGGTGATAATAATGAGAAAAATCTTCACCTAAATAACTTGTTATAAAATATTTTAAGACTGAATTAATGAGCTTGCAGTGCCTGCAGTCATAAAATGTGAATTTATAATTACATGACTAACAATAAAGTACCTCTGATGGTAAAATGTAACTGTAGTGGGAGCACCAACCAGTCTGATTCCATCAGCTGTCCTGATGTGAATATAAAGTTCAAAACTCAAAAGACCCAAACTGATAAAATGCACTTCACTAATTATGGATTGTTTCAGCATCCTCTGCTTGTTCAGTTAAAGTGGGAGCGTTTTCTTCATCCTCTCAAAGTAAAGCGCTGTTTATCATTAAAAGTTCAATTCGTTGACTCTCGGTGGAAATGTTATCCGTATAACGCTAATGAGTTCTGAGACGTTTTCATTCTAATTAATGCTACTAATTCTCGTTAATTAATTGTTGCTGTGGTTCTCTCCATCTGCTGAGTTGAGCAATGCAAAATTGGATCATTGTAAAAAAAAAAAAATAAAAAAAAATAAAAATAAAAACAGTGATATTGAAATATGGGGATAGTTTTCTTCCCCGATTTGTTAAGCAAAATGCCTCAGCAGTGTTCTATGTAGCAGATGAAAGCTAATGCTGACACGGGTGTCGTTTTGCATGAAAAAATAATTTTCTTAAATGTTTTGTCATATTTACCGAGGAGCAAAATGTAAAGCAGTTAAGAGTGCCAGTGGCTGTCAAAGACATTCAGAGTATTATACTCCTTATTAGAGAGAACTGTGTTTCAAAAAAGTCTGCACAGAAGTCAGCATAAATCTCATTAGTAGATGATGTTAAGATATTCTTCTGAAAGACATCCTCTCAGCATCATCTGAGCCTGGAAGCTGGGATCAATCAGCAAATGATGATGATTTGCTGAGATGATGGTGACAACGAGCGACTCTGCCGGCTAAAGATGAATCCAATCAAATTGAATTTAAGCTCATTGACACGTTTTACACCCACAGGTGAGACCAAAAGCCCTGCTAATATTTGGAGGAGAGCGTGGCGTGCACAGTACTTACCTCCGTATGCTCTAAGTGTTTCTGCTGATGCTCGGCTCAAACTGCATGAAAAAGGGCTAGCAATGGTCTTCATCTAATTTGAGCAGTTCATCTGGTATTCAGCCTTGGCCTTTCAGATGTGTGCAGTGAGGCTATGAGCAAATATTTGAGACTGATCTGAGTCAAAAACTGCGAGTCAAAGCATTAATGTTCACTGGCTTGGATTGAAGAAAAACCGTGTAACTGTGCAAAGCAAACCAACACAGTCGCCCTTCAAAAATAAATTCTTAACTTCTGGATGCACAAGGTACTTAGATGCGCATTTATTTGCACTCCGGCGGTGCTGTTCCCCTCAATACGCCTTCAAAACCTGGCACATAAATGACAGAGTGCATCTTGATTGCCTGGTTGTCGAGCACTTTCTCAAGCTCCCGCATGGCGTCACTTAATATGCAGGGACTCGGGATGTTTGTAAGACTAATATACTGATGTTTGTTCTTTTTTTCAAATAGAAAAAAAGAAATATGCTGTCCTTTGTGTCTGACCTTTGGAGTTTTTTCTGTGCTCTTAAAATCAGATTACAAACATATATGACACACTAAGATTCCAGTGACAAGTTGGCAGCTGAAGACCTGAGCCTTTTAAGACCTAAAAACAGGATCAATAGCAACATAAAAGGAAACTTCTATTCCAATTAGTCACGGGACAATTAAAAATGCTGCATCGCTCAAAGATACAGTGTGATCAAAACTGCATTTCCCTCTCTGATGGTACTGTTTATCAAATGTCAACGTTAAAGTGGCACTGCTGTGGGATATTAAGGGTAAGTGTTTTGTTTTTTTTGGGTTTGTTTTTTGTTTTTTACAAATTGAACCTAATTTCTGGGATAAAATACTGCCATTTACTCACCCATTTCACTTTGGAGTCATTTGGAGTATTTCTGATGATTTTGGATTTGATGATATCCATTTAACAGGAGTGAAGTGGGCACTGAAATGCAGCCGGTAAATGACACAAACTTGACCATTCAATATGTAAACAGACTTCTATCATAGTTTACTAAGGACCCCGAGTGCCCACCTATGTGGCCTTCACAGTGCCTGAACTAAAATACTTATTTGTGATGTTGTCACATACACGCTTTGTTTTAGTTCAGGCTCTGTGAAGGCCACATAGGTGGACACTAGTGGGCCTTAGTAAACTATGATACACAGGAAGTAGAGTCTGTTTACAGATTGAATTTTCTCAAGTTACAGACAACTCCTGACTCAAATGAGAATAGTAATAGTGTAGCCCATCTTATTAAACGTCTGTTATTTGAGAAATGGTCAAGTTTGTGTCATTTACTGGCTGCATTTCAGTGCCCCATTCACTCCTGTTAAATGGATATCATCAAATCCAATATCGTCGGAAATACTCCAAATGACTCCAAAGTGAAATGGGTGAGTAAATGGCAGTATTTTATCCCAGAAATATGATCCAGTTTGTAAAAAAAAACAAAAAACAAAAAAAAACAGAACTTCCCCTTTAACTCCAGTCCTCCGGGAAGTTACTGAGTCTGTCAAGACACAACAGCAGCTTCCAGCCAAGACCAACATATAATGATATTATATTAACATCTCTCTCTCTCTTAATTTAGAGGGCAAATGAATTCTTCACGTGTGTATTTAGATTCCACAAAAAGTAGAATTTCCGTAACAAAACTAATAAATTTAGCTTGTAAAGAAGCTATGAAAGAGTATAATTAACAGCATCCATGGTGTGTTATGTGCTGCTGAACATAGCAAGCATATTTACTAATTTAAGCCTTTTTACTGGGGACACAGGCTGAATAGACAGGCCACCAACTTGACAACAAACCTAGCAACAGGGAACAAGCAGCTCATTTATCACCCCTCTCCACACACAGACAGAGTGTTTATAGTCAAACAAGGTGAGAGACAGTCGTTCTATTCTCTGCTGATGATGAGAAGGTGGTCCTTATAGACTTTAAGTGTTTTATTCTCAGCTAGCACTAGCTGTTCCCAGTCTGTGACTGAAAACTGTAAATGGGATGGCATGATCACAGTATGAATTATAGACTGTATATGTATGAATCAGACCCAATCTGACATTTGCCCTTGCCTCAAGGATCACCATAGTGCTGCAGTACATCAAAAAGCTTTCATCTGGTCAGAACACCAAATCAATGTCATTTTTTCTTTATGTACTGTCTTTAGCTTATCTCATTCAAGTGCTTTTTGATATATTTGCATGAATTGGTGCATAGAGTGAAAGGGAAAGCGATACAATAGGATTCTGGTTCCATAAGAAACTAGTAGCCTATGTCAAGTGTTGCAGTCCATGTAATACAGTGTGAATTATGATGGCTACTTGCTTTACACATGACAAATTTACACATCCATTACCTGAGGTGTATATCCTGCAGGAGACCATGTATTCTTACACATCGCACCAGGTTTGAAGAGCATGGTGATGTAAAAGCCAGCAATTGTATTGATCGATGTCTGCTCCAAGGCCTTTTCATGCCATTTTCTGCAATACATCTGAGGATTTTTTTATATGAGAAGTCCACTTTAGACATGCATCTATAAAACTGTTGAACTAAAACCTTGGTTTCCTCCTCACCATGGTGGCAGCATTGCTGAAGAACAGTGGTAATATTGGTAAAAATGACACCAAGGAAGAAAGTTGTCATTTCTCTCACAGACTAGTTCAGGCTGAATTTAAAGAGTAGCTCAGCACCGAGCTGAAAAGCTTTTTGTCACTGATCTACTTTGAAGAGTCTGGCACGTCTGACCATGCCAGCACACTGATGAGTGACGGCAAAAGTGTGCTATGTTGCAATTATAACCACATCTAACAGTGATGTCACTGTGCACATATCACACTGGGTACTCACAAGATGATGATTGTTATTCCTTATCAGGGTTATTTAGCAGTTGAATAACAGCAAAATATGTATGCAGAGGTTCTGGACCAGTGTTAATTTTGGTGAGGAAACATTTTCATGATAATGTTAGTCAATGACAGTTGTTTTTCTGATGACAATGAGATGATAAATAAATAAAAAACAATCTATGATGATGACAACTATGACAAAAACAAGATGAAATATTAAAGAGGGACGAATCGGTAAGTGATCCAATAAAAACTAACCCGGGGTGCACATGTTTGAATTAAAATCCAATCAAAAACAAAAGCACTAGAGTCGCACTGAGACTGGGAAATATTAATATCAAGTCAAGTAAAAACATATCACAACAGATAAATCGGTGTCTGGATATTGCACATTTAAAGCTTAGTGCATTCTGTAATAACAGGTTTATAAATTTCTAGAAAAATGTTTAAATAATGCATTACATTTTAACTGAATGATATTTTGTGATTAAAATATGACTAAAATTAAATAGCATTTTCGTAAAAAAGACTATGACTAAGACTAAATTAAATTTTGCTGTCAAAAAGTAACACTGTTCTGGACCAGGATACATTTTACAGGATTTTTGGCTGACTCGGAAATTCAGACATAGACACACAGCAGCTGCAGGTGCATTAGTCGTGAAAAAAAGATATAGCCATCGCCTGGATGTTAGACGCTTGAATCTCAGTGCATACATGTAGGCATTGCCGACACAGCTTATTAAGAAAGTGACTCAGCTTCTTCACCAGTATAGTGTGCAATGAAGAGTCCAATGCTTGAAGTGGTTACATTTAACATCAACTCTGACTGGAAAGCTACATAAAAACACCACATTTTAGCTGAAACATTGCTTCTGCACAAATTCAAAAAGTGCATTCTGAATAGCAGTACTTGGTGCATGAGTAATGAATCTTTAATAATGAGTGAACAAACAACAAAGTGAACTACATCACATCACCATTGTCACTGAATCAGAAGCTTTACCAGTGTCTCTCCACTGGTAAGGTGACCTCTGCTTTAGTGTAACACATCTTTAAAAAAAACAACAAAAAACACACACACACACATCTAGAGCTGCTGCAGCATACAAAGACTATCTTTGTTTAACAAAGCTTTGCATCAACCTGAGTACTGTAGTATGTTAGAAAGTGTCCATACAATGCAAGCCTATTATTGAGGTCCATGCAGGAGGCGGCACAACATGAGAGATCTGCACCGCAGACCTGTAGTTTCCTGTGGCTGCTCAGGCCCAACATATTAATTTGTGTGAAAGCTTCAGTGGGAAAGATGGGACTAATGGGCAGCCATGTAATGCGTTCCTCTCAAGTGAGCATGTTGTGTGTAATTGCATGTTTCATAATCAAAAGAATAGGGGATCATTTTTAGGCCTGTATTCTGCACATTTGTGGCAGTATCAGCAGGGTATTTCAGGTTACACAAATCACTGTTGCTTCACAATATAAATATGTCAAGGTGACACACTGGAGAGCCTGGTAAAGACCTATCATGTTGGAGATGTAATCCATTGTTATTGTGGACTCCTTATAGAACATACTGCACTGAGTTTGTCTGGTCAGATGTTATTTATTGAATTATGAAGCCAAATACCCGAGTAATGATAATGACATGAGTACATGACAATGTTATATTAGCTTTCCTGATTCTCCACTTTAACTCTTTGAGTGCCAGCCATTTTATAAAACAAAAAGTGCCTTGTGCCAGTGCTTTTGCCTATTTTGAGTCATATTTCGGGCGGCACGGTGGTGCAGTGGTTAGCACTGTCACCTCACAGCAAGAAGGTACCGGGTTCGATCCCCGACCCGGGGTCTTCCTGTGTGGAGTTTGCATGTTCTCCCTGTGTCTGCGTGGGTTCTCTCCGGGTACTCCAGCTTCCTCCCACAATCCAAAAACATGCATGGGGACTAGATTAATTGGCTAATTTAAATTTACCATAGGTGTGAATGTGAGTGTGAATGGTTGTCTCTCTCTATGTGCGATGAGGTGGAGACTTGTCCAGGGTGTACCCTGCCTTCCGCCCTAAGACAGCTGGGATAGGCTCCAGCCCCCCCGCGACCCTATGTGAGGATAAGAGGTAAAAAATGGATGGAGTCATATTTCTAGACAGAATATTTTGTACTATGTCTCTAAACACTGAATAGCTCAAATGAAAGAAGAGACTCTCTATTTCAACATGAAAAAAATCTTGTTTTCACCTTGTTCCATTCTTGTTTTATCAGAGGTAGAGTAGAGGCCATTTTCCACTTTTTTGTCCAGATTCTATTTGTTTTGCTCTTAATCTTTAATCTCTGTGGCGTATACCGTCTCTTCATGCTGCGACCACATCTCCCAGAAGCCCCAAAATTACTCACAGGCTGTGAGCGCGCGCCCTCTTGTGCTAGCTGCCGAAAAAACACTTTGACGTACTCAAAGAGTTAAAAGGGTATTACTATCTGTTATACATTAGCTGTAGTCAAGGAAATGAGATTTAAAAATGGTGAAATTCTGGGATACACAATACGTACAGCTTCATTTTTCAGTCTGCTTTGCTTCTTTTAATAATACAAACTGTCAACATGAAACATGATTCATTTGCACAGGTTAATTAAAAACACTGTCTGACTTCTCTTTTCTGTGTTGATCAGAATACTAAACCACAAGTAAAGTGCATGTAAATGATAATCCTGACAGCCTTTTCATATGACTCAGAGGATGAATATTTCTCATTTTGCAAGCTTGTTGATTGTGTTTCTTTCCATAGCCAAGAGTACCATCGACAGGAATCCACTATTGTGACAACATCTTTAACCCAATTGGTTGCTATGACAGCATAATCTAGCAATTGAAGCGGTGTGTGAACAGAAGCGTGTCGTGTGCTCGACACCATTTGTAAGAGTGGAGCTCTTGTCTTGTGCTGCACGCAAAATAGACTAAAATGTTCTTTTTGAAAAATGATATACCTGTAAATTACAGTTCACTGTGTGACACTCATTCCATCACAGTGGACTTCACAAACCCCTGAACTCATTTGAGGGTTGTTTATTTGAAAAGTAGTATAAAGTGGCTTGTGGAAAATGTCACATTGTTGGAGAATTTTCACAATTTTTAAGCTATCATTTCTTTTCTTCAGGTGCTCTACGGTTATTTACGGTAGATACAGAGTAAATATCACTTAATATATTTTTAACCTAATTATGTTTTTCTTGACAACTATTTGTAACTTTGTGGAGCAGCACCCAGAATTTTGTTATATCCACTGCAACTACAATGAAGGCATTTGATTGATTGATTGATTGATTGATTGACAGAATGTTTCTGGCATTATTACATTTTAGGCAGGAGACAGCAGCAACAGCTGATCCAGTCATGTTACACAGGAACAACACCAGTGGGGCCCTACCCTGATTGGTTGAGATTTTTTTTTTTAAACAGAGAATAAGCCTGCAGAAAAAAAACACCTCCCCGAATCAACAAAACTGAATATTCCACCGTTTTTTCTTTGCAGTTGTATGCTAATGTTTTTGCCTGCAGGTAATTATCAAAACGTAACAGACACGATCCATTACAGTGGATCACAAGGCCACATGTCTGGACAATAAAAACCTTCCCGTCTATCTCAGCCCTCTGAAAGTGCATGCATAATGTCTAAGTCTTGTCTTTGCTGCTAATTAATTGGAGAGGCAATTATATACATGCAGCTGTTCGGCCAGATGCCAGTGAACCCTGCTCTGAAGTCACGCTGGCAAATTAAACCTGACAAACACGAAGCATGTATCAAGAGTTTGTCTAATAACAGGAACTGCATCTGGTCTCAGACACGCCTGAGACTCAGAAACGCCACTGAGTAGCGACAGCAAGTGACAAAATCCGAAATACTTGCCTCGTCATCAAGTAGGGCAATTAGCAGAGCAACATAGAGTGAGGTGGGGAATATTTAAGAAGGTTAACAAATAAAATACTGTTAGGTATGATTTCATTTCTGTGTATTTTGCTGGTTCAAACTGTACATTTTGTGTTTCCTGAAAAGCTGTGGTTTGGAATGAATTGTAGTTTTTCTAGTATCAGTAAATACTAATTTTAATATCAATAACTTTATTTAAAAAAAGGCCGAAACAAAAAAAAAGGAGTAAATTTTCACCAGCACTTTAAATAAAACGTGTGATGTGTATAAAGTAGTATTTATGAAAAAAAAAATCATCAGTGTCAGTCGGCTGGATATAGTTTCCCTGCTCATAAACTCCAGTGAAAACTGCCTGGCTCCAAAGCAACCAAACTGTGATGTGCTGCAATGCAGATGGATTTCTCATTGCCCTGCTCGGAGGAGGGCAAAGAGGTAACATTGCCTCCATTCTCGCAAGGGTCTCTCTTGTCTCGGCAGCCTCCAGTCAAAACGCATGATCATCACTCCCTCCCTCTTTATCGCCACAACGTACCGCATCCCCACTGCCTGACAATTTTCACATGCGCAGAAATTCACGACCTCATCACAATATAGAAATTGATTCAGCATGCTGCGATTTCCTTTCGCTTCTGAAGCCTTATTCTGATTTTTATTTTTGATGGCAGTGAGAATATGATGTTGCACCGTTCAATTACATTTGATGTCGTGAAGTCAGATTTGATGGGGCTCAAAGAACACAAGCGGCTGGGCCAATGTGTGATAATAAACAGTGGAATACAGGGATATCACACAGCCTACAAACTGACTGCAGATCTCTATTTCCACTTTAAAATGTCACAATGAATGTATGTCATGTCTTTTCAAAGTTATAAAGGCCCCTATTCTCTCTGTAAAATCCAGTCCATTATATTTACATTCATCTGGGAGGAGCAGGGAGATTATGCACTGCAGCAATTTCAAATAGGAATTGAATTAATAACTGGTTGCCTTAATAAAGCGTCTGCTGTTGTCAAAGATGACAGGTTGAGGCGATGTGTTTGATAGGTAGCGTTTGTAAATCCCATTGAAAGGCATCATTAATCTTCTCATCTGGATGCCGTGGGACATAAAATGAAAGAGTGGGAAATTACTTGTCATCCTCACAGCAGTGCACTGGAACATTTTAAACGGGGGTGTAATTGTTTTCCTGATTAGTTCAGCACGGGTATGTGTCTATTTATTTACATGTTCTGTTAACAAGGACAGTTGTTTGTTGTGACCCACTTCCACTTGCACCCCCGCCCTTCCCCCCCATACCCAATTGAGGATGAAAAATCCCTTTGAGCTCTGGGAGCAGCCGCAGAACTGAGGAAAGGAACAATATTGTAGTTTAAGTAGACCATTGAAAGATACATTTTTACCAGTGAAATAAATGGAGTCTTTTCTTTATGAACAGCCAGATGAGCCTAAACTCCCCTTTAAGGATCCTGCTGTGAGAGTACACTAATGGTGATGCAGCTACAGTGACTGAGAGGAACACACAGTATTAGTGTTGAAGAGACGTATTTTTGTTTGTTATTATAATATTACCATTTGTCAAGGAAATACCCAACTAGCTACTACATAAAGTGGGCTATCACTGGACTGCTTTACAACAATGAAATACACTAAGAGGCATTACAAACGCAACATTGTATTTTTTTTCGATATTCATTTGAATTTTCATAATTTATCGGGCGACTTCACTTGGTATGATACTGAACATGAATGAACAAAAGCAACAATAGAAAAATTAATTGACATGGATTACAAATGTCAGTATCTTGTGTGATCGTCGTGGCATAGACATGATGAGCGCGTTGATTTCGGCCACTGGATTCACTTCCCACTCTTCCAAGAGTGCAGTACGGAGATCAGCAACCGTCACCGGCAGTGGAATACGACGCCGTACACGGCGATCCAGATTGTCCCAAAGGTGTTCAATCGGATTCATATCCAGGGAATAAGGCAGCCAGTCCATAACCTGCACATTATGTATATGCATAACGTGCCTGCAGACGTGAGATAGTGCATCTGTGGACGCCAAAATGCCTGGCTACCCTCGCTTCGGTCATTCCGGATCTCAGCATACCAATGGCCTGCTCCCTCATGTTTGCTGCTAAGCGTGGCATGGTGACCGTCTGTGACAGCTTGCATTTTCTGGGTTTTTAAAGCCTTGACCAGTTGAGCTCAAATCACCAAAAGAACTCACTGAAAGCTTTCAAACAATGTCCTAACGAATCACACATGCAAAAACAGGGATTGGTACCGTCTGCCACGTTAATTTATTGTTTGAGCTGAAAAATGTGGCTCCATAGTTTCAATAGCCACGAGTGGTAGTAAACAAAACATTCTTTTGGATACAAAGTAGTTGTATTCAATTTTATTTTACATTGACTTTGTTGCGTTTTTAATGCCTCTTAGTATACTATAAACGGCAGAAATAATGAAGTTACATGTAAACAAGAAAAACAGTTGTCATTGCAAGCAGCTCTGTGAAGTTGTAGGCACAGCAGTGTGTTGAGCTAAATGCTAACATGTGCATGCTTATATTGACTACGTTCATTTAGTTGTGTGAACGGAACTCACAAAGTAAGAATTTCATTGCCCAGTGTCACTCCTCTTTCTACTGTGTATATGACAATAAAACTCTTGAATCTTGTATCTTGAATTTAAAACAGGACTGCCAACTTCTCAAAAAAAAAACAAAAAAAAAAACCTTGGAGTGAGACCAGCGGCACCACCAGGGATTTTGGGCCCAATGAAAAGAAATGATACAGGGGCCCCCCCATAGGTGGGAAATTTTTATACTGTTTTACATAAAAATATGAATTTTAATGATATTTTTGAAAAGTGAGCTAGCATATAAACTATGGACAAACTTAGGAATAGCCAACAGACTAATGTTCCAGAACTTTCCATCACATGAACCACGAACAGACCCACCTTTCCTATGAAAAAAACCCTTCACATCTTTCTTCACTCTGAGCTTTTTTCATTTTTAACTCTTTGAGTGCCATTGACGAGTTGCGACATAAATTAAAATACAACGCTTGAGCGCTGCCAAAGTGTTTGTTTTTTTTTGTTTTTTTTTTAACAGCAGGTCCCTGATCACGGTCTCCCACAGCACGTGAGTAATTTCGGGGCTTCTCTGAGTTGTAGTCAGGACATAAAGAGTTAATATATGCCATTGAGATCAAAGCAGGGAGCAAAATAAACAGATTCTGGACAAAAAGTGGTGATTTTGGTGAAAGTGTCCTCTACTCTCCTCCAGATAAATCAAGATTGGAACAAGGTAAAAACAAACTTTTTTTGTTCATGATGAAATAGTCTCTTCTTTCATGTGAGCTATTCAGTGTTTACAGAGACATGGTGCAAAATGTGGCTCTTGAAATACGACTGAAAAACGCTGGCATAAGGCACTTTCGATTTAAAAAAAAAATGTCTGGCACTCAAAGAGTTAACTTCCTGACTTTTGAGGCATCCTGTCGTTGGCGCCTCCACTCACTGTGAACAGTTAGCCTGCAAGCTGTCTGATGGAGCAGGTGAACTGAACCATTTTACGTTGATAGAAGGGATTCCAAAACACGCAGAAAGAAATCAGACTTTGAGCTATCCAAGCCTCTATGAGTGACCTGAGAGTAGCTCGGTTCAGTGCTACAAGCTTTTAAGTCATTTGTTAATATAAAGATTGGTGCAACTTTGAGGAGCTGTCAAGGACATTTTTGTTTCGTTTGATACATGAGCTGAACTATACAAATTACCAAGAGTGAGGGTGAACATGCAATATTCCTCTGAGCCACAGTAACCCACCCATCCACCCACATCCTCCTAGCAGACACTACAGCAGTGAGTAATAATACAATGCCACTGACTCTATGAGTATACCATGATGCATTTAGAAGCAGAGCAGTCCGTCCTCTGCAGAGAATTCTCAACTGTACGGAAAAGAAAGAATATATAGAGTGGGAGGCGTGCCTTGGCATTGGCACAGTATATTTAGTTTAAATGTCCTTTCCAAACCCATAATTAAACTACCTGCCCCAGTTTTAAAGGTTCAAAAATAACTCGTGAATGAGCAGATGTTTGCATTTTAACAGCAGCTGTCACGGCCGGGTGCTGGCAGCCTCATAACATGCATGCTTGTTGTAATTGAGAGGTAGTTCTGCTTGTCAAGTGAACAAAATACATCTGTCATAACAAACTGCTGCTGCAACTGGCAGGATTTATTGATAAAGGTTGCAGAAGTTCCCAGCAACCTGGAAATAATTTGAACTTTGTCACAGGGCCCTGAACTGTACAGTGATATTGGGTGGCCGAGCAATCCTTCATCACATCATATCTGAACTCGTCCGTCATGGCCACCAAGCTCTAACTGTGGATCAGTGGTGGAAAAAATTACTGCAAGAAAAAAAAGGGGGATCATTCAATAAATGTTTGTATTTTTAACATCCTTGAACTTCCCATACTTGAATATGCAACACTACTTGTTAGTTTGAAAGACTAATAGAATATTTTTTTATTATTTATTCTTATTATTTTATCCCCATTGGGGGAAATTCAGCAGCATAGACAAATTACAGTAATAGAAAAAAAAACAATAAACAGCAGAGACATAATAGATTAAATAATAATAATAGAATAACTATTTACATTATGTACTAAATAACAAAGGAAGAAATATTTTTAATTGCAAATTAAAATGTTAGTTAACTTGAGTACCATTGACATATTTTAACATCAAAGTGTTTTTTTCAGCAGCAGGTCAGCAATCGTGGTCTCCCGCAGCCTGTGAGTAATGTTGGGGCTTCTGGGAGATGTAGTCAGAGCATAAAGAGACGGTATACGCCACAGAGTTCAAAGCAGGAAGTGGAGACGATTGAGATTAGAGAGCAAAACACAATCTGGACCAAAAAAAAGGTGACTTTGGTGGAAGTGAACTCTACTCTACCTCTGATAAAACAATAACAGAACAAGATAAAAACAATTTTTTTTCATGATGAACTAGAGAGTCTCTTCTTTCATTTGAGCTATTCAGTGTTTTCAGAGACATAGTACAAAATATTCTGTGCATCATGAAAGATGACTCAAAATGGACAAATATGCTGGCACAAGGTACTTTCTGTTTTTAGATGTTTATTATTATTATTATTATTATTATTATTATTATTGTTAGATGAAATAAAATGTATTTTTACTATTTGTTATGTGGATGTGACCTGTAGAAATAGTCATAAAATGAAAAAGCAGTGCAAAATTTCTATGCAAAGGATAGTGAATATAATACTGAATAATATTCACCTTATTAGTTATTTCTCATGGCATATAAACTCTACAATCTTAATAGTTGTTCACTCATTCACACATTTGCCTGAAAAACATACTTACACTGTGAAATATGTAGCAGTACAAATTAAATCCATTTGTTGTTTTTCCTGTGTAGCCTGACTGTTGGTCACAGATACACACTCGCCCCAGTTCATGATGCAACTGGATCTAAACACAGAAAGCTGAACCTGATCATTCAAGTCTCCTGGGAATCTGCTGATGTGCCAAAAAGGGCTCAAGTTCACAAGCAACAAAAACCCAAGGACGCAAGCCACCTGCTGCTGCTCCAACAAAACAACAGCCAGCCACTGCAGGTCACACCGCTACTCCTCAGAAGCACCATTAAGCAGCCAGCGCAACATTAGCATTGATCCAGACAAAGCCGTACCCCACGCACACCATCAATAATTGATGGGGAGTCATAATCACAAGGTTTTTATTAAATGAGTAGTTGTCTTTTCAGGGACACCCAGCTGTGTTGTAGGAGAAGGTCAAGCCGGACCTTTGTTGGATCCGTTAATTGTCTGCTTGACGTTACTGGTTTCAGTTACTTTTATTCCAACGCAAAAGCAAAACTGACATGAATAAAACGGTGTTAAAAATTTTGTTCACTAAAACAGAAGTGCTGCCAAACAACTAGAGGTCATTTATTTGCATCATATGAAACTGCAGCGCTAACTCGCTATAGTCGGGTGTTGTCGACCCTATTCTATGTTAGATGTACTCTCTGCTGCTGTCATTACAGAGCTTTACATAATGTGTGCTATTTCAGTCTGCAGCGATGGGAAACATGATCCTAAATATTAATGCCCTGTTCACTGTACAGTCCTCAGCTGCTCAGAACCCAGACATGTTGAGGTGCACAGACTTTGAGACGGCTTAGCAAAGTCAGAAATCACCTATCACCCAGGAGCAGGAAATAAAACATGACGAGACAGCTGGTATGTGTGACTGAGTAGGTGTGGACACCACATCTTAAACAAGTATGTCTCCTCGCAAAAATAACAGCCCATAATTACTAGAACTACACCAAGTGAACCAACAGTCACAGAAAATACATAATTATTCCTCTCATCGGGTGCACCAGCTGTCTTTATTACACAAACATCGTATGAATATAAATCACACTATGATTCAAGTGCAAACAGTTAAACAGAGATGTATTAATGTGAGGCAGCATAGAGACAAATTTAGAATCTGCCTCAGGTAGTCAACAACTCAAACCTAACCTGATAATCAGACAATTTTGCCATTTAGTTTCACTTTATTTGCTAGCTTAGCATTGTTTGAGGGGTTTGCTTCATTTTGGCATTACTGATAAATAGCAGGTGGCATATCCATCCAGCCAACGTCATTTTCAGTTTACATGGAAGCTCGAGTAGCCTTCGGGGCAGATCCTGTAATAAACACGCATTCAAAACAATAAAAGAAATAGCACAAAGGGACAGTGTTTAGGATTTGGTGGCATCTAGTGGTGTGATTGCAGATTGCAACCAACTGAGTACCCATCAGTTTACTCCTCCCCTTTCTGTAGGAGCTGTAGATGCCATCTTTGTCATAATAATACTTACTTTACCATAACAAGGCTTTTATTTTGATTTGATAACAGTAATAATTGAGGTGTAGTGGCCTACAGTAAAAACGTGTCGGGCTCTTTCTTGAGCCAGTGTTTGGTTTGGCTGTTCTGGGCTACCGTAGAAACATGGCGAAGCCACATGGTGAAGCAACGTGATTGACTCCATGAAGAGCACCTTGCTCCCTTTATAGATACAAAGGGCTCATTTTAAAATATTATAATTATTTATGCTGCCCTTTTTTATTCTGTCGTAACATGCTGCTCCTTTTAATCTTGCACTGTACTATTTACTATTTATTTATGCATTATTTATTCATTAGATTCTACTGTTATTTTAATATAGGATTGACTTTTATGATGTATACTGCTGCTTGGCCCCGAGTACAAATTTCACACATGTAACAACAAGAAAATTAATCTTGTAAATACAGGTGATTATTCGCCAATGAAAACAAAGTTATGAGTATTATTTTCCATAATGGATCCCCTAAAATGTTACACATGACTGTTCCTCAAAGTGCAGAAAAATGGCCAGAACAACAGAACAGTTTGAATTGTTGAATGAACCTGGGATGCCAGAAGAAGTTCAGAAACCAGGCTACCAACAAAACAAATCTAAAACACTAAAAGCAAAACAGCTTTGTCAAAATGGTCTGCATAAAATTACACCTTCAGTCTTCTGTTGCTTTATTTTCTAATTATGACGCCTGTAAGCAGGATAATGTTCAAAATGTACTTTTCGCTGCCATTTTCGATGTTAATGTGCAAGTTGTTCGCATCACGCCTGCATTATTAGACTGCTGTATTCAGGACAGCTTTGTCTGCAAAGCCGAGCTCTGTCTCGCTGCACAAAGTGATGAAACACAAGCTGGCACCTTGTTGCGTGTATTAGAGCTCATATATTTGTGGCTGGCACCGTGTCAGTTTTACATAGAAGTGAATGAGAGAAGGAAGTTGCACCTGCCCCTTTGTTCTCTTCCCTGAGGGGGATCTTTGTGTTTGTCCCAGAGCTCTGCCGAGTACAGTGACAAATTTCAGTCTATAAACCACACGGCCTCTGGCAATGACTGAGGAGTTCAGTCTGCATCCCATTCACAGCTACAGTTATATATGTACGTTAAATGAGTGGAATCAAGCAGCAGGTTGAGCTGTAGAGAAGTATTTTAATAGAACAATGTCCACTTCTGCTTTTCTTTTCTTTCCCCTTTTCATGTTGCTAAAACACATACATGGAGGCACACACACACACACACACACACACACACACACACAAAAGAGATAAATTAGGCATTCTGCCAGGCACATTACCATTCTTCTTACAAAGCTATCTACTGATTTAAAGGGGCAAAAAAAAGCCTGGAAAAGAAATCAATTAAAGTGCATTGGATACAGTATATGGGATAAAGCGGGCATGTTGTTAAAATGCAAGCAGCATCTCCAACATGCCTCCCCAGAAAGAAAAAAATATATATCTACTGTTGGACTACTTTGGCCCTGTCCTGAGAGAGATTGGAGCTGCAGAATAAAGAAAGCATCTGTACTCTTCCAGGTCAGTCATGTCCTGTTTGGGAAGGTTGGAATTTGAGATCCAAGGATAAACATCAGCTCCCCAGAGAGGACGGTTACTCATGTTTGAATGCTGCACGGGGAAAATGAATCCCTCCACAAGCAAAACAACCATGAAGAACACCTTCATTGGCTCTTTTGGGAAAGTTAATTCTTAACCCGCGGCAGCTTCAGGCTGTGCTCGGCTCATCCGTGTTTAACACACGTGAAAAATATACCATCATGGAAAAAAAGTGAAGAGCAATGACAATGCAAATAAAAACAGAAAGTGTTGCATTTTTCATTGAAAACCACATTTTGCTTTTGCCAGCAGAAATCACTGGAAATAAACTTGAATAAGCAATTTCTCTGCAAACGTGTAAAATACTCTTTTGATGTGCTTCGTGCAGCATTTTCTATTCATTTTGATCACCCATCTCTTTCCCTGGGGAGAGAGTAATGTCTCTGTGGGTAGAGCCAAGAGTAAACAGCTGTGTCTTTGTATTATGAGTGGTTACAGGTAATCAACAATGCATCCACTTACCCAATGCTCTTCACAGAGGGGATTGTTTTCAGCTGCACTCAGTGATTGAAAGCATTAGTGATGAATGGCAAACTGCTTAGATGTTTCACAGACTTTCACTGTGACCATGACCACGGTGTGATCATGGAAGAAAAACCCACTGTTCCAGTATTTATTTGTCTCTAACGATCGAGTAAAAGTTTGAAATTGCATGCACACAAGAGGATGATGTTGTATATTATAATTCACAGCTTTGGGGCTGATACAGTCACAGACAGTGCTAAGAGAAGAAGAAATATGTTTCACTCAACTCCAGGTGTGGGTTTGTTGCATCTGGAGAATAGAAACTCATGGCTGATGATGCAAGACAAGGCCACAGACTGGAGGCAGAGACATTCAGCATGTGAAACAGTGGAGTTACAAAGGGTACAACTTTTTTTTTCCAGATCATTTTACTTGAGAGAGATCTCAATCTTTATCTCCTCTACCTCCCGGCACACACCTGTTTTCAAAGCAAATGTTATCAGACCAGAGGCCATCCAACCAAATCAAACAGACACAGCTCAGCTGTTGTGACTGTGGAACATTTCTTGTTGAAAATAGCTTCTTTCTATAAAAGTAAATCACACACTGAAGAGCTTACATTAAACTGCCTCGCAGTGGTTTGAGGGCATCACTTCTGAGCTTCATCTCCATAAAAAAAAAAATATGCACTTGTGTACTTTTGTGGAGATTATTAATGCAGTGGGAAAATAATGCTGCATTTTCTATATCACCAAATGTTGTTTTTCAGGGGGAAATATTTGTGTTTTACTGCTAATGAGCAATTTGGTGCACAGACAATGCTTTATTGTTGCTGTTATTCCACGGAGATGATGCACCGAGATACGGCTCTGGCTCCGTGGTGAACCAGGTCAACCACAAGTGCAGCTCAAAAATGAGATTTTGTGAGTGTTTAATGAGAGTTGTGTGCGCCTCAAACCCTCGACTGCTGTTTAGAAAACTGCTTTTCTGCCTTCAAAATTTCAGGTTGTCGATGATAGCAGATGAAGTTGTGGCAACATTGCTAATCATCGGCTCTCAAAGGCGCAGATGGAGCAGTGTGAAAAGAAAGAATAAATTATTTGCTTGTAAACATGTGTCCAATTGCACCAAGAAATGAGCATTTTAAAAACCTGTGAAACTCCTCAGCATTCATCTGGGACTGATGATGAAACTAGTTTTTAATTTGTCTCTGCAAGTGGAAAGCAGGATTTAAAAAAAAAAAAAAAAAAAAAAAAAACTCATTATGAAGACTCGTGTGAAATTAATACAGCTGTAGAATTGAGTTTAACTTTATCTTTAATTAAATGTTCACCAGTTGTGTCCTCATTTTTAGAAGTCCCATATCATGATCCACATACTCCTTGTCAATATGCTTTTTAAACTGCAGTTGCTGTAGAGTATTTTCATGCTCTTACGTGCACAAACATATATGAACTAAAAAAAAAAAAAAAAAGAAGAGGAAAAAAGAAGCACTGACTCACCTCGACCTCTTTGTCTCCTGGATACGAAGCTCAGTCATGCAAGTGACCTCGTCTTGTTTGACTCCACTAACAACTGAAATCAAGACAGCAAAAGAAAACAGATCGTGGCTGATAAACGTCCATTGATCACATGCCTTATCATGTCATGCATGCCTTGCACTGTATTACATTGTTCCATGACAGGTGAGAAAAATGGCAAAACTTATAACACAAACAACCATTTTGCCCTTCCTTGCATAATTTTGGGACTAATTACAGCCTAAAAGACGCTACAAGGAATATGCATGTGCCAAAAGAACTAATTTGATTGTAAGCAAGCCAATTATAACCTAATTACCCAGCTTACCTTGCCTGAATTAGAGCACAGTGGGTTTGCACTGCTCATGCTTAGCAGGGTTTTAGTCAAGGCAAGGTTTATTAAGGCAAATGAACTGAGGGCTATTTTAGCGATATATATAAGGGCTTTGCTAATCGACACAGCACCTAATAAAATCCACCTTACTGATGTTCAGCCTCTTTGGATGTTTGGGTCACAAAACCTCTTTAACAACTTGCATAAGTGATTTTTAAGCCACATGGGGGCAACGCAACACTGACAGCTCAAGCTATCATTTTAGCAAACAATCAAATATTTCAACATCTGAACATCTGTTTCTAGAAGTGTGTGTGAAAGTCCCACATTTACTCTCCCTTTAGCTCTAATTCGCTGTCCACCCCTGAAGGAAATATATGGCTCTTAAGCTGGAAAATGCTACACTGACTATCTAGTCACGAACTGTCTGTTCATTTGGTGCTGGGCAGGTCATGCACAGAGGGTTTATCAGGGTTTTGTTTTTTTTTGACTGAAAACATCTGCCATCATCTCTCACCTGGGAACACCGCTGATGAGAACCATGGGAGTGAATCGAAACGAAAGCTGTGATCATAAAACCAAAACAATGAGCTCTGTAGAGCTGAGAGGAACCGAGCTGATAACGATAATTCTCAATGGCTTCATCACTACACTGACAGCAGTAACTGTAAATGATTACATAATAATGTTCCTAGTATTGTACTGAGTGTTAAAATTATTTTCAAAATGGAAGATGGTTCATATAGTTACCTGAGATTTTGATGAGATATGATGCAAAACACAGAAAATGACTTACTTTTTCTCTTCCCATGGCCTCCACATGGCTCAAATGAAGCTACTTCCTGGTTATCATGTGACTTGTGGAACAGTCCAAATTTTTTTTTTTTGGGGGGGGGGGGTTAATGTGTTAGAGTAACAGGACTGAGGGACACAACTAAAATGCACATTTTATGTGACATAAAAGGGATTTAAGATGAATTTAAATGTCTAAATTGAAATATAGTCAAACAATAATACAAAAAATAAGATTTCTGAAGAATTCTAATAGTAATTTCTGTAGAGTTAGAGATAGGGACAGACTATTTCTTTGAGGTTTTATATGATACATCTTAAAATTAACTTCAGGACAAAGTGCAGGACACTTTACCTCGTAACATAATGTTCATTTATACATATAATGTCCTGGGGACAGCAATGTCATTGCTTTGGCACAATGATGGTACTTACTGTACAGAGAATGGACAAAACAGTCATGATTTTACCTCACATTGTGTGATAACACATCTTCCAGTTATGGGTTAAAATAGTTTATCCGTAGTGAAGAAAAAAAGGTGGCTTATTGCTTTGACTTAAGTTTTTATTATTATTTTTTTTTTTAATTAGCTTTATTTGTCACATACATACATACATGAAATTCATACTCTGCATTTAACCCATCCCCTTCAGGGATCAGTGGGCTGCCATGTAAGGCATCCAGGGAGCACAGGGATCAGTGTCTTGCTCAGGGACACTTAGGCAGCAGACAGCCAGAGCAGGGAATCGACCCTGTGACCTTCAGGGACAACCACTCTACCAATTGAGCTACAGCCACCCCACCAATTTATAGTGGGATATAAAATAAAAGCACCAAAAATCACAGCCCAAACAAGCACAACTGGCATCAATGTCCAGCTTGTGTAGTTCAGCAGGTGTCCCTCCGTCTCTTCTCAGTAGTTTGTGGGTCTGAGCAGGACGGCCTGCAGCAGCGCCTCCAGTTGTGTTGGATAAAAATCAGAGACGACAGGCCGGACAAGTATGAGGCAGATTCCTAACATGGCATCAGTTACAGGTCTTACAGGGAAAAGCCTTCATCCTTTTGTTTGACGCTCAGAGGGGTCACATCATTCCAATCCCATTCTTCACAAGACGCCTTGAGTCCACTGCATGGTCCAAGTGTCTGTGGGTCTCTCCTCTTTTGCTGGTGTTTGTGGTGAAGGTCACTAGTGCTTTATTCTAACATACTCTTCGTAAAACAATTTATCTGTATTTGTAAGTATTTTGTTCTAAAAATAATCCATGTGTTTGCTTTAATTATTGAGCTGTCAATCATGTTCACAGAACATTAGATCGCTGTTTCAAATGACACTGAGTCCTCGGTGTTTTGGAGAAACAATATGCAGAGAAAACCAGTTTATCACAGTGAACTGAGGTGCTGCATGGTGTACGAGCTGCTGCAGCCTCGAGCTGAGACTGTACCTCATCAGGGTAAGAATGAATCTGCTACTTCAGTTCTCTCCAAACGTGCTGAGAAACGTTTCAGTTCAACTGCCATTTAAGGAGAAATAACATTTTCACTACTCCTTATCACACAATGGCCATTTTGCCTAATGTTTTATACAATTCAGAGGTACGGTAGAATTACACCATCCACATTACAGTTAATCTATCGCAAAGTTGCACTTGCATGTTTGATTGGCTGGTGTAATATGTGGCTGAATGAAGTTTCACTGCTTTGCGACAAAGGTGAAGTAAAAAAATTGATAATTCATCTGTGTGTCTTTGCATCATAGGTGGTACCTGAGGTTTGTGATGCTCTGAGCCGAGTCACATTGTTGCAGGCAAACTAATAGCCACATCCTAGCAAGCGAGTAAGCACACAATAGAGAAAAATACATATATACTGTATATATATATATATATATATATATATAACTGAATGCAACGTTTTAATGATCGAGACTTTTATTTGTGTTATGTTGCTAGTAAGAAATACATGAACAGTCACTTTACAACACCTGAACAAGAATCCAGTGATGTGTGGTGTTTGCTGGAGAGGACCTGTCAGCTGGCCTTAAAATGTCCTAAATTCAATGAAAGATGGATTGTAAAAATGAATGTGTGCTCTTGGTTAGATGCACATGAGCTATGGAAATTCAAATAGACATCAATCCATTATCTACCGCTTATCCTCATAGGGTTGCAGGGGGACTGGAGCCTATCCCAGCTGTCTTAGGGCAGAAGGCAGGGTACACCGTGGACAAGTCGCCACCTCATCACAGGACACATAGAGACAAACAACCACTCACACTCACATTCACACCTACGGTCAATTTAAATTAGCCAATTAACCTAATCCCCATGCATGTTTTTGGATGGTGGGAGGAAGCCGGAGTACCCGGAGAGAACCCACGCAGACACGGAGAGAACATGCAAACTCCACACAGAAAGGCCCGCGCCGGGAATCGAACCCGGAACCTTCTTGCTGTGAGGGGACAGTGCTAACCACTACACCACCGTGCCACCATTAAAATAGACAATGATTAAAATAGATGACAAAACTAAGAAATATAAACACCTTCTAGAGGTTCTGTTATTGGCTTTCAATCAGCAGTGTGCACAACCTCCGATCCACATAGTATGGCTCATATGGTATCTCATATTTTTCATGTGTTCACCTGTGAATGTCCAGCAGCAGGAGCTATCAGTGCGTCTGCAGAAGCCCCATTTTATGCCCAAAAACTTCTCTAGGTTTAGGAAAAAAATATGGTTTGCATTAAAATAAGTATGTTATGTGTGTGCATCGCCTATTTAAGTAATGTCATGCATGTTTTTATGTTACAAAATTGTGCAAAAAAAATCGGCATTGAATGAAAACAGCCTGATAACCTGGGGGCCAGCTGGAGCATTGCCCCGGTGCATTTATTGCAGCAAATGGAAATTTACAGTAGAGATTCAGTTCAAACAAAACAGACACTTTTAGGTCCTTTTTCTCAAGCCATGGGTGTCAAATGGTGATAGAGTACTCTCTCCCCTGGCTTTCTTCTCCAAAGCTCATAAAAAGCTGCACAGAAATAGGAAACATATTGTCTGGCACAACCAGAAAAATGAGCACTGTGTCGTAAACTGAGAATCACAGATATGTTTTGAATCCAATGGTACCGAAACACATGTATTCTCCTAGAGAGCATCTGATGGGGTTATTAAATAACAGTATAGTGTGCTGACTGTTTGTGCTCATACTGTATTTGCTTAAGTCTTTGTTAAACAAATGTTAGGAAATCATTGAGTAGCGTTTCATAGAAATCTAACAATGGAACCTCTCTGACAAAATGAAGTGAATCCAGCCGAGCTGCTTTTCAGGATCCTGATTCAGAGTAAAAGATGGCTAGCAGTGTCTTAGTTACACAAGAGGTAGAGATGGAAAATGGTCCTCGGTAATTATGCCCATGCTGAGTCAGAAAATTCAGCAGCTGCTGCCTTATGAATAATCTGAAGTGGCATATAAAATTTACTGTTACTTTAAAACACATTTCTGTATTTTACAATAGCATAAATCATCTTTCTGGTAGACTAAGTGACTGCATTTCCTGTGCCTCATTGGGGATTTTTGATACATAAATCTTTGTAAATGACTGCATGTCACTGTATTTACTGAAAAGGCCTTTGTTTTTGTGCAATTTGTCACTTTGACCAACTGTCTTTTTATTTTCTTTTGACTGATTTCAACTGATGCGTTTTTGAAGAGATGGGTTAGATCAGGAACCAGTGCAAAAGACAGGGGAGGACACTGAACCACAGACCTGTCTGGGGGTCTAGTTACGTTCACCCATGTTGTAGCAAAGCTGAGTCCATTTTTACCAGCTGTGACAGTGTTTGTGCGTGTACAATTGTGGTAAAGTATGGTCCTGTAGCAGCAACCACCACAGGGGTTTTTAATGCCAGATTTTATCACACTGATCACATTACAACCACATAACATGCATTCACTACACTACAGGTGTATAGTGAAGCTTGAAGTTGGGGGCGAAGGGGTCATTGCCTCACTTTATTCCCCTGGCCTTTTTTTTTTTTTATTTAGTGAAGCAAGACGTGATAAAAGACAGCTGAATTCATGAACACCTGGTCTTCAGTTATTTTAATTTCATTGCATGAACATAAAGCAAGGCTTTAACATATTCTTTGCCAAAATTTACTGTAAGCAAACACGCAGTTGTTAAACTGCACATGTTACATTTTACTGTGAAATTTTAGAGCATAGCTGAGACGTCTTTTATTCTCATTGAATTGTCAGAAAATGGCTGATTAGTTGAAATAAGAGGTTTGACTTCAGCTGGAGAAACGATGGTGGAGGAAGCTGGAGTACCCGGAGAGAACCCACACAGACATGAGGAGAACATTTAAAATCCACACAGACAGGCCCCGAGCCGGGAATCAAACCCTGTACCTTCTTGCTGTGAGGCGACAGTGCTAACCACTACACCACTGTACCACCCCCTCCATAGTAAATATGGAAGTGAAATAAAGCTTCTGTCGTGTTTTATTCGGCATTTTGTAATTCCTACAATTACTTTTCCGCTACATCACAACCGTGTATAAACTTTTGCTCTGCAGCTTGTAGCACATCTTCTGTGTGTTCTGGTTCAAAACGGCATCCTTGACCATCAGACTCAAAATTAAGGATGTCTTCCTCAAGAATCCACCTTTTGTATTCCATTTTCAGTCTCTGAAATACTGTTCTTCCAGTATAATCGCAAATTGGAAGGGAGAAAGCACATTAGCACAATGCCCCCGGCAGAACTGAGCAGAACTATTTCTTCTTCTTCTTCTTTGGGGTTCAATGGCGGTTGGCAAACCAAGTAAGGTGCATTACCGCCACCACTGAGCAGTACTGAGGCAAGCGAAAGAACTACAACCAAACGTAAGCAGCCCCCCTTTCCATGTCTGTAAGTAATATCACTGTTCACTGAGTCTTCCTACAGAAATCAATGAGATTTACAAAATTCCTAGTAAAGCAAGACAGTAGCTGTATTTCGCTTCAATATTTAATGTAGAACATCAGTGAAAACCAGTAACCACTCTGTGATGGTTGCACATTTTTTTTAAAATGAACATTTAGGGGTTGTTTTGGACAGGTTTGCACTGGCCCATAGCAGTTCATAGCTAGCTGGCAGAGCCAGTTCTAAACAAGCCAAATACCTGAGACAGGACCAATGTTCAAAATTTTGGTGTCAACCACACATTTGCATCCAAGGCAACCTAGAAAGAGGGCTTAATATGCTTTTAACATTCTTGCAGGTAAGTTATCATAAAAGCCTTTTGAATTGTCTAACAGAGGATTCTGAAAAACATTTTCATCACAGGTTAAAATATGAAAACCAGTAATGATGGAATCAGTGCTTCCTATCATTATTTCAAAGGTTAAATGCTTTGATTTATTTCAGAATGAATGACCTTTGAAAACATAACTTGGTCGGTATTTCCGTTTGTGAAATTAGACATTATATACACCTATGGTGTGTGCGCTACAGCTCATTTCAAACACAAAAGCGAGGTTCAAATGGCATAAAGCTCTCCCTCTCAGGCCGCTGGTGTCAGACAATAACAGACACGCTGCTGCTCTCCAAATCTTGTGTAAATGGCTTTGGAGTGAAAAAAGATGTTGTCTGGCAGCATCTTAAACAAGCCACATGGCAATATCATGAATGGAGCAGAGCAGACATTTCTCTAATTGGCATGCTGTTGTACAAGAAATAATTGGCTCATTTTAGTCAGTTGAGTGATGACTGGAAAATGTGCCCTTAAAGAGTAGCCATTCTGTTCTGTGGGGACTAATCTGGGAAGCATTCATATTTATTGTCTGTGTTCTGATAGACATGGATTTCCTTGTCTCACGTGTCAAGGGTATGAAAGGAAGGAATGATTAATGATGCAAGTTTCTCTTTTAAGTGCCATTATGGGGCGTCATTCACCACTGCTATAACCTCGAGCACCGCAGAGCTTTATTCAGTCCAGGCAGCCTCTGTTGAGGAGACAAAATTCAGTCAGTTTCCCATCAGCGGTGAAGAGGACAGGCTGGAAACAACATGGCAGTGTTTTGAAAGCAGGTGAAGCAGAGTGGCTGCTGAATTCTGGTGTTTGAAAGAGACGGTATTAAGGATGACGGAAACAAGATGTTCTTTGTGCTGCTATTCTTAGCCTCCAGTGGATTTATCACTTCTCTGTAATGACATTTTATAATAAGGAATTGTGTTATTTGAAAGATGACTCCTTTGCAGAATCCAGTCATATTTATAAAAGAAATGAAGCATTCTCTCTAGCTCCTATAGCGCTTGTTTTCCTTCTATCAACTTGCCCTACAGCACTTCCTCACACAGTAAATAATGGAAAAATTATCATCCCATAAAATTGCTCTGTAAATATAACCCAATTACCAATTGTTACACTTGTATCTCCACACATACTCATCTCCTACAATATACTGTACATTCATTTGCAACTATTTTGCATTAGCAATCATGTTTCTGGGGGGAATGTCTTGGGGTAATACAATTACTAATGCAAAATAGATTGGTTTGCTCTGTGCATATAATGAATTATTTTCTGCTGAGCATCTTGTTGCAACACTGATGTGGTGTAACATTGTGTCTACATGGTGAATCCTACTTTTGTCTTATGCAGGGTAACTATAAAACACCAGGAGAGGTTGTTTCATGGCTCTGTCTTTAACAGCTGCATGGCTGAAACACTGCCATACACTGAGGACTGAGTTACCAGAGAGAGGGTTCAGTGTCTCTCTGTTTATCTGCTATAGTGCGCTGAGCTTCAATCCTGGTTAAGATATACTGTATAGTCTCAGTGTTAGGCACTAAGTGTCAAGAAATTACTTTTGTGGTTACGCCTAAAGATAAGACCCAATTCTGAGCCACACATTTATTGTTCTGGTTTAAACAAAAGATAAAGAGCAGATAAACAGCAGTGCTGTTAGGATATGGCTTACTAATCTACCCTTGAATTATTAAGTGTCCCTTGAATTGTGTGAAAATGTACAACACACACAGCATTTTATTTTATTCATTTAAAATATCTTATGGATCATTGGGGAGATTAACCAGTTGGTCTCCAGAGGATAAATATGATTTTTCATTTATTTTTTTTTTTGGTGCAGGATGACTCTGGCTTTTAGAACCAAAGAACACAAAAGGATGGATTTCCATCAAACAACAACACTTTTGGATTTTGATCATGATGATCACCGTGAAGCCAAAAGTTCCACAGAAATATTAAAAATCTAAACGGGCAGATTTGAAAATGACCACACACACACATTCCCCAGAGGTTGAAACTTTTCATTTTTGCATTCGCTGTAATGGTATGTAGACTGCCGCTTCATGCTGCTTCCAGGCTTTGAATGTTTGCAGCGCATACAGTACATTATATTTGAGCTCATCCTACAGGATGTGTTAATGATGTGAAAGCACCCCAGGCGCAGTGAGGCTGTCAACTTCCTAATTATCTCGTTACTGTGTTATTGCTATGTGATCTAGTGGTGGGGTTGCTGCAGATTTAAGATTTTCAAACTGTTAAAGAGCATCAGTGCTGGTCCTAAAATCTTAAAAAACATGGTCTGTGTTGCCAAGCAACAGACAACATGTATCAATGGATTTAAGCACATCCAGGCGCACTATTAGAAATGGAGGGACTTGTTTGGCATGACATTAGCTCGGTCACAACGGTTCCTAGCGCTATATCCTTAAGTTCTTCCCTTTAGCAGAGCAGGCACAGCAAACTGTATTGCAAAGAGAGTGTAATGTCGTGCACTCATCTTTCTGTTTACACCTCAGGCGACAACATTTGCTTTTAGTCTGCAGTGAAAATGTTTGCTTGCTCAAGTTTTGCAATCCAATACACTTCAAGGTAATATAGACACAAATGCAACGTGTATGAGTATGTGTCCCAATAAATCTAATTTATCCAGCAGTGATTGTTGAAGTCAGACACAGGGTAAGGACCTAATGGGAATGATTTGTACTCCAGATATAATTTAACTTCTAAATAACAGGTTCAAGTTCTACTGTGTGCACAGTTGAGCCTTCAGTTTGACTTCCTAAGTGAAAGTGTGGCCATGAGGTTTGAAACATGCAGCATGCAGAATGCCAGGAAAGAGTGAATTAATCCAAAAGGTATTTCTAATATAAACAAAAAGGCCTATAAAGGTTTTCTGGCTCATGAGAAGAATCTAACATTTACTCAGCTTTATATTCTATTAATATCAACACATTACCAACATAATGATACTGCTATATTCTGGGCTTCTGTTGTCAGATTATCAAATTATAACAATTTACTAATTGTACAGAAACCACGTCTTGAAATAACCCAGAAGAAACATCCTGTTTCACAGTGTAATTCATGCCCAGGGAGAAATCTGGATAAATATACCTTCAGGTATAATTTACCCTATGTTGTTACCAGCAGGTATGGTTGCCAGATACTAAGAACATGAAGCAAAATAATTACTATATGGATGATTTCAAGGGAAGATCGAAACCCCAAATTACACACAGGTGTTTCAAAATAATTCGTTGCCACACCAATACAAGATAATACAGACATTAATCATGTATCAGTATCACCAGATACTGGAATTGTATGTACTTAAAGGTGCTAAATTCCATACTTGGAGCATAAATATAGCACTAAACAACTATTTGATAGTGGAGTATATCTATGCCGTCATGGAAGCTTCGTGCCAACTCAAAAATTCTCCCTCAGGTTAACAATCTCAGCTCTGTCAGCACTTTTAGTGCTGTTAACTGTGATCCGCTGGCTTGCTGTTGCTATTGTGAGAGCTATTGTGGGGCAATAGCAATGCTCCCAATCCCATATTCAGCCCCTTTAAAATCAACATGTGGTCCTAGTCCTTTGGTTTTAATTTGCCTTGTAGTTAAGATGTAGGTATTTGAGTCTTTTATTGTGTTGTATGTTTCTATAGGAGAGTTAAACCTAATTGCTTCTCTGCATAGTTGATCTGTGCCTTTTACACAGCAGCCTGTGGTTTTAAACTCTTTGGAGTTATGGTGCAGAGAAAGCTAAATTTGTTCCATGTTGACTGGAACAGTGAAGCAATGGAAACTGTTAATTTTCCATAAACTTTGGTGACAGTTGGCTATTAAAATGGTTGAGGAGGAAGGCATGAGCATGTTGTTTACAGGTGAGTCTTATAAATACTATGTCATCGTTCCAGAAACAGATGTACAGCTGTGAGAAAACAGGAACAACTTGTAATGCACTCAAAATAGTCATTTGTTGGGTGAACATAAAAAAATAACATTACTTAATGATGTTCAACCACAAAACATGACTATATATATGGCAGAAGCTACATGTTACACTCTATCAAAAGTGACACCATCAAGAGTTAACTCTTAAAGAAGTACATTTTATTGTTTTATAAGTTTAATAATGTCAAGGAATAATCAGCCAGCACCTTGTAGCTCTCTGAAAGCTACCCTAACCTGTTTTTTCTTCCTATGTTCTGTCATTTCCCTACAGCAGATGGACAGTGAGCCCAGAGAGCCAGTGAAGCATGCGGGAGGCAGGCCTCCTGATGCAGCAGAACATGCAGCAGAGAGGAAGAGGTGCAGACAGGGCTCAGGTTCAGCAAATGTTCTGCTGTTCACCGCTCCAGATGTGCAGTCTTGCTCTTTCAGCATTTTATCTAAAACCTCTGTGTTTTAACAACAAGCTGCTGTTTGTCACCACGCTTCAGCTCACAACAGCAAGTATTCATGCCATTCATCCATCCATCCATCCATTTTCTACCGCTTATCCTCACATAGGGTCGCGGGGGGGCTGGAGCCTATCCTGGCTGTCCCACGCAGACATGGGAAGAACATGCAAACTCCACACAGAAAGGCACCACCATGCCGCCCAACTATCCATGCATTTATGACTGTTTTCTTTTTGCAGTGTTTTTTCTGTTGGGTTGGGCTTGTGTTTCTTGCAGTTCTGGAGTGTGTCTTTTACTATGCAGGACTACTATTGTGACCTTTAGCTTTCCTCAAATCTTGTGCCAACTGTTGTGCGTCACAGTATGTTGACCTGACAGTTCTGCTGCAAGACCTAAGATTAGATCAGATGAAATACAGTGAGATGGCGTAAATTAGACTGAATGATTTGAAAAAAGATTTAATGAAATTAGACTGAATGACACAATATCAATTTAGCGTAATAAAGTGTATTCCTGTGAGAAGTCTCAGAGCAATGCTCATAGACCACAGGTTATAATACGTAACCATCATTTCCTTCTAGTTTGCCGCATTCTACAAAGTGGTTTGATTTCAACAATATGTTATTATGGGAGTCCTGGGTTAAAGGAGGCAAACACCTGCATTAGAGAACTGTCTATATAGTCCAATAGAGAGCAGGATTTAACAAGAAGGAATATTACATGGAATAAAACAGACAACAAATTTAATCCTTTATTAACTGTCCATCACAAGTGCAATGTTAACTTGTTGGAGTATTTTTTGAAAGAGTATGTGAGAGGGACCAGAGAGTCGATAAGCATCTTTAAACTATTTTTTTATGGTTTTATAGCACACAACTGTTTTGGTTCAGTCTGATGCTGTAGCTCTCATCAGCATCATTACCAGCAGAAGAGGGCAGCTGTGCTGAGTAAAAGAGCTGTGACAAAATCTATAGCATCCAATACTCAAATAAATTCATTAAACCATGATGAAAAATCACTCTTGACCTGATCGAAAATGTAATAAAAACCCTTATAATGTAATAACCTGCCCAACAATGTAATACAATGTCCTGACTCATTTTGAATATATTTTATTGATAATGTGATGATGTTATTTCCTCAGAAATTATGCATACAAAATTGAAAACACAGTTTGCACTGTGTTAGTCCACTGAAAACACTGACATATGAAACTGTTTTCATGTTTGGAAATTTTATACACTTTATGTATAAAATTAAATTCACAACAGATGGCAAATGGTACACTGTCATCAGGCAAAGATGCATTAAACTAAAACCCGTGTGGAACCAGCTCATAGCTGTGCTGATTGATTGGTCGTTGTGCAGAACATCCAACAGAGGATCAAATGAGTGATGTAACATGACAATAAAAACACTGCGTACCCTTTGTTTTTCTTGCTGCCCTACTTTTGTCAAACAGTACGGATGGTGAAAGAGAAGGGAGCTTTGTGGAGGAGCCTCCAGTTGGTAAAATATATTTGGGAGTGACATAGATCTGCTCACTCAGCTTCAAACCTTTACAATATTGTAGATACTCGGTGTGACATGTATGAAGTAACAGGCATTTGGCAAAAACATTTTCAAATTGAGGTTAAGGCATTATGTAACATTTAACATGTACAGGATTGTCCATCCAGGCATACCTGAGGTAAGATACAGAACATCTGCGTGTGTTGAAATGTAAAGTAGAGGCCACTCATTGTGGGATTTAAGAACCTTCTCAACTCTGTCAAACTGTTTGTGCAGGTAGCAGCAGGAATATCTAAAGCAAAATTTGGTTCAGCGCTGACAGGTTTCATTTCTACAGCTACAGTCATTCTTAAGATGATAATGGCTTTGTTTGTTTTTAATATGGTTTAATTGTTGGTATTGAAGCGTCTGTTTCTTTTTTCTTTAATCTGCAAAATTTAAAGGGGAAGTGCTGTTTTTTACAAATTATTACCTTATTTCTGGGATAAAAGACTGCCATTTACTCACCCATATCACCTTGGAGTCATTTGGCGTATTTCCGATGACACTGGTTTTGATGATATCCCTTTAAAGGGCAAGTTCCATTTCTGACAAATTGGGCCTTGTTTCTGGGATAAAATACTGTCATTTACTCACCCATTTCACTTTTGAGACATTTGGAGTATTTCCGATGACTGTGGATTTGATGATATCCATTTAACAGGAGTGAATGGGGCACTGAAATGCAGCAAATAAATGACACAAACTTGGCCATTTCTCAAATAACAAACTTTCAATAAGATAGGCTACACTATTACTATTCTCATTTGAGTCAGGAGTTGTCCTTAAAATGAGAAAAGGTGATTGATATGGGTGAGTAAACAGTAGTATTTTATCCCAGAAATAAGGTCCAATTTGTAGAAAAAAAAAAGCACCCCCCTTTTAAATACAAACTTAAATGGCAAAAAAGAACCTAACACAAGAGCTGCAATAATTCAAGCTCTTTTCCACATATAAAGAGGGGAAAATAAATCACTTTGAACTCAGCAGCAGCAGCAAACAGATGTTAATGAACATGATGTTGTGGTACAGGCCTCTGGCAACAGGATTTAAACAATTTCAAAGGGAAGTAAGGAAGAGGAGATATCCACATGAACACTAAAAATACTGTTCTGATAATGATTCATACTTGGCTCAGAGAGCATAACCAAGAAAATGATTTCCCTTATTAACTGTATCCATGAACAGTGAGACCATTTTAATGTCACGGTGATCCAATTCAAACGTTATTTTTTAGATATTTTTTGTAATTCGACGCTCAGTAAATAAGGCATACTGTTCCTGCAAGCAATTATGCTTTTGACGTCAACCGGTGAATGTAGACTAAATGAATAAATCTTTTCATGGGCTTCTTATGAATGTCCATCAAGGACAAAATCAAACTAATTTCCCAAGATTACAACATTATCTTTTCTCTCTTGTCTTGGGAAATGAATTAAAAAAAAAAAATTGTAGCATTAACATATTGTGAAAAAAAAACGTGTGACATAATATCATTGCATGTCATAAGGACAGACAATTTCTTATTTAGCCACCTTTTTTTTCTGATAAGATGTCAAGTGTCAAGAGTTTTGTCCATTATTGTAGTGAGTTGACCATCGCTGCCTCCCGTCTCAGTCCCTGTAACAGGAGAGCCAGGTGTAATTGGTTATTTGACCGGCGTAGTTTACCTGAGATGGACTGTGATGGATGCAACTGTGAAAGATGAGGCATAAAATTACATATACTCTGACAGGCAGCCAGCTAGTTCTTGTACAAAAGGTTGGAAAATGTCATAAGCTGCGTCTTGGTGTAGCAATAACAAGCGGTAGTGCTGCACAAACAGAATCATGAATAATGTATTTACATGTGAGCCCACACACACACACACACACACACACACATATATACACGGGTATGTGCACACACCAAACAAATAACGTCAAATAAATGCTTGATTATAATGTATGAAATGTTTCTGATCAGTCAGCTGAAAAACTAATTTCATTTTCTCATTAGAAGTCTGTGCCTGAGGCTCATTCTCATGTCAGTGTTTATTACTCTGAAAACAGAAAATTAAATTCATCAGCTTGGTCAGAATCAAAACCGTGAATCACTATTTATGACTGAGAGCAAGAGAGAAAAGGAGGGAAAATATTAAAGACTGGACAACAATTGCAGGAATCCATCTCATCTTACTGAGGCAGTGGATATATAGCTCGCATGACCTTTCCCTCTCCAGAGATTTGTCGGTGTGCAGTCGTCCATCGTGTTTCTAATTTGGCAGACAGGTACAGTAGGTTAGTGAATAGTTTCCATTAAGTTAGTGAGTAGACCTTGGAAAGCTGATGGATGACTTTCAGTGATGAAATGATAGAAGAGTTATCAGCTAATCACTTCTATTTAGAGTTGAATGTGTTTGCTCATCATCATAACTCATAGTTTAGCTTCAGCTATTACAAATGCAATCAAATCACCTGAGTCACATATCGTCAGGGGGAACCACCAAAACAAGAGCACCACATTATCAAACAGGAAGCTAAGTGAAGCATATTGACAAAATGGGTCCAGCAAACACAAGGCTTTCATCCAAGGGGGCTGCTATGTGTCCATTTAGGTTTCACTTTGATTGAGTTTGAGTCCCATGTTCACAGTGATGATACTGTTTATACTAAAATGTAGTAATTTTGAGGCATTTTTTTGCCTAAACCTAAGCAAGTGTTTTTAGTCGAGTTCACAACATTAATCACATTCTTACTTAACTCGTTGAATGGCAGCCCTTTTATAAAACCAAAAGTGGCTTGTGCCAGCATTTTTAGCCATTTTGATTCATCTGTCATGACCCACAGAATATTTTGTACTATGACTCTGAAAACACTGAATAAATCAAATGAAAGAAGAGACTCTCTGTTTGAAAAAAAACACACATTTGTTTTTATCTTGTTCCTTTCTTGTTTTATCAGAGGTAGAGTAGAGGGCACTTTCACCAAAATCACCACTTTTTGTCCAGATTCAGTTTGTTTTGCTCTCTAATCACGATCATCTCCACTTCCTGCTTTGATCTCTGTATGCCTCTCTTTATGACTATGTGTGTGTGTGTGTGTGTGTGTGTGTTTGTATCCGGGGTTGGGGGCATTTTTTTTTTTTTACTTTTTCCATTGTTGTTTTAGCCTCTGTGAGGCAATTTGAACTGCGTAATGTACGAAAAGTGTCATACAAATAAAGTTTGAGTTTGATTTTGAGTTTATGCTCTGACTACATCTCCCAGAAGCCCTAACATTACTCACAGGCTGCCTGAGACCACCCTCTTGTCCCTGCTGACGAAAAACATATTTGACATATATATATGTCAATGGCACTCAGAGAGACGTACAAATACATGTGCGGCACTCAAAGAGTTAAAGTGATGCCAATGGTGCCTGACAACTGTGAACATTAAAGCCTGTTAACATGTTATAAGACCAAACATGATATTTCCCCTTTCAGGCACTTGCTACAGACAAAACTTAGAGGTTTAATACACCGTAAGCCACTGTGTAAAACAGGCATCAACTATTAAAAATGCTTCATGGATATATTTTTTTTTTCTTTCCAGATTCACCGAAGGCAGCAAACTTGGCTGGTATTTTTATCCCCTCCCTTCGGATCTCAAGACAGGCTCCATTTTCCATTTGTGCCAAAACACTGTGCCGCAGTGGTGTAAACTACTGCAACAGTTACAACACAAGCCCACAGTCGACAGTGTCTTCTCTTATGCGTCTCAGGCTTTTTTTGGGGTACAGTTAATGTTGAGGTAAGGTTTTACTCCAGACACCTCAAGCCTCCGAAATTAATTTGACACAATTCAATAAAGATCAAACCACACGTTCCTCTCATCGCAGTTAGTGCATCATGAAGACCTTGAACTCAGACTCTTTCTTTCTCATTGAGGAATTTAAACTGAATTCACCTTTTTTGTCCCAAATTTGAGCCAGAAGACTGGAAATGAATCAAGAATAACATACAACCACTAAACCACATTTTCTGTTCAAGAATAAAAGTTAATGACTGTAATTTATTTAATGTGACCCATTCAGGCCCAGCTAGACGAGTAATCTTGGTTTTTATCCTTTATTCCCTATCTTCTCTTTTACCCTTCTTTATATATATATATATATATATATATATATATATATATGTATGTATATATATATATATATATATATATATATATATATATATATATATATATATAGAGAGAGAGAGAGAGAGAGATTTTTTTATTGCCTTTTAATATTGGGTTAATTTTTATTTCATTACTGTTTTTATTTTAAGTGTATATATGATTATGTTGTACCCCTACATAGTTACAAAAGTGCTTTAGAAATAAATTTTACTTGACTTGATCTCAATTTTAAAAAAATGCATGATGTTTTTCTCCCTTTTTTGTAAACATTTAACTTGAAAATTCACGGATAACAACAATATTTTCAGAATTAAATATATAATTTTGATTTCATTTTGTTGCAAAAATATCTGGGTAATCATCAGTACTAATCATTTAGGGCAGCAGTTGGAAACACCTTACAATGGGTGGAGGTCTAATACGTTTGTTAAGCACTGTATGTTGAAAAATCAGGATATATACTGAGATTAATTTAGTGAGAAAAGTTGAAAATATTTCTTACTGCATTGTAGATAATACAAAACATGCTGTGTGAACTCTGCTGTTCATCTTGGTCTATGCTGATGCTGCTGTTAGTGTAAGCTGTGGGCTGCAAAACTGACATTTATACAAAGATGCATCAAATGAAGCGCTCCTGAATCAGTTTAGTTCTCTCTGAGTTACAGTAGGTTAAATAAATGAGGCTTCTCTCTGCTCTGAATATACTGTGAGCTGGAGCACACTCAGTATTGATAGCTCAGTTTCCTTGTTTCCACATCACTTTAGTCAGACATATTGTTGTCTGTTACCCTGCATAATCAATCGCATCACTTCTACTTTTAGTTGAATTGTTTTCCTCTCTGTTTGATTTGTTTTTCAGCTCTGCAAAGACTTACTTTTGCTACGCAGCTCCAGTATCACAGCCTTAATGTTTTTCTCACATTAGGCAACATCTGGTCTTAGCTGGTCTGCTCTAATTGATGTCTATGGGAATATGATTTTTTTTTTTTTTCTCTCCATCACAATCAACGATAAGTGAAACGTAAACTAAACAGGTATAAACAAGTGCAGGACTACAGACTTTTTTGCCAGCTTTCTCATATAAAATAAAGTCAAGAGTCAACACTTAAAACATTTCAGCTATGTAAATCCATTCATCGACCACAGGATGTTTTACACATTCCTGAGCCATGATCATACAGTATATGCAGACAGCATTTCACCGAGACTTGATTTGTTGAGGATTCTCCTTTGTGCTGAGGTGCAGTCGGCCAAACCTTCCTATAAACAGACTTTATTCCACATCACGGAAACATGTGTCCTGACCTTTCCACCAAGACCTTTCATTTATTTTCTAATACAGTTCCCGGTGTGAGTTACTCTGTTCTCATAGTCATAGAAAAGGTCAAAGCAAGCACTCATGTCTGATGTCTACCTGCTGAATTAGCTGTGTCACCTTTAATTTCTCCAGAATCAGACCTCACCACTCTTCCCGGTCTGGTTCGTTTGTAATGTGTGTTTAGTATTCAGGCTGTATTAAGCAGCGATGGTGCCGTATATATGAATACCAATAATACTAAAATATCTTAATTTATCGCTCACAGAGGGTATCCCTGTTAGCTTAAACTTCCTTCTGGATCACTCTCCACTCCCTTCAGTGGGTAAAAATGACATAAAAGAACTGCAGAGGTGCATATCCTGCACAAACCCCATTTATTTGAAATACAGACATGTCCTTTAATAACCAAAAAAAGAATGAGGGGATGTGATTTTGCCATTAATCAACAATGGCAGAACAAGCTCATTTGTATTGTTCAGGAGAGAAATTGTGAATTTAGGACATTGTGAAAAAATGACCCCTTTATGCATGAGAACAGCCTCTGAGAGAGGAGGCGGGGGGATGGGTCCTGTCAAAGCGATGTTGATCAATGATGCTGCCTCAGATTATGAACACAGAATTAGCACATTAGGACTTGTATGATAAATAGTCCAACCACTAGCCAGTCCCCAGTTCACCTGAAAGAGCAGCTAGATGATTTGACTGCACCCACTGCTCAAGCTGATTTCAGCAGTGTGTATTTGCATAAGATCTCCAGCTCTTCAGGGTTTCCCAACTGTCCACAGTGTGAGGTTAGGCAACACTGGTGCCTAAAGGATGGGCATTACCTAACTGCATATGGCATTACTCTGAAGGGCTGGTGGGGAGGCAAAATGCTGCTGCAAAACTGAGGGCATGGCAAACAAGGAGCTAGGCAGATGTTAATGGTGCAATCACAACGGTAGGAAAGGAAAGGCAAGACTTCAAGCAAGGCATTTCAGGCAGTTCATCACCGAAAACCTGATTTTTACTGCGCATGTGACAGAGTTGTTGCTGTCCGATCCATACTACGCATGTGTAAATATCTGTCACTTGATTATACAAATATGTTTTATAAAAAAAAAGATGAAAAGAGGTGTCAGATATGTACAGTACATCCTGTGAATGGTTTTCTTATGTTGACAGACTGTTTATACTGAATGATGCACACACAATCACAATTTAATGACTGAATTTTTACTCAAAGTTCAGTTTCCAAACAAGCCCCTAACAGAAAGCCTAAGAGAAAAACTAGAAATAGCTTTGACCGTTTTGTGTATCAATGTATTAAAAATTTAATAATGCTTGTTAGTTTAAAAAAAAGATTGACTGAGATGTCCAAAGACACAAACGATTCAGCTGTGTGGGAAGTCGAGCTTTACAGTACACGCACACCACAACAGCTCAGGTGTGGCTCAAAATGGCCAAAAATGCAGCACAAGGCACAGTTACAGTGGTGTGACCATGACTTTAGGTTACAGTAGTGTTGAGCTGATGAGAGAAATTTCCCTGCACAGCTCTGGATCATGCAGACACACAGGTGTTTCCCTTTATTTACCTGATTAGTCCTCTTCTCTGGACTCTGTGGGTGTGTACTAAACCAGTTTGATTGACATCACCTTCAGTTGTTTGTTAGTTTTGTTGCACTTGTTAGGGCAGGACAGGTTGTACCTTTATCTTTCTAATTTGCACATGGAGTTTTGTAACCTGATGCCCCAGCATTACTCCACCCAACTGCAACCTGAGCAGCACAGGTCCAATCAGCCAGAAGAATTGAAAGCACCTGTTTGCGAGTAACAAGCCTTTAGGGTCTTATTTTATAAGTATTAAATTCAGTTAAATTACAGATACAATGTGGCCTGTTTTCCAGGCATCAACAACATTTATTTTCCGCAGCTATGAAGTGATGTGTTCTGAGCTAATGAGCCACAACCGCTGAAGTTTGTCTGACATGATGAACCTCAGTACTCTGTCTGATCTATTGGCATCAATATTGATGCAATAAACTTAGCCAAGACACACAATGCCTTAAAGGTAACTGAAAGGTTTTATGAGAGCAGATACTCTTTATTTCAGTATGCAAAAGTGTGCGGATAATTGGCATCCACACATGGACACGAGCTGAGATAAGGATGGAAATAGGAAACTTTTTAAATAGAGCCATTTGTGTCTCGTGTCTTTTATCAGTGGTAAAGAGTAGATGTGGATTTGGAGATGCGTGATTGTTGCAACACTACTGCTACTAATAATAACAATAATGTGTTTTCCCAAATAATAATCATTAAGCCATTCTTTACTTGTACCTGATAAAGTGGGCTGATAATGTAAGAAATGATAAAATACTATAATTTAATGCATTAATCCCACAGCAGAGATATATACAGCGTCACATCAGTAAGTAAGTAATAGTGGGGAAATATATAATATAAAAAATAAAATATAATAAAAAAGATATAATAAAATAAAAATAAAACACAATACAATTAAAAAGTGTGTTCAGCACTCCTCTGCAGAGTACAGATACAAATATATTGGACATTACCAAAGATAATTAGATTAAATTGAATAGAATTAAACCATTTGTTCAATGCACATTTGCAGGTTTTGAGTCAGAAGCAGGTTTTGAGTGTGCTGCACATTGAATTTCATATATACGTACAGATACTTCCAGGTTCACGTAAGAGTAAACCTACATAAACTCCAGGAGAACGTGAAACTTCTGTGTAAAGAGTTTCTCCACTGAGCCACCATGCATCCTCTCTGTGCTTCACAGCGGGTTACAAATTGATTAAACAGTCAACAGCTGAAAACTGGAAAAACTTGTAGACATCTCAATATTTGTTTACAGAGAAGTTATTATTTGCATATCTGCAGATAAAAAAAATCTCATTTGGATTCATGGTACTATTTAAAAGCTGTACATACTAATATTTTTACTGTTTTTTCCAACTTTTACGTAAAGCTTTTAGATTTTTTTTTTCTTTGAGTAGCCTAACAATAAGAAAAACTAATAACCTGTTCTTTTTTATCCTGCCTGCATAGTATTGTAAATGTTTCAGCTGCATAAAGTAAAGCCTGACCCGTAGTGTAAATCTGAAGTGCAGTGTCTCCAGTTAGTGTGTGTGTGCTGAACACCGGTACACATAATAATAATAATAATAATAATGGCCTTTTAGGACTAAAAGGACTGTAGGTGAGAATGTGCTGAGGGTAAGTGTAGACCTCTGGCACCCAGCGAGACCCCGGCTCTGCTCCTTCCCTCCCCTTTAGCTGGCCCCTTCTCTCTCTGCAGGCACTGAACAAAGAGGGGACCCAAACAATGGATCACTCTGAGAGCTGAATGGCTTTGCGGGTCAAGCACTAACCCCCCTCCCTCTTTGACAGAAACACAACCCACACTTGTTCTGCCGAAGAGAGGCTGACCCTCCCGGCAAAGAAATAATGAACGCTGCCTGGGCATTAAACTGATAAAACTACTGGGACTGGGATCAGTTTGGCAGACAAATCACCTCTAATGGCGTGAGGCTGGAGCCTGTCTTCTGTCCTGTCTCTCCCCTCTTCATTATAAGCCTACTGTACACTGTCCAGGCATCCACACAGCCATGTTGAGCTGCTCAGCACAGTTCATAGCTCAGGACGTGACCTTGAAAAGCAGCTGTCCACTCTTTCTCCAAGCAGTTAAATCATTTATTTCATTTGTGTTTTGGTTCAAGTTTGCCTGAAATGGTGTTACAAACAAAGAGGCCACCATGTGCAGTCAACTGAAACTTTATTTGTTAAGCAAATTGACTGATCAACCGCCACGGGAGCTTCTGTATATAAATAAAAACTCTGCCTATGAAATCTCTCTTAGCATCGAGCTCCAACACTGAGATTTGCATGATTCATAGTCAAATTGGTTAAAAATACATTTGCAAATCATCTCCAGCTTGTATTATACTTCTCCTACCTGGAGTGTCATGGCATGTGGAAATTCAGCTGAAGCAAGTAGATTGGTAGTTTCCATATTTGTTTTATAGCTGCAGAACATCCCCAACCATCTGGTACTGTGAGGTTTAGGAATTATTTTAATGTTATGAATTATGCCAAAATGCAATTAGATCCAAGTCTGTTCATAGTCAGCATAAGGTACGATAAGATAAAACTTAATTATCCCCATGGGGACAATGGGCAAGATCATCATCATTCACTGGTCCCTCCCACCTCTTCTTCTTCTTCCTCCACTTTAGCTTCTGTCCTCTTCAGTCCGCTGTTTCACCACCTTATTCCTTCCTTCCTGTCGGTTTTGTATATGGACGCTGTGACACTTCTATGTGGTTCAAACAGTGGTTTTACAGCTCGCCGTCTGTACACACAGCTGAGGTCTAGAGGCATGCAAGCTGTTCGGTCTTTCACCTTCGCTCGCGGCCCCTCCCAAGGGTCAGCGGCCATGCATTAGATCAAGCTAGGCCTCACAGTGTCGAGGAACTGGTGCCAATCACACCACAATGCAGCATAAAGCAGAGGTTTCCTATATTTTGTTTCTATAACTGCTGTTGTCTGACATTATTCGGTTTTCAATTGATTATTTCAGACTAAGTTAAAGAACATATTTTATACTGTTCAGTTTTGGATGTGAAAAGTTTTACCTCACCCATGTTTTGCTAAATCACTAAATAATTAATATTAAACTGGAAATTTGATAAGTAACTATTTGTTTGAGTAAAGTCATCAGCTTGCAGCTTCATAAAAGTAACCACATGGTTTAATGTGGCTGTTCACATGACGAGGTGTTTTCTCAGTCTTCTATTAGAGAAAGTACTTGTACTTCAGTACAACTTTTAATTACTTTTACTGGACTTGGGTATTTAAATTTAATGTTCTTTTACTCTATTTGACTTCACAAATAAAACATTTGATGTGTTCATTTATTCATCAGTGATGATTAACAAAGTTTATAAAGTCATATAATAATCTCAAAGAGGTCATTTCTCTGCATAATGAGTACTTTTTGAAATTTCAGTTGCTAATTATATATCTGTGCTGAAGTAAGATTTTAATGCCAAAGTTTTATTGCATTAGTATACATTATAATAATATTTTTGTTAAGGAGTATTTTTTATTTCACAGTATTTTCACATACATTTTACATATACAGTAACAGTACTGAGTTCTTCTTATACTATATATATATATATATATATATATATATATATATATATATATATATATATATATATTATTTTTTTTTTTTTTCTGACCAAACCATGAATCAAGAGAAAAAATTCTATAAATTGATAATAAATTAAACATTGCAGCCTTCAAAAATATCATATCTCTATTGCCAACAGGTGTGTACACTGTAGTGTATAGTAGTAATAGTAATAATAATAATAATAATAATAATAATAAGTAAGTATGGCCTGTGTGTATCTTTACCTGCTTCTGCCGCGTACACTGTGAGGAGACTCTATGGCTCATTTGCCTCTGCTTCTGCACCCTGAGAGATGACTGAGTAAAAGAATCATCCTCAGCTTGAATCTATTATCACCTGATCCTGTACTGTTTCAAGTCAGCCAAGCCCAGCCGTCTCTCATTTAACCCTTTCCTCGTCGCTCTGCTGGATGCCATCCCGTTCTCCTGACTATTACCAAGAGTAAATGTTTTCCTTCTTCCTCTCCAATGAGTAATTTTTGGTGTCGAACTTGTCTCTAACCTTTTCCTACCCCCTTTTGTTTGGCTTTTGTTTGGCAACAGCTGTTATCATGGATTTCTTTTTTTTTCCTTTTTTTTTGGTCAGCTGTGATTGCTCCGGGCAAAACAGGAGCAGATGGTGTTTTGCTATGCATGAATGGAGCGTTAGAGGAGTTGGACTGAATAGGCCAAGTTTTGAATGGTGTCTACACAGCACCTGCCTCTTGTAGCAGCAGGGACATCCTAGTGGCATGATCTGTCTTGGCTTCGCTGCCATCATAAAGGATGAAAGAAAGAAACAGAGGGGGGACCTTGTTGGGTACCCTCCATATTTATTGATTTTCCTGCAAGTCGTGGCATAATGTGGTGTACAGTCAGTTTGAGTTAATTGGATGTGACACAGCGTGCACGTGTAATCTATCACTCTGGTCTCCTGGTACACTTTATCAGTTTTGTTGCCATAGAAACATGTTGGCTCTGTAATAGCCTATATTAACAGGCTAAGTAAGTTGCAATAAAAGGCAATTTCAGTGCTGGGATCCTCTGCTGAACACAAAGCCTATAAAATACTGATGAAATAAATGGGTGGTGGTGGTGATGTGTGTGGGGGGGAGGCAGAGCAAGCTGCATTTTATATTCTTAAACCAAGCAAGTCCAAATAAAAAGAGACTGCTATATCGTTTCCATACAATGCCGAGACATCTGTCAACCTCTGGGGCATGATGATCTGTCACAATAAAGAAAGCTTTCTCAAATCACTGACAGCTTGCTGTGCATTTCTTTAGAACGGACGCTATAACTACAGAAAATAACATAACTGCTCCAGATGCATTTGGTCTGCAAAGTACTGCAATGCACACTAAGGTTGTGAGTGAACCATAATAGTCTGAAACAAACCAGCTCCTCATATGCTCACTGCTGTTATTGTTATGGTGACAACTGCTTCCAATAAACAGTTTTTCTTTGGGCTTTAGATGTTTATTCCACGACCTTTATGGTGTTGGCAGCAGGAGGATGATGGCGGTTAGCTTATCTGCAACTCAATCTAGCATGTGCTCAACTGCACAATACACACTCAGATATGTACTGTGTGAAAAGGCATGAGCAAGAAATATCCCATTATTTGAGTTGGTGATTGCAATATTTAATGATACTTGAGGCATTTCAAAATAATTAGGTGGTTTCTTCTTGAGATGTGCTGCTTTAACATGAAGTAACAGTAGATCAATGTCAATGCTCTGATTGTGATTACATACTGTTAGTCATTTACAGGAAATCGGCTCATTTACAGTCAGATTTTAACAGCCGCACCAGTGCCTCTGGCAATATTAAATGTATAACTGCAGCCGTGCATTTAGTTGTATCAGAGAGGTGTGATAGTCCAGCAGTGCACAGGTCAAAAGACTGGCAGATCAGACTTACCATAGCAGGTCTCTTCAAAAGAGGGGGCTAAGCCTAATGGCTGAATCACTGCATCACCAAGGCAACGTCGTTGAGCAGAAATCCAAGGATGGAAAATGTGTGTAAGTGTGAGTTTGCATGTTGCGTGTGCACCTGGCTGTGAGAGATGAACAAGATGTGGAGGAAACAAAAGCGATCACGTCTGATAATTTGTGCATGGGCACATAGTTTCTGCAGAACAGAAAATTTGCATTTATTATTGGCATTTTTCCCGATACTTCAAAACATTTCTTAGCACTTTTTTTCCATTTAACTCATTGAGAGCCAGCACTTTTTTATATACTGTACTATGTACTATGTCTCTGAAAACACTGAATAGCTCAAATGAAAGAAGAGACTCTCTATTTGTTTTTACCTTGTTCCATCATCCACCATCCTTGTTCCGTATACTGTCTCTTTATGCTTTGACTACAGATCCCAGAAGCCCCCAATATTACTCACATATACTATTACTGTGTGAGAGTACTCTTTTGTCCCTGCTGCTAAAAAAACACACATATATACGTACGTGTATATATGTATGTATATGTATATATATATATATATATACATATACATACATATATACACGTGATCTATATATACACATATACGTATATATATATACGTATATATATATATATATATATATATATATATATATATATATATATACATACATATATATATGTTTATGGCACTTAAGCATTGTATTTTAAAAGACGTACATATACGTCTTTGGCACTCAAAGAGATAACGTCAATAACGTTAAATCAACTGACCAAATGAATGATGAATAGATTTAAATTCAAAAATTTAGATAAAAATGATCAGAAAGGTTGTGCGAGGGTATCATAATATTTATTCTAGCACCTCTGAATATACCGTTAACTTGGCTGGGAGGCATCGTCTATGGCGGTCTGGCAGGTCAAAAGTTCTCTAAACAAACGTTACCATTGGTCAGGGATGTCAACAGTCCAGCCAGCCAGCAACCCCCCCCCCCCCAAACAAAGTTCACTATTCATCTCAGAGGTCAGTAGTTTTCTTCACAAAGCTCATCATCACAAGGTCAAGAATCCCTTAAACAGAGCCATCCATTTGAAGGGGGGCCTCTTCGTAATGAGGAGTGGTATTGGACTTGTAGGGTCAATTGTCTCTGGTCTTCCTTGTATGGGAATATACACTGTTTTTATTTTTTTAAGGAGACAAAGTTTAGCATCAGAGCAGAGCGGCAGGTCCTACATCTGCGACCTGAGTCCAGACTGTGAGGTTGGCTGCAGCGTGGGTCTAATGGTCAGATGGTCAGTGTCAGCAGGGCTTTTGTTGCGCTCACATTGTATCTGTGCGATGAACGGGAAAACAACAAAAGGCCAAATAAATCATTAAAATACAGAATCCCTTAGCTTCCACGTCTGACTCTCTAGTCATCCTCGGCACTCTGCCGAGCAACTGACCTCAGTGGGGAGGAGGAGGACAATTAGGTCACCCTGTGATTGCATTAATCGAATGACATACTAATGTCATAGTGCCCTTCATCAGCGTTAGTCAATGATGAGGACAGAAAGAAAGAACCGCTTCATGCTTCCATGATCATATCTGAAAAAAAATACATATTTATCTTGCACATACAATAAAGTCCACAGCATAAAACATGAGAGATGTATGTATTCACTTATTCAAATTACACCAAACCCCATTATAGCAGGAACAGTGTATTATCCTTGTAAATTATGTGTGTGTATAACAGTGTTTTGAAAATATCTGTAACCTTTTTATTGCTGAGTCCCATAACTCCAACCCTGGCTGTGAGATATTTGTACACACAGTGACCGCAGTACTGAGGGGTTATGGAATAACAAGGAGCTCCATGCATTATTAATGGGCTCTGCTGTGAATCTGTTCAGAATAATAACGGCGATTTCCCAGAGCCTCATTACTGTGTGTTTTTAAAGCATGTGTTTGGTATCCATGGACACCCGCTCTCACATTCTCCTCCTCTTCCCCCCGCGTTGAGATTCGGGTCATGCACGGCACTTGCTGTTTTTAATTTTCATTTCATCATAAGCACTTTAAGACTGTTGCCAGCGCTTATTTGCAGTTTTCCCGCAGACCTCTTCACTCGGGCTTCTGACAGGACAGATGCTGTAATTAATCACGGCAGAGAAATGGGCATCGTTTCCATACTGAGCTGAAGAGCCAATCACGGCAGCAGCAGCGAAGGCAGGGCCTCAGCCCAAATTACAAATGCTTTCCGAAAACGAACTAATTGAAAACAAACCAAAATGTGGAAAATTCTATCAGGGTGCTATCACAGAAGCACAAGAGCAGATTCTCTCTCTCTCTCTCTCTCTCTCTACTAATTTGTAACTAACATTAACCCATGTCTAAAATGTCTCAGCTGCCTTTTGGAATAAAAAGGCCTTTCTCTGGGCCAGTGGATTCACAGCCTATTGTGAAGATATGATAATTATTGTTTGCCTGCCTTCCCTCCCCCGCTTGCCATTTTATTCAAGGGAGCTCAGCAAACCCCTGGGGACGTCTTGGAAATGAAGCGATTTTGAAGGGAGTAAGAAAGAGGCAGAATCCAATGCACTGGTGTGTGAGAAGGGGACTGTTATTGAGACAAGTACCAGTTACATGCTGACCTTGTCCAGTATCAACATTTTTTTTTCTTTTTTTTTCTTTTTTACACAGTTACAATGGACTTCCATTCAAATCACTGAGAAACAGCACACACTATAATAATGCCAACATGAATGCTCATAAATCCCAGTAAAGTGTTTTTTTTCCCCTTGTAGAATTACTCCATAGAAAACATACAAATTTATTTTTTTAATATCTCATAAAGAACTGAGTGGATATTTGTTTATTTTTAATAGCTAACGATGAGATGTGAAGAAACATCTCATAGAAATTATGGCTAGTAAAGCTTTCAAAATAAACCGATTCCTTCAAATACATATTTGTGATTGATAGTTTAATTTTTAACGGAGACACAAAGAAATATATAATACTTCATACAAAATTATGGCTACTATCATATCATATAAGTGATGGAATGTCTCTGGATTTGTCTTGATGGCCGAGCGAAAACTCAAAACATTAAATTACTTTTCCTATCGTGAGCTTCAAGAACTCCATACCGATATGCATATATTCTATAAGGACAGTGTTCAAGCGCAGTTGGTTTTTAAGCAAAACACAAACAAAATGAATCGCCGCTATTGTAACTCATAAAAAAGTATAAAAGAGCAGAAATGCACTATGTGATATAGCAATCCACAGGTCGTTTAACAATGTTTTAATTAAAGCCTCACATATTAAAACTTTACAACAGGTGATATGAAAAATGTACAACATTTTCTGTTTTTTTTTTCTTCTCATGGACTTCTGTACAGCTGGCAAAAATACCTCCGATGCCTTTTCAGTTGGCTTTGGCAGTGCAAGAAACTGGCTCTGCTAGTTTTCTTTTTTTAAAAAACAATTACGTATCAAGGCGCAGAGTAAAAATACATCAATCCCCAAACCATCTGCCTTGATCTGGACATTTGTAGTTCCCATAAAATATCCCCTTTGTTACAGAAAATAAAAACATAATTTAATTGTTAAACATCTGAAGTAAAAACAAATAGATTAAAGATGTGTTTTTTTTTGTGGGGGTGCCAGTTACACTTTGCTTTTGGACAAATCATCTGAAGGGTAGATTACTGGATGCGGGAGGTCTCAACTCTCCCCACTCTACAAAACATGTACAGCAGATTACAGCTACAGTTTGATGATATGATGAACTAGATGATTTATGTCAGTTTCTGTGTTCACTCGTTCATCCAGAGATGTGCATCCCTGGACTTTGTATTTTCAGTTTTCTCTCCAAGACACTGTCTGCCTCTGTGACATGACTTTAAATGCGCTCAAACATCACAGACTGTGTGATGATTTGATCGACCATTTCCTCCACGCCATTGTTGAACAGTCACACCTGCAGGAGCGATGGCTGAAAGAGAAAGGTTGGAGTGAAGAAAGTGTCGCTATATACTGGCCAGTGTGGGAACAAAGACTTGTGAGTCACTCAGTCCAGGAAAGATCTGATAGAAATCCTTTTGTTGAAACGCATTCAAAATGTCCTTCTGCTGCACTGAAGCGACAACTCTAGCCTCATAAATAAAGCTTTATCGTTAAATAAAACAGTGAAAGACATACGTCTTTCGACATATTGTGTGACTGGTCAGTTCAAATTGACAACTGACAGACCTCACAAACAAACAAACAAACAAACAATCTCTGGGTGCTCGCCCCAACAGGCCCGTCATAGCTCGGCCTATCTTATAGACAAAAACCCAGTAGACATGTTTACCCCCTGTACACGCGTGTGCATATCCGTCTATAACAATGGACAAGTCCTTGGTATAACATTCTAAATCTTACACACTTCTTAAGTGCAACTTAGAAAAGCAACGTGGAATGATGCTTTTATTCTATTCCTGTTCTGTGAGATAGGATTTCCATTTGGCTCAGTAAATGCTGACTTGGGACAGGACTTGGGCATGGGCCTGGATTTGGGAGGGGTGTGGTTGCTGCTGTGGGGCCGGCTGGGGGCTGCCGAGCGATGCAGAGCCTCCCACTGAATGGGGTGTACCAGGAGAGTGCTGGGGCGGGGAACACTGGGACTGGTGCTGCTGCTGCTGCTGCTGCTGTTGGTGCTGCTGGAGATGTTGAATCTGCTGCTGATGCAGCTGATGTTGCATCTGCATGTGCTGCATCTGCATCTGCTGCTGTTGCTGCTGCTGTTGGTGCTGCTGCTGCTGTTGTTGGTGTTGCTGCTGCTGCTGCTGCATGTGGTGCTGCTGCAGCTGTTGCTGGAGGTGGTGTTGGAAATGCTGATGCTGCATTTGCTGCTGGATCTGCTGGTGATGCATCTGCTGCTGCTGCATCTGATGGTGCTGGAGGTGCTGCTGCATTTGCTGCTGCTGTTGGAGGTGCTGCATCGCATGCTGTTGCTGCTGCTGCTGCACCGGTTGCATCGGCGGGCTCATCTGGGACACCGCCGTGGACTGGGCACCCGCCACCATACCCCCGCCGGCACCCATCTGGCCGAGCAGCTGCGGCGGCATCCCGGAGGGCATGTTCTGGTGGGAGACGGTAACCGAGGTCACGATCTGATTGCCCCCTAGTCTCATCTGCAGGGGTTTTGGGGCAATGGCCCGTGGTAGGGCTTGTTGGAGGGCCTGGGAAGCTGATGACATGGAGGGGTGCTGGTTGAGAGGTGAAGGCAGCACCAGGCCAGGGGACAGGCTGGTGGAGGCCAGGGTCTGCTGTACTGAGCGGATAGTCTGGGCCTCAGCTGATTCTGCTGCAGCCTGGATGGGGAAACATATCCCAAGTTATCTACAAAGCCACAGTTTTCCCCTCTGAAGAACAACATTTTCTCTATCTTAAAGGCACACTGCACAGTTTCTAGACATCAAAATTGCTTCAATTGCTGTTTTGTCATCACAAAAGAGCTTTTTACAACTTCACAGTGCACACTGTAATACAAGGAATTCTGAGAAATTTAATTAACTTTTCTGTCAAATTCGCACGTTTTTCAGGTGAAAGGAAGGAACAGTTTCTCACCTTGGAAACCAGGCTGGCGCGGTACGCAGCGAGCGCTTTTAAATATTCTTTTTTGGCAGCTTCTGTTTTGCTTTTGTAAACCTGTGATGACAGAAAGGTTGGTGTGAATAGACAAATAAAGCATATATTATTAGACATAATTCCTATTACGCTGTAGAGTACATTACACAAATCACGTACATTTCTGATGATGATTTTTGTAACTAGAGCAGTCTGATCAAACTTTGTCGTACCTGCTTCTGCTCCTCTCCCAGACCGTCCCACATGGAGGCCACGATCTTGGACACCTCTCCAAAGGTGGCGTTAGGATTTTGACCCTTAATGGCAGCCTGTGTGTCTCTGAAGAAGAGGGCGTAAGCCGACACCGGCTTCTGAGGCTCATTTGGATCCTTCTTCTTCTTTTTCTTAGGAGTCTTGGGCTTCTTCGTGGGGTCGATGGGGGCCGGTCGCTTCTCTCCAATCACCTACAATGATCGAGATAAAGACAAGGAGGTTAATTCCCTACAGTTACCACTTAATTCACTAATCCAATGGGTTTCTAACTTCGCTCACCCTGTTGCCTTCGTCCTGATCGTCTTCGTTGATGGAGCTGGAGGGTGACGGCGTGGCGGACTTGCTGGCGGGTGGTGACGGGGAAGTGTGGGTGATGTTGGGTCCGGCCATGTTCAGGCTGAGCTGCGCATTGAGCTGGGATTGGTTGATAGTGGTCAGCTGATTCCTTGATAGCATCCCGTTGGGGCTGTTCATGTTGATGATGGACTTCATCACCATGGCTGGGTTGGGCGGGTACTGGCGAAGATGGCCTGGACCAATATTCTACAAAGGAATCAAAGGAAGCAAAGGGGGCTTGTTAAGGAAATTGCATGTCATATACTGCTGATCTTCCTTGACCTGTGACTGATTTCTCTGATCAGCGCACAAAGCTCACAAAGACGTATCTCTGTCCCAGAGAGGAGATCAGGTCATTGGATTCTGTGGATTGTTATGTGGCAGATCACGTCACTATGTCCCCGGTCTTAAATGTCTCTGTTACAGGCCGTGATAAATTATCTTGACACCCAGGGAGCCAACTTTATAAGCCAGTAATAGATGGTTTCACAGTTCAGTTGATTCATTTCAAACTCCATTGTATGGAAATGTGTGACACAGCTTTTGACTGCCCAGTCCCTGGAGGGGGAACACTGGACTCTGTGGTATATAACTTCAAATGTCACAGTATAAAGACAGTTGGAGTCCCAGTGTGTGTGCAGGCACCTACATGTCTACAAAGTTTTGTTTGAGGCGGCCCTACGCCTACATGCTTCACTGCAACTGTACTTTGAGGTCTACGTGTGAAAGAGGTACCTTTCATAGATCATGTTTGAATGTGTGAATATTTCTATATAATCAACTCCATAAATTAACTGGAGGTATGAGCTTAAGGGCTTTGGACGGCTGCCCTTCCTTCAACCATTCGGGGCACAATATAATCACATTTTCAAAATCTCTTTCGCAATTTTTCCCCTGGTAAAACGTGCAGTGCTTGAAAAGAGTGTCAGAGAAGGTGCATGCAACATGTTTGCATTGATTTTGCCGAGGATGAAATTACAAGGACTGCCAGCTCCCCAGAGGGGAGACTGATCAGAGAGCCAGCAGAGCTGACATGCAACAGAGGAGGGGACGCGAACACAACAGAAAAGGTGATTTGTTCTCCCCGGGTACATCCATCTGGTATTCAGCAGCACAAACTCAATCTCTCCCAACATCAACACATCATAAACCCACACACCTGGCTTTATTGAAAGACCCTTATGAATGCCCGTCTTCAAAAACAATATTGCGACACCATTTCAGACAGAAACATATTGCATCTCCAATCCATTTCTGTCTCATACGCCATGTCTACTGCTTATCATAAATACAATCTATGAAGTGAGAGTGGATTTATATTTACATGTGCGGGGACGATTCTGCAAAAGGTGAGGTGAAGGTGATTGAAGACGTGTTGTTGTGGTGCTTCAGATACGGAAGCTTTTGGTTTTCTCACAAATAAAAGCTGCAATAAACAAGCCTGTGACAAAACGACTGTGATTTACATACTGCAGCAACAAGCGGCCGTGTTCCACGTTGCTATTGTTGTCATCATTACTGACACCATGATGGCTCACATCAAAGACGCACACACTGAGCTCATTAGTTGTGGCCATCTGTATAATAACACTTTTATCCCAATGATGCAGTATTGACTCACAGCAATAACCCTTCCTGCCATTCGTATGAGATATGGTGATTTTTTTTTTGTGAACGGACTTTGGACGTTGTGCATTTAAAAGCACAGATAACCTGATAAAAAAATTTTATTGCGGCAGTAAATGGTGTTGCTTTTTACTCGGTGTAACAAAAGGACGTTGACGTCAGAGAAAAGCCAACATCAGCGCGTCTGATTTGAACGAAAATACAGAAATCATCTTAAGTAACAGATGCCTTGATTGTGAATATGAATCTGGTACTAGGGTGTTTATTTATGTCCCTCTACTTTCTCATTTGCATTTTGATTGCGGTATTGTCAGCGGTCACAGCAGACATCTAGCTGGATATTTTGATAGTCATCATAAATCTGCAAATACGTCCTTATCTTGAGTACACAGTGGCCAGATGTGCCCTCCTTAAGCAGGTCTGTGTGTGTGTGTGTAGGTGTGCAAACACTAACAAGCTGAAATCTACTCACAAATCAATAAAGATTTTAATAATGTAAATTCATCTTTTATATTCCCTATTGTATTAGCTGTCAACGATGTAATATGCTGCAGATAAATTTAAAAAAAAAGCTTGTTTTGTTCATTATTCTTGGCCTCATCCACACAAAACACGGCAAACATTCTACACACAGACACAAAAAGCATCCAGAAGACTAGCAGATGAGAAAAAAAACACTATTGACAATGTGTGAAACCCTTTCCACAATAAACACAGTCCAATAAACACAGCAGCTGGACACAAAATGAAATATTAGGCATTCACCGAGTGATAAAAATCTCAACACTGATGTGAACCAACACTGGCTCCGCTCCAGTCTGTTCCTTAAGATACTGGAAATCAGAATTTGGGGAGAATTTATGAACAGTGGCACCATGTACTGAGCTGTAACAGGCTGAAAAGAATGTTAACAAGTTCAATTTCCATTCAATCAATGCCAGAGCTCTTGGAAATGTTCCATGGCAGGAGAGGGGTAAAATCATCTATATGGTAATTATAAGGATGAATCCCCCAGTAACTTTCGCCAGCATGAAAGGTCAGTCCTATTAAAGATAGTTTATCAGTGCTCTGCACATATTCCTTTACTCGCCTTCTAAACGGGTACACCATTTTATTTTTTTCCCTCCATTTTCAGCAACCTGCTGAAGTCTGTGCTTAAGCCAAATGAGAAAAATGGAATTTTGAATGCCGGTAAAGGCTATAATAGCATGAAGATAAATTGTTTTTCTTTCCCCTGCTCTGTCTCAGTCAAACATACTCACTCTCTCTCTCTCTCTCAGTCCATCTATCTCGCCAACCTCTAACCCCCCCACTTAAAAACAAATCTCTCTCCCCCTCAGACTGTGAAGCCAGTAGGCTCCCCCCTTGGTCCCGTGTGCAGCCACTGACCCATACCCCTTTCCGCCATTTCTCCTGATGCATTATGGGTATTTAAAACTTGTCCAACATGACATCATTTCAGTTCAAGAGCTGCCTGAGAAAAGTAAATTACAGAATCAATCATGCAGAAGGTCAAGCTGAGACTTCATTACAAGTATTGCATGCCTGCATGAATATCTTTCATTTCTGACTGACCCAATATGTCACAATAGCTGTCTGTCGAGGGAGAAAAGAAAAAAGAAACAGAGCGAGTGAGAGAGAGAGAGAGAGGAAAAAAATCCACTCTCTTAAATTGATGTACAACTCATGTCAGTGCTTCTTGGCTTGGAAGGGAGATAAGAGGAAAGTGTAGAAAAACATGCTTTCTGCAACAGTGCTCACATGTTCCATTTGATTCAGGATATAGTGGTTTTTGACCACTAAACCCGGGGTATTATACACCCTGGCAATCTACACAACATCAACGCATATCAAATCATGTGAACAGCGAACTACAAATCTCTTTTCCAGCCTCGCTTTCATCTAGCATGTGGTCCCAAACACAGACATTAGCATATATTTGCTGCTGTAAAGCTAATGATGTGTGAAACAGCTAGTTGGTAATGAAACATATATAATGCAAAAGCACATTGTGAGTGAATGTAATAAGACAGCAGGGCTCATATCTTCTAAATATTGATTTTAACATCTAGTTACTGTAGGTTTGGGATTCAGTCGACGAGGATATTTCGGTACATGCCTACATTGTGTCGAGAAAAGTGTGGCGAAGGCACCAGGTGTTTTTTGAAATGGAACCCAGAGACCCTCGCTGTGCAGCGGGGAGAAAAATCGAGAAGAAATTGTGAATAAAGCAACACTGGCAGCTCTAACTCCAGTACTATTTGGCACTATTGAGATTCAGTCACAAATCAGGAGGACACACGCTGGGAGACAAAAATGAGAGTCAGAAGCTTGTTAGGAGAGCAGATTAAATAAATAATGACTTCAGATTCATGGCTTGCCAGGCGCATTGCAACTGAGAAAATGTATTTCTCTTTGTAGAAAACCCGGCATCTGTGGCCAATTTGGAGGACATACGCTGAACATTATGGGGAGTGGAATTAGCAGAGCACTTGGCATTGCAATGACATGGAAGACACTTTTTTTTAAAGGAGTGCAGGTATATTCACTGGTTTCTCATTAAAGGTCTGATAAGAGACAGGTTTCTATTGCATATTCTCCAACAGTACACAGGAAGAAAACCAAAGACAAGTGCTTGGAAAATATGAGCGGTGGTGGCTTGATGAAAAATGTAATTGCAATAGTGCACGGTTTATTTGTTTGCCCCTGCAGCCACAACAAATACCACAGAATGTAATCATGTATATAAGGTTGTCGTTCCTTTATCAGTGTGCCGACAAAATGACAAAACACCCCTCTTAGGGCCTTCGTAAATCATTGTCTCTGTGCATAGAACGCAGCGTGAACAACGCTGTTACTTATCTCATTTAAAAGTAGCGTTCTCTTTTCAAGGCGAAGATAACGCCGCAGATGAATAGAATTTCCAAAGGCATTGTCACGAGACTTTTGGGGATCAATCCCATTTACAGGAGAAATGAAGGGCCACCAAGAGCCTTCCCGCTGTACAATGTGTGATGACTGATAACAAGTGAGTAGTGTGCCAACGACAAAGCCACGAGGCAAAGGAGCAGCAACCCACATTCTCCTCCACAGTTTTTAATAGAGTCTCTGCACAATCAGAGACATGAGCCATGCAAATGGTGTTAAAGAGGAATAATGTTTGAGAATCAAATCTAATCCTCCAGCAAGTCGTGAGAACAGTCAGGAATGTAATTGTGTCAAGGTTCCGTTTCTTCCAGATGTAGAAAGCTTAACTGACCATGAAATGAAAATTCTTTAGGCAAAAGCCTTCAGGGGCTCACTTACTGTATGCGGCGGCCATATTTTAAAAGCTGCAATTATTTTACATGCCAGGAGCATGGAGGCAGGAAAAAAGAGCTGTAAAATTTTTACGGCCCCCTTCACATATGGAATGTAAATAAATATCTTTAATATCAGTGTGATGGTGTGTGAGGGTCTAAAACATTTCATTTATTCACACAGTTCTACTGATCATGGCGCCTCTTCTCAATGTGTTTTGTGGTTCACAAAGCAAATTCAGCATCAACATCATCGTCTCTCCGCTCATGCCTTTGTCCTTTCATTTCTTTTTCTCCTAAATGAATCCTCCATTTCTTGTAATAGGTCCGTAAGACAACTAGTCAGCCGGTGACATTTCCATCTTTCCTCCTCAATGCTTCTATGATTGTGGCATTTGAAAATGCCTTTCCACCCTGAGACAACAATCTCACAATCTATATAGCACATAGCAACATAAAGAGAGTGATTATTTCATCTACAGTTCCATGTTTGAGCGGCCATATCAGAGGACTGAGCGGAAAGTAGGTTCATAAAGTTCATTTTTCCAGGGTCATTCTTTACAATATGAAGATGATCCTAAACTCTGTGTCTTTTCTGACCTCAAGTGACATTGGACAGTAGCGTGCATCAGCATTTACAACAGAAAAGAGCAGCTTCTGGAGGCAACATGAATTAAATATGAGCATGTGAAACTGTGGCGCTTTTGGGTCCCATTTTTACCGTCCCGCCTCGACTCAATGCGCTTTGTACTTTAACACCTGTGATCTATTCACATCTGCTCACCTTACAGAGGGGATCATCCACACAAAAAAAAAATCCTCACAGTAAGTAACATAATATCATGACATTTACTCAATGTGATCATATACCTCCTGTGTTGTAAACAAGGCCAGATGCTGCGCCAGATGTGCTGACGACAGGAGGCGTACAAAAACTGTGAAGGTGACATTACGGTTCAGTAGAACTGCTCATTTAAGGACTGTGCGCTTCTGACATCAGGGGTGTCCAGTAGTGTGTACTTATAAATCATAACTTTTGGATGCACCATCAAAAACCGCTGGATCTGCAGCTGCATGTAGGACATACTGGAGCAGCTAGAGCTGTGTGTTGACAGACGAGGACAGCATTTGCCTTGTCGCAGAAAATAAATAGATTTCTTGATTTGGTGTATATGCATAGCGGCACTCACCACAGGTTGCCCGTTGTTGACAGACACCCCTTCCTGGTCCATCATATTGCGTGAGATGGTAATAGAGGGCAGATCCAGGCTCTGAGGGGGGAACTGGGGGATTAAGAGACCCCTGTGAGGAACTGGGGGCTCCGGCATCGCTGGGAAAGGTGAGTCCACTTCTGACAGACCCAGACCAGACTCAGTCTCGGGTGGAGGCGTAATAGGAGGAATCTCAAACTCCTCGTCCCCCAAGCTGGGCGTGTGAAAAGTCTGCAAAGAAAAGGAAAAAAAACATGAACTCCAGCAACACAAAGCGACCAGGAAGCATTCAGTGAGGTGGGTCAAATCTAACATGCCGGAAAGGAACCTTAAGGGATTAAATCAGACAACGTTGTTTAAGAGAGGGAGTGTTTTGGTAGAGTGGTAATACACTTGTCTGTAAGTGCACTAAGATGTAACATTTCCTAAACCTATTAAAGTCCACTTTGAGGAAAATGAAGGAAAAAGGCGAGTGCGGAGGAAGACGTCAAAAGCAAAAAATATCAAGCAGCAATCGTGAGAGAGAGAGAGGATACATGATAAAAGCCCTTAATCTTAGGACTGGGAGATGTTGGGTTGAAGTGCAGTGAAAATACACGTCACAGGGAGATGGGTTTAAAGAACATTTTCAAAGATTATTACGCTTGGCCAGAAGTGTTTCTTTTTGTTCCCCTTGCCTGCACCCTTAAATCTGCTCATCAAACAGCCTAATCCTTCTGCCTTTCGAATTAAAGCTTCTAGTCACACTTAATTTGCTTATGTGCCTTCTTCGAGATGGAACTGTTCACCTACTTGTTTTCATCCGCGTACTGCATTAAGCTTCTCTCTGGAAAGCCAATATTCATATCCTCACAATGACCACACTACAGGTCCACAAACATGCACCTGAACTCAGGACCAAACGGTATGCTATCAGCTATTAGCACTTTACACACTGCTGCCTTCATCAAAAAGCCACTGGAAACACAAAAACTAAGTGGTTCAGATGGATCTCACACAATACTATCTTGGCCTCGGGTCACTTCTATGTACTGTAAAAGACCTGCCTCTAGTGACGTTAAGTGCTGTTTAATCCTGGCATGAAAATAATTGGGTTAAAGGCAAGAAAATGGGAGTAAATATGCATTTATACCAATCCAGACACATAATGCAGATCTTTTGAAGGGACTGTGAGTACTGGAGATGACCATATATGACGCTTTTCCACAGGCGCGGTACGGTACGATACAACTCTACACGGTTGTGGCGCTTTTCCACTAGTACCTGGTACCTGGTACTGGGTACTTTTTCTGCTCAGCCCTGGTTCCAAGCAAGCCGAAGCGATACTAAAACATGACTGCCTTCCACTGACTGGCCAGCGAGTGTCGTCGTTGGATGGGCGACCAAACACAACTCAACCCAATTTTAAAACCGGCAACTGCTTCGCTATCGTTACACGAGAAAATGGCATACATGATCGCTTCGGTGTCCTCCACTGTTTGTGATAGGAGTGTTGTTGTTCTTCTGTGTCGCCTGTAAATGACATCATGGCAGTTTTGTTTTGCCGTATGACGACCCCGCCCGTGCCCAGGAGGTACAATGGTACTCAGTTGTAATGAAAAAGCACCAAAACTGGGCCGTACCATGCCGTGCTGTTACTGTGTAGTGGAAAAGCGCCATCAGAGATAAACCTTGCTTCTATAAAAAGGGAGCTGGTTTTTCTCACTCTGTGTTGGCTCGCTCTTAAAATGTGACAACATTACAGCATTTAGGGCACATGTAAAGCATCATCGCATGACTCGGGGATCAAACTCCTATTACAACACAGGTGACGCTCTGCTAACCTCAAACCCATAAACCTGATATTAAGGGTTCCGTGATCTGCCAGCAGAGCTCATGCTGGTCAACAACAAAGCCAAGCATGCATGTCTTCCTCGCTTCAGTCTTTCTGTCTCCGGTAGGGGATGGAATAACAGAAGGGAGACAACGGAGGGAATATGCCAACAAAGCCCTTGATTAGGGAGTATTAATGTTCCCCTTGTTTGCTTTAGCACACAGACACTTGAAACTAATTCATTGCCTACTCAGGGCAGCTGTCTTGACAAGCGCTGATGAATTCCAGTGGCAGAGACAGCAAATAGAGTTCCTTCCTTTTCTCTCTCCCTTCCTGTTTCACTTTTCAGTGCTTGTTTCCCGGCTAGAGAATCAGTTCTCCTTTCAAAAGGAGCTGAGGTCATATTCATCACAGCCGTGGCCTCTGGCTCACAGAGTGCAGAATAAATCACGAGCACCTTCAGTATGAACTACTCTGAGTCCTCTGCTGTCATATTACGCTTCAAAAACCTCCAGAACTAAGTTCATAATAACGCCCGTTCAGCAACATGTGAATTAAAATGCAGAGTGTTTATAGAAAAATATAAGTGATGAGTCAAAAAGTTCGAACAGCTCATGGGGAAGACCAGAGATTGTTCACCTTCTGGGTCTTCATTCATCTTTTTCATCATCCCCCACGGAGTAGGGTCATCCTCCTCACTAGCCTTGAGATCTATCGTCTTATCATATCAAATCATGTAGCGACGTGAAAACACTGGCACGCTATGATACTCGTTCAGGCAGAGAAGCATCAGCCTTGTCCTGTGCAGCCAGATACACTTCACAGAGGCTACGATACTTTGACCACCATTTATCCACTTTAAGCCCTTACAGAGACGCTTTTGAGGAAGGAAACATATCACTTACATTTCATTTGCTCTACTATTTGCTGACATAAGTAGGTTTCCTGTGGTGTTACACTGTGTAAGGGAAATTAGTACAGAACTATATATAGGCCACTGGATCCTGTAGGCTGGTGCATTGTGTCCTGAATTACAGAGCCAACCTCGAGATTTAAGATGTCAAAGAAGGAGGTTGGCTGGATGAGCTCCATTTCTGTAGGAGAGCAGCACAGCATGACTGTGACCTTTAAGCAAAACATGTACTTGGGGGAGAGGAATGTTAGTGTTTAGTGTCTGCTAAACAGAATGGAAGTAGAGGATCGGAAAAAAAGTGTGGGGGAGGGAAGCCAGATCAGTATCAGAGACTGTGCTTGTGTGCATTGCCTGTCTTTGTTAATGATGATACAAATTAACATCTGCACCAGGGGCACTGATAATGGAGACATGGCGTTTGTGTCTCATTTGGGGAGGGGTATGGATGATGCAGCAGCCAGATTTCACAGGAACCCACTGAGTGTTACAGTGTTGCATACGGTCTAGTGTCATTTCCCATAAAGCCAGTCTAATTCTGCACCAGGAGCAGCTTAGGGGGCTCTGATCGCAGATTAAGAGATGCACAATCCACTGTCTTCTCATCACCAGCCTGATTATCCATTTAAATTGTTCTGAAAGGCTCAGAGGAGCCAAGTGCCAAACCAGACGCTGGCTTGGGATGTGCGGGCATGTACATGTCAAAGGGTGGCCAAGGGATGTGTGTGTGTCTTCCTACTGGCAACCATAGAGTCCAGCGGTATGAGAGCAGAGCAGGACAGTAACTGAGAAGCCTGATGTATCCACGATGAGCATCCTGAGGGGGAAACCTCCAATCACCAGTGATAAACCTGGATCAAGCTCCACCACTCTGCCAATCATTCTCAAAGGTTATTTTACTGCGTAATCAAGCACAGCAGGAAAGACACAAGTAAATGCACAGTAAAATGTTCCCAAATACCAGGGGTGGGAAAAATATATTGATATATTGATTCTTAATTTCTTAATATCAATTTAAAAAAAATGTCTCAGGCTGTTCAGACACACACACAAACATATAGTATATATGTGTGTATGTACAGTATATATATATATATATATATATATATATATATATATATATATATATATATATATATACACACATACCGTATATGTGTATATGCACTATACACTTTGTTTTACTTGGCTGTCATTCATGTGAAATTGACAATGTTTTGTAAATTATGTTAAATGGATTCAGTGTAGTCAATAAATTCAGAATTTCTTCAGTGACACATATCGTGATGTATTTGTCGTGGATGAAATTCCTTGCAATATACTGATCATCGCAGAATCGCTATATAGTGACATTATCATTATTGTGGGCAAAATACACACTATAAGTATTTAACAAATTAAACACAAAAACCATGTTCAACAATAGAAACGTACAGGGAGGCAGCTAGGAGATATGTATCAGTGAATTTTCCCTTCTGATATTTCATCTTTGTGCTGCCATGGTGCTCTTTCAATATCAGGACAAAGAGTAAGAGAAAGCTTTTCGGGCAATATTCCCAGCCCTTCAATAAATGTAGTAATGCAATTCACAGATGCAATAACCAAGACTTGTTAAAGGCAGCAGCATGCAATTACTGGATATAATAGGCCTCAGAATCAATAGAGGCAGGAGTGAGGATCCAGTTTCAAATATCTAGACAGGCAGAGTGCAGCTACTCAAATGACAACATCAACCATGGCACCCCTAATCAACATTATTTCAAATTTGGATCATTTGTAGTCCATTTCTACATATTTATAGTTCATTACACGTCTCTAATTTGATTGGGAAAGTAAAGTGATACATCAGAGTGGAACACAATCTCAGTGTACAGTATCTTTTTCCCTGAGGGAAGCAGTCAAGCTTTCCCTGCTAGGATGTATGCTTTACCAGGCACACCAAGGTCATCTTATCTCATCCTCTAAGTGCATAAGGTAAATGATACACCGGCCATCTAAGCAGCAAATACAGGTCTGCTGCTCTGATGTAGAAGCACTCTGCCTCGAGCACAATACATGCTGTCATTTTAAGTAAATGTTGTGCAGACAAATAACAACTGTAGGTAAACCGGTTTCTATTTACTGTTAAGGCATTTGTGATTATGCAAACGTTTTATTTGATACTCTGACACCAACGATATTCTCACCAAAGACAATGAACGACAATGCTCTATTTATCTGTATTTGTCTTTCCACATTTAGTGAATTTAAGCGTAATTTAGCACTATATCCTTGCTAAGAACAAGTCAGCTTGATTTAAACTTAAAAAGGGTTACTCCTCTGACTGCAAAAATCAGATTGTATAGAAGTATATGAGAAAATGAGCCTCCAGTACAGCATGATGTTCATTTTGGGATGCTTTAGAACGTGGCTACTCTGTGATTGACTGATCAATCTGGGTGTTTGGTCTTTAAACTTTGTGATTTCAGTTTATGAAGTTAATTAAAACCTTTTCGGTTGCCTAAAGATGTCTTATTCAGGGTTCATTTGCATTTAGCTCTACCCTCTCATGTAACTTCTGGCTAAGTCAATACTAACTGAACCTACAGAACCCCAAAATTTGTGCTCAAGTCCAATTAATAAAACAAAGCTAATGATCATTTATCCAGAGCTCATTTGAGGCAGCGATATAACCACACAGAGTAGGAGTAAACCTTCATAAATACATCTAATTATGTAATAACCTTTGTTTTATTTGAAAACAATAGCTAGCCAAATGTGGTGGCGTAAATTTTGCCTGCTGTCAAAGTAGCTGTTCATCACCAAGCCATCATAATGGACACTTCCTCTCTCAATGCACTGCACCCTGAGCTAAAGGCACACACTAAGTATATTCTTATGGTATTACAGTGGAGCTGGTGTGAAAGCTCAAAGTGGAAGTCACATTAATGTGATCAGGTTGCAACAAACAATACTCTGTGCACTCCAAGAAAAGAAAAACCTACGCTTAAGACTTCTCTCTGTCTGCTAAGCACAATGCCATCTGTGCCCTAACACTGGAAGCAGTTGTTCCTTTTGATGAAATGCAAATAAGCTTGGCCCCCCAACTCCAGCCCATCCCCCTGTTCGCTGACTGTCCCAGTGGGCCCTCACAGCTGGGGGCTGAACGCTCTCCAAGCAGCTTGTGTCGGCGTTGTCCCTGCAGCAGCAGCCAGCGGATGCAGAGGATGCGCCCAACTCAGCGGCGACGTGGGGGAAAATTAAACTTCATCCATATCACTCTGTGGCTTTGTCAAGTGGCCACTTTACGAACGTGAGGTCACTGCGCGCTCAAAACGCTCCGGTATGAGCTTCAATGTCATAGTCGCATCCCAACTGCCCGAAGTGACGTGAATGAAAACAATAACGTTAACGGTGACATCTGTCTCGCTGTTTAAGAGCTGTGTAATGACGCGTTGCCGTGGATTTTGAAGCCAGATCAATCTCCCCCTGCTAAACTGGATAAGACTGGCCCGTTTGAGGGTGACGAGTATTTTTGGTGCACTTGTCTCTAATGACAGGGCAGCAGAAGAGGGTGGAGGGGGAACAGAGGCAGTAAATTTAGTACACTGTTAGGACTACTATGGCTCAGAGACGTGCTTATATACCTCCAGAGAAACAACTGCTCCCTTCTTTCTTTTCAATACAGCAGGACAGTTAGAGTTATTCTAGCAGCTCCATGCACTCAGATCACTGGTGACACTTCACTTTACGCAGAGAGATAGTGACATAACTACAGCACCTCTAGGCTCCTTCATTATAATTTTGAAAAGATGAAGAAAGCAGGTGTTTATAAGCTCATCTTTTTGGGATATCATTTTATCTTACAGTCTGATCACATCGGCATCAGCTCTCAGTAGAAACTCTGAGACTATAAGAGAGAGCCTCACTCCTCTTTCTGTAAGTTTATTGTCTTTTGTGGCTCTGGGGACCAGCAGAAGAATTCCAGGCAATAACATAATGTCACATATGCCAAACATGGATAAATTCAAATTGGAATTCATCATGACGGCTATTTCAGAGGGCTTTACAGTGTGGAGTACACAGCTTATTCTGATATTGGCTTTTTGCCCATCTACATTTCCTTATATGGTGAATCATGAATGACAGAGGAATATTAAAAAGAGAAGCATTTTGATTACATTGGTTGACTTTTCCATGTTAAAAGAGAACTTGAAATATACTCACATCACCAGCAGCGAGCAGCGCGCCGTTCGCCTCTGCCATGTTCATGTAGTTGTTGTTATTCTGGAACTGCAAATGAATGGAGACAAGAAAAAAAAAAAGACAATCAGCCCACGAGTGTCCAGATAACATCCAGTGCAACTGGAGCTCTCCCCTTTCATAATGGACACCTGTCACTCAAACGGATTGTCACACTTGGGTCTGAATGTTTACTCACCAAGTTAACCCCCTTTCTGCTTTGCGCCAACACATCCTACCACTCTGCCATTATTGCGACATGACGAGAGGCATGTGAGGGGCCCAGGCCAATTCAAACCAGGGTAATGAGAATCTGCTCTGGCTATTCAGCTCATATGGGATGGCAATTAAGGATACGTTTGCATCACAAAGCCAAGTATCAAGATGCTGTGGCAGGTTATTAACTTCAAATAAACTACAGCAGAGGAGAGATACTGAGGGGAAATAAGGAGGAGGAAAGTGTTTTTAATATGGCTGGAGTACTTTTTTTTTTTTTACAATTTAATTAATCACCAACAAGATTTGGACATGTGTCCACTCTGATAAGGATTAGGATTTCAACGTATGTTAAGATCCAGTTTTATTGCAACAAATAAAAGTATATTCTAACAATAATATCAGAGCTAATGTCAGAGTAATAAGCAGTGGTGAAACAATGGCACATTAGTGTGTCAGAGACACTTGATAAGCTATTAAAACTGTGCACTTTGGTAAGAAATAACATGTTTTCACAACATACCCCGCCCTCCCAACCCACACATAGCCTGCTGGCAAAATGGCAGCCACTTCCTTTCTTTGGAGACACAACCATGCTGACAGGTAGGAACAATGGGACATAGAATGAAGAATTATGGGCCAGCAGCTGGGCCCAGGAGCACAATGCACCTCTCTGTGAGTGAGCAGTGCAAAACCCCAGCCTACAGAAAGAGTCACGGCGCGTTGCGTCTTCATGAGTTTCCACCGAGAACACATTTTCGACAAAGCTCGGCGGTAATCTCTTTTGTGCGTTTATTACAAAGTCGCTCTCTTAAAACATTATGAGAGACGAAGAACTCCAATAGAGAGAGGGAGAGAGAGAAATAAATGGCTTCTTATCCGAGCAGAAGCCAAACAATAGTGGAAACAAATTAAGATCAGAGCGAACAGAGAAGTGCATTAATATATTTTCTAGCCCTTTGTGGCTGTTTTTTTTTCCTCCCCTTCTCCTTTTCTTCGGAGTGGTTAGTATGCGAATGTAATTACAGAAAGTACTGCTGCTAATCAACTGCGAATGGTATCCATTAATTAGTCTATGCCCTGGAGAGAGAGTGGGGAATCAGCAGCAATGTTAACAGTGTTATGCACCAATGAGAAGGGGAGCCACAAGCTCTGCTAGCAGTTGCTGAAGCAGGTGGTTTGTGCTGTCGAAGGCCTCAGGTGCCGCCTTACCTGGAGCTGCCCCACTAAACTATATCTGACTGGAGCACAGGAGGGGTTTGCATGTTTGCACAAATGCACACAGAATATGTATAACTACACATACTGTACATCTAGAAACATCTGTCAACATTAAGCACCCCTTCACTTCCCAGCTGTGTGTAACTTTGAAACGTGACATGGCTGGGTTACATCAGCCACTCGGCTGGTAATTAACCTTATGCTGGGCTTATCTTGGAAGTGTTACTCCTTCCCTCTTCTTCTTCCAGATAACAAATTGAAGTCTCAGAGATATCCTTCTCTATTCAAGCACTGGGAACATTGTTCTGATTGTGGAGGGAGATATGGTTTTGTGCAGCGCTGTCTCTGTTTCTTCTGTCCCAGTGTCTCTCTGGATGTGAATATGATTTTTAAGAGTACAAAACTGCTGAGAATTCAGGGAAAATCCCAGAGGAATAAAGGCATGCATGACATGTTTATGCTCCTTTTAACTCTTTGAGTGCCATTGACGTATTTCGCCGTGTTTTTTCTGCAGTGGGTCACCGGTCGTGGTCTCACGCAGCCTGTGAGTAATTTTGGGGCTTCTGGGAGATGTAGTCGGAGCACAAAGAGACGGTATACGCCACAGAGATCAAAGCAGGAAGAGGAGATGATCGTGATTAGAGAGAAAAACAGACGGATTCTGTAGAAAAAGTGGCGTTTAGGGTGGAAGTGTCCTCTACTCTACCTTTGATAAAACAAGAATGGAACAAGGTAAAAATAAACTTTTTTTCATGATGATATAGAGAGTCTCTTCTTTCATTTGAGCTATTCAGTGTTTTCAGAGACATAGTACAAAATATTCTGTGGGTCTTGAAATATGACTCAAAATGGGTAAAAACGCTGAAACAGTTGCCACTCAAAGAGTGCTTGAAAACAACCTGTGAAATGTTTCTGTGAAAACTTCTTGGTCAGATGTTTTCACCTCACACCGCTGGTTCATATGGGCGACAACTTCACGAGCATGCACGCGTTGACAGATCAGGAAGTGATGTGTCATTAAATCAAACGCTGAGGTATGGTTGAAACACACACTGTAAGCACAGACAAGCGAAACACATTAACTCCACTAAAGAAAACACAATCAAGTAAACCCTGATCGCTAATTAGTGGTGTGAAACTCCCCGGGCTCTGTCTCTGTGACTCATGTTTTATTGTGTTTCCAGGGCCCTTTAAGAGCAGTTCCATATCTCCTCTGAGAACTGTGACTAACATCCCAAGAAATGTCCCCAGCCACTAGTATCAATCTTCACCATTAAAAGCTGCACCGTGTCGCAGAGCAGCCCAGGCTGGAGGCCCCGGCGGATGACCAGAGCAGGGAGTGGAGATTATTATTGTTATTCCCAGTGCTTTTTTTTTTTTTGGAGGGGGGGGGCTTCACTGCTCATGTTCGCAGCAGTGACGATTGAGTCAAACGCCAGATGAAATTAAGTGTGATTGGAGGGACCACGCAGCTAAAATGGGTCAGCGCAGACAATGAAGGCTCTGTAATTAAAATGATGTGACGAGCTAGAAGAGAGCTGCCACGTGAAGGGCCAAACTACCGTGAGTGTGCATGGAAGAGCTCAGATGTTTTGCCTGTGAAACACAGTAAACTGTCCTTAAATATCTAATAAAAGCACTGTAACAGCTCAGACAGGAAGTGATGTTGCATGAATTCCCAATTCTTCACATTTCCAAAAAGCAGCCAGGTAAAAGAGTAGCTGCGGGTAAGAAGGCTTTTAATAACGGAGAGAATTCACGGCTAAAGGTGCTCTGTAATATGAGTAGCCAGACATGGCTACATGGCAGAGCAAACACTGGCCACTCGGTGTTTTTATTTCTCCTTCTGCACCAGCAGCACATTTCTTCAATAACTGTTTAACAGGAGAGAATTAAGAGCTTACACGGGCCCTGATCCTACCGTGAAAAGACTCCACTGTCTGCATGATCGCAGGCAGATGAAAACCAAGCAACCTCGCAGTGAATGGGATGAATATGAATTTCTGTAAATGCACAGTAACTGCCTTTCTTTTCATTCTCAGTCAAGACGATGCCTCAAGGATATTCTTTAAATCAATGCGAGAGCTTGAGTTATTCATTATCAGACAAAACGGTTCCAATCTGATTCTTAACAACAGACGTGAGCATCCTGTTTTTTGTTATTTTCTGTAATTTTACTGCTTGATTTCCCCCCCCCCTCCACATTTTAAATCCCAGTGAAGGAATATTTGAATAAAAGAATGTCCAGTGGGACATAAGGTGTTTTACAGCTATTATAGCAAAAAAAAATTATTTCAACCTCAGGGTGAACACAATATTGCACCAACATGACCCTGTCTCACCCTCAATATGATGGAGTAACCACGGAGATCCTATCAGTAAACATGAACTGGACAACCAAGATCCACAGAACACCAGGCTGAGGAGCCTCTGATAGCACAGCTGCCATCTCTGCATGCATACAAATGGAAAATAAACACGCACCAGCCCATAGCGCATCAGGTTGTTGAATACTGCTTTGTCAAGGTGATTAAATGATAAAGAACCAGTGGGAAAGACGTGAGATGAAACAGCACTTTACTGTCGAATAAAAAAGAATGACTCTACATTTTTAAATCACTGTTCTTTGGTTTTAAAGTATGAGCAGAAAGTCATAATATCAGCACCGTACGTCAGCAGGTAACCAAATTGGACACATTCTTCCTCCCCACTGAAAACCACCACACTAATTCAATCAAGAGCCCCAGTCTTTTCCAGAAACACATCAACTGCTGACAAGCGATTTTACAGTTCAGCTTGAGCTCAGTAATCACAGCCTAGCATGTGTTCTCTGGAACATGACACTTGCGCTAATATGTTCTCCAGTGGTCTCCATAAAACACTGAGAAAACACCTCACTTAAAACTCAGCCTCCAATCCTGAGAAACCCGCTGTAATTTGCTACGTATTATTTCATGCAATTTCCTTTTAAGCTGGGCCTCTCGTTCTGTGAAGGAGCAGGGGATCAGATTCAAAAAAAAAAGAGCAGCTCTGTTTTCTCCGAGTCTGTTGTATCCTCTGGAAAAGTTATCTTCTGATTCCCAAGGTCCTCCTCACAAAATACATGCTCATTTACAACCCAATTCAGCATAAACACTCTGCAGCTGCCTCTCTGGTGATCACAGGGCCTATTCACGCCCAGCAGGCCGTCACACAAGCAGCGCCGGGCTGACATATATAGATATATTTCCTCCTATGTGTGCACCAGTCAATTTGTAAAGCGACTCCACAACACAGCATGGCCACGCAGTCGGCTTGCAACCTGTGTTCTGATCTGCACACCGAATCGATTCGTAATTCAGTTTAAAGCTAAAATCATTACTCCCCCCCCAGTCCGGCACTGTCTTCCACCATTAGGACTGCTAGTCCTCAACTCCATAAGGTAGAACTGAGGGGAAGTTCATTGTAAGCATCTCACTCTTCCTCTGCCTCCCAGCGTGAGTACTGCCACAGCAGTGCAGAGGAGAAAAAGTCTAGGTCTTATCTGGGATCTGAATCACGCTGATGACAGTTTTGCTCAGGCTGGGTGCTGATTATATCCTCTCTCACACCACACTGACCACTGTGGCCTGAACCAGTGTCATCACTATATGCTTTACTAACCCTGGAGGAACAATTTAAACTCCTGCAGAGACATCAAACCTGCCACAAAAGGTCATGTTTCCTGGCATATGTTGCAAGAATGGGGTTTGATCAGTGTAGAGCTTGTATGAAATTTTGAAAAATGGTCCTTTCACTTTGGAAGATATCATCACTAAAGTCTGTAAAATATGCGAGAAATGAATTTCAGATGCAGGCCGTCATGTGCAAACCCCATTTCTTTTCTTCAAAATGACTCTACATGGCGTACAGTCACGGAGCATGAAACTAAGTTTGCATATCCAACCAAAATGACAAGCTTAACTATCAAAATAAAGGGGAAAAACTTAAAGCGATTTCACAGCTCAGCAAATATGTATTGTGTGTGTTTTTTTTAAGCTATCAAATCATTATGGCAGTGTTGAAAGACAGTAAAAGGCAAACTATAGCTGGTGTGTTCAGCATATTCCTGAGGGCTAAATTTATATTTAACACAGATGCAGTGATAACTTGGAGACACAAACAGAACACGGTAAAACGCCATTTGTTTTTATCGTTGCCTTTCTCGCAAAGTATTTGAGAATGTGATGACTTGGAGTTTACTATCAGGAACGATGTCAATCACAGGAAAGTCAACTTATGTCTGGCACGCACTGTAGTGTGTTGGAATCCAATCCTTATAAAGAGACAGTATATGCCACAGAGGCGTCAAAGCAGGAAGTGGAGACGATCGAGATTAGAGAGCAAAATGGACAAATTCTGGACAAAAAGTGCCGTTTTTGGTGAAAGTGGCCTTTACTTCTGATAAAACAAGAATGGAACAAGATGGAAACTTGTTTTTTTCCATGATGAAATAGAGAGTCTCTTCTTTCATTTGAGCTATTCATTGTTTCCAGAGACATGGTACAAAATATTCTGTGGGTCTTGAAATATGACTCAAAAATGCTGGCACTCTCTGTTTTATAAAACGGCTGGCACTCAATGAGTTAATAAGGCTTCTCTGTCATCAAGTTGTTTGTGTAAATTTTCAATTTAAGAATAAACAGTGACAATACAGCAGCATTTTAACACCTTACCATTTTGGAGCGTGGCCACATCCAACACCACGTCACGCAATGGTACTAAAACACACTGAGGTTCACCATAGCAATGTTGTTCTAAGGCCCGGGACTTGCAAATGCTGCCAAAACAAAGCTGGTCTTAGTATTTGTCATAATGGATCCATAGCCTGAGCCCAGAAGTCTCAATTCTCTGCAGGTCAACATCCACCAACCAGCTATTGAGTGTGCTCTGTACTCTCAAGAGCAAATCCTAAAAGAAAGCGCAAGCTAAATGGGGTTCCATCTTTGATCTGGCGGGGTGCAAAGCCATTGGCCCACAGCCACAAAGGAGCTTAAGCACTGGAGAGGGCCTCAGAAACATGGTGTAGCTTTCTCACAATGGCTGCTGTTGCATGGACACACGGTTCTTGAGGAAGCAACATGAGAAAGGCCCGGCTCGGCGGTGTTGTCTTGCTTTTGCTGCTAAGCCACGTCTCAAGGCTGTTTACTCTCAGCAGCTTTGAAGCAACACCGACTCAAGATGGTATCAGAGGTGTGGATTTTGACCGAGCTTACTCTACTCTGCTTGTTGTTCTTCCCTGCAAAAGCAAGAGTCTGCTGCGGGGTTAAGGAGGCTAATAACTGAAAAAAAAAAACGACATGGTTAAATGTCACACGAGAGGAAAACAGCTCTCAGGCGCTGGACGTGGGTTTGTTTCTGGTGGCGCTAATGGTGATGGCTGTGTCAGACCACTATGAGCTCTGCTACTCAGATTCACATAAAGCTCTATTGAAAGCTGCTGGGATTTGAGTCCTCTCTTATTGCCCTAGCAGCACAGATGCATTTTTTCTATTCCCTCTACTGCCGTTACTGGCTAATATGCTCATTATGACCGGCTTTGAGAATGTGCACAGTCAAGAGCTTTTCATGATGGACTCAGTACAATCCTCTAGTTCTTATCTAGTAATAGCAGAAAAAGGAAATCTATGGGCTAAAATTTCTAGTATAACATATTAAAATCAATGCACCGAAAGCAACAGCATCAGTAAGAGCCTTAATGCATAATATGACAACCCTTTAGGACAGCTAGGCCTTAAGTGGCTAGTTTGGTTCAGTTACATCAGAATCTTTAAAATAATATCTTAAATTCTCTCTTGATCTTTGTGTGTGCAACCAGGTGGATATGTATTGTTAAGTTTTATGCTGATCTGAATTCTTAAGTCACAAGTTTGTAGAGTCACAACACCTTCTGACTTGGCGTGCAACGTGTGTCTTTTCTGTTATTCTTAACATAAGCCCGCAGTAAGCACAAACCGAACAGTTGTTCAATCTCTATAAATCTGGAAAACACAAACTGCTGAGCGGTGACTCATATATCAGTCTATTATATACTACAGGGCTGACTGTATTAAACAAATGGCTGGGCCTGCAGCTGGAAAAGAGAGGCAATATAGAGAGAGCAGAGGTTATTGTCTAATTTAAATCTTGGCTGCTTTCCCGGAGCTCTACCACATTCCAATTTGCGGCTGTGTTGCTTGGCGCTACCGGCAGAGGTCCGGCTGCAAATAGTGTCGGGCTCGTCTCCAGATATGTGTCTCTGAACTGACGATCAACAAGTTGGCAGAGATTAACGATTAATGACGGGAGCGCATTAGGTGAAATAATGAAAATGCACACATGCAGATGTTGTGTTTTGTGCCATCCCCCTCCCCCACCCGCTGCTGCAATAATGTACCTATAATCATTATGACTTGATGAGATACAACAAAGGCTCATAAAGAAAAGCCAGCGCATTGAGTCTGTATATATTTGAGTTCCATGATGAAATAGCAGCTGGAGAAGACATCTGCGAGCACATAGTAGTTACACAACAGTTGAGCGGGCTCTTAGAAGCAATTAGCTATTTCAAGCATTTTCTTCTCGGCATACTATTGTCCGTTCATCTGGTAGATTGACAGCACACCAGGACATCATTAGCAAACCTGACTGGCTGTTGAGTTGCAGATATTGTTTTTCTCGTGACAGCAACGATCAGGCTAAGTGCTTCACTAATGTTTTTAACAGTATTTAAACTCAAAATGTCACTTCAACATTTCCCCCCCCTCACTTCAAAAGCGGTGCGAGATTAAGATAGCGGCTTTGAATAATTACAAACACTAAGCTTCAACTTTGATTCCATATCATTGCGCTGACATTTAAAGAGCTTCAGAACAAAGACACACTACACATCTTTTAGTCGTAACACAAAAAAAGCTGATTCCTTTCCTCCGTGTGAAATGACAGGCTGCAGATCAAAGGCGCAGCGAAACCTGCTGTGTGTTGAAGCGGCGCTTCTTTAAGAGAACAAGGTAAGTTAGCAAAGTGTTCACACATGGAGAAACAGTCAAAAAGCTTGATGCAAAAATCTCTTATGTTGATGACACTTTGTCAGTGTGGGGCCCATCAAATGCAAGCATTTCCTCCCGACTGAATTTCCCTACTAACGCTATCAGGCGCAGTGAAAACCCATTTGTCTCACAAATATTACACTTGCACGTACACATTTAGACACTGCAGTTAAACACACGCATGACTGTGACTCAAAACTAATTCACACAAACGCAATGCCTCCTATGTCTCTCCATCATCATGTGAAAGTGAACAAGAACATAATCCTGAATGTGTGTCTCTTAACAACTGGATATAATCATGGAGGTTGTATTTGTACAATCCCGCCATACAGCTGTATCGATTTCCTCCTTTAAAAACAACTCCCTCCGAGCACTCTTATCCCATTTCTCCAGTGTAGGCAGCTGAAAAAAGGGGGTCACTGATGTTTTCTGTATTTGAGCGTTGACCTCTATTTTAGGAGCGTGCTATGAGTTTTTCTACTGAAATAAATGAGAGCAGAGCACAGGCTGCTCTCTACTAACACCTTCCCGTGCACGATTTCCCATCACTCTTCATTTGTCTTCATTAGACCCATGTTTGTCCTGCTTCTCCAGGTCTCCATAAAGTCCGCAGAAAGCACCAGAGTGTTACGACAGTGTGCCAAATTTCCTGGTACCCTGTTGTTTGCATGGGTGAGGTACATCTGTAAATATAAATATCTTGTCATTAAGACAAGCCAAAGGTTTTATAAGTCAAATTTTGATACATTTTGATTTCGATTTGACATTCTGAAAATGTGAAAGTGTTTCGACTAACGCGATGGTACTGACCTGTCAATCACTGGTGGCCACGCCCTAAAACATACCCTCCTATGTCTTCTATTTCTTTCCAACTGTGATAATTTACGAAATCAACAGCACACTGTACGAACAACTTGAAACAACTGACTCCAGAGGAGTCGCCCCCTGCTGGCTGCTAGAAGGGATGATTGGTTTCACTTCATGGAGGTTGCCATCTAGCAAAAGATCCATGATTGATCCAATTCATCAATATAACAAGGCTTGAAATGACAAAATTTCAACAGGGGGCGCCATGCTGGAAATATTGACTGCAGCTTTAAGTCGGAGTGAGAACCAGAATTCCCACCATCAACTTGTCATCAGCTAATTCACCTGGAGCCAGAGGGGGAGATTCACTGGACACATAGGGAGAGTTAATCTCTTCATTCATCTTTGCTAAAGAGATCGACCCAATTAGCTCGCCACATTGACCGACAGCCCTTGTGTTTGCTTTTCCCCCTTCTTAAAGCAGGCTCCGGCTGAACGCCTCTGAAATTATTTGAGGGAACTGTACAGCAGTGAAATAATCACGATGTCTTTATTCAAATCTGTCCAGTCTGAAATATCCACCACTGCAATTTGCTGTGACTGATTAGCCAGTAGAAGGGTTGCTTGGGGATAGCTCTCCAGAGTTCTGTAATTGAGAGGATTTGACTTGGGAGAGTTTTTCCTTTTTCCTGCTGATAACTACACACATTTCTCTTTTTAATGTACTTTTCCTTTTTTTAGCCTCTCCTAAGAACCAGTGCACATCACAATTATGACACTTGCAGAAACAGCAGTATGTAGGACAGTTCATATTTCCATTGCCGTCCCCAGAAAATGTGATTCCACACATCTGATTTACCAGAGTGTCTCTGGCTGTTGCCCAAAGATCAGTCAGTGTTAGCTGGCCTGGTTGCTGCCAAACTGTTGGGTCTAGAAACTCAAAGATCAGGAAAAACAATGGCCCAGAAGGCTGCCAAGGTGGCCTCTGACATCCCACGATATGCTGTACACAAAGAATGAGGCTACTGATGCAAATGTCTGTGCACAAATATTTAAAAACTCTTTGCTTCTGCTTACTTTGTATAACATACCATTACGTTGTCATTTTGAATAGTTGCCACTCACTTTAAATAGCTAACATTCCAATAAAAACCTGTCTTGGATGGTAATAATTACCTTCCTTCCATGTCACACCCAATATATACTGATGAGTGATGATCTGTGGCAGTTTGACAAAATTAAGGTTATATTCCAAAGGTGCTGCACAAATACATCTGTTGGGCTGCAAGGCTTAAAAAAGGGGATGAAAAGCATCAACTAATGTCTAATAATTAGCTTTTTCATGATAATCCTGTATGGGTAATTATGAGATTAATATGTCAATGCTGGTTTTGGCAGCCAGGAGAGGCAATGTTTACCACAGTCCTTGAGCCACAATGCTCTGAAAACAGCTTTCTTTGGCATTAAATCTCATTTACATTGTACAGAAAGAGAAGAGAGAGATGCTGTTTTTCTTTTCCAGAATGCACCACTAATGCTCCAGGGCATGATTTGTCATTGTTATTCAGTGCTCGCTCACCTACACTTAAAACATGATCCTTCTGGATTTTAATTAAGCACCAAGGTACCTCCCAAGGGGTTCTGGCTTGGCAAAGGAAACTACTTTGATTTATGTACTACTTTGTTGTTCCTGCTTGATGCTTGCCTGTTATGAGAGACTGTGGTGACGAATGAAAGAACCTAGCAATTATTCCTATTTGTTAATTAGTTGGGAACCCTGTTAGGAATGGATTGTTCCGGCAATATCAATAGTGAAGCTGAACGTAGAGCAGACTCTTTACATGTCACATCCTCATCTCACACAATCAAATATAAACCAGTGACTATGTTCAGAGTGGGACTGGGTAAACATGTTCACACATGTCTAGCTACTGTATATTTGAAGTGAAGTGTCATTGACGTGGTTTCACGTAATTAAAAACCAATGCTTGAGTGCCATTGACGAATATATACGTCAAAGTGGTTTTTCGGCAGCTGGTACAACAGGACACAACCTGTGAGTAATATTGGGGCTTCTGGGATTTGTGGTCAGGACATAAAGAGACAGTATACACCACAGAGATCAAAACAGGAAGTGGAGACGATCGAGATTAAAGAGCAAAACAAACAGAATCCGGACAAAAAGTGGTGATTTTGGTGAAAGTGGCCTCTACTCTACCTCTGATAAAACAAGATCAGTAATTATCAGCAAACATCGTAGCAGTTCAACACAACTCCCAAAGCAGGGACTGATATTAATACACCTTTTAGGTATTCTATTAAGAATGTAAATATGATTTTATGGTTCGATATATCAATGCTCAAAGCAAAACAACATTTCACCAAAACAGTAATGATTCACAAAAACAAAATATCCCTTTTTTTTATTCTGTAGCCCACGAGAAGCCAAACACATTAAGATTAAGATATGAACACAAAGCTTATTCCAGGCAGTGTTCAACATCCCAAATGTATTCTACTCATTAGCCAAAGCTAATATTGCTGTTTCTCTTTCTAGATAGGTATTATTTATTCAGTAATCGTATAGCGTGGACAGCAGCCAGTTTTCAATATGAAACTTTAAGTAGTGGCAGGAGTATAATCCAGACTACCCAGGTGTGCAATATGCAGCTGTTTGTAATAAAAGACCACATGCCCTGCAATAACAGATGACAAATACTCATAAGTGATGTAATAATGTTCAGACAATAATCTTTTTTTTATGCAATCTGGTTGCAAAAGCACTTTAGCTGTTCGATGGTGGTGTCGAGTTTTGTTCGCTTTTTATTCATTGAGCTTTCTGTGGCGTCTGATTGACTTTGATGTGTTGAAAAGCTCATCTGGACCCGCTGTGCTTCGTATTCACACTGATAAATCAAAGCAGTGGCTGAAGATGAAAGTGAAGATGATCAGCCACCTCTGTGATATGAGAATGGTTACAGAGACGGACCTTGTGCAAGGTCCAGTCTCCTAGATGCGTATCAGAAGGTAATGGAGTCTCGGCTCTACGGGGGTGCTGCAGGATCGCTACGATTAGCTGGTGGAACTGCTGAAGGTCAACACTGCTGAGCTGAGCAGCCACAAGCCCTCATAAAACCATGCAGCGTATCATTATTTTCAAAGTGTTTCATTATGGACGGTTAACCTTGGCTAACTCCAACCTCACACTTTAATCAGCTGCCTGTAATGCCTCTGAAACAGTGTCATCATTCAGTTTCTCTTCTTGTTTATCAGCGGGATAGACATTTAAAAAAAAAGAAGAAAATCCCTTTTCCCCGAGGCCGTGCAGGTATTTGAAAAGTTACACCGTGAGTCAGAACCTCCAAAGATGAGGAACTAGCTCAGTTTCCTTGGAAGGAATGTCATTTGAAAGAATAGTCAGTGGCAGTCCAGGGAGGGGAACCCTGCCAAGGCTGAGGCCTCGCAGACCTTAATCCTGTTTCTACTTCTGCCATCCCACACTATGACCACATGTGAGAGTCCATGAGCCAGCAGAAACACACACACACACACACACACCCATCACAATAAACAAAGACATGCTGTGAATGAGCCTGGACTTCAACTTCCGAAAATATCTGAAGTCGGCTCAAGAATTTCGTGGACCCCATTCATGGTACCAGTCAAGGTTTCAGAGAGTGGACCTTTATTTTATGGCTGGAGCTTTTTTCTCCATTGTTCCTTTTGATCATGCCACTGAATAAAAACCAGACAGACTCATGAATACTGCATGATTTTCATCAAACTGGAAATCTGACAAAAAGAATCCTCAAAGCGGTGATTCTTCAGTCACATGTTGAGAGCTTTGCTCATTCAAATCAAGATAATTGTTGGGAAATTACAGCCGTAAGAATGATGTAAGGCTGATGTAATATGTCAACAGCGTTTTCTAAAAAAACGTGTTGTCTTCATTGCTTCCTTTATTCATCTTCCTACAGTATCATGTCCTGGCTACGAAAGCATTTTGTGGTTATGTTTAAGCGAATCTTAGTTGAGGGTTAGGAAAACATTATGATCTTAGATTAACGCTGGAAAAGGTCAGTGCTTTAAGTTAGGTTCCCAGTCTGCACAAAGACAAAAATTCTACACAGTGAGTAAAAAAATGCTAAAATGAGTGATAAATTAGTGACTCTGTAGATGAAGAGAGATGAGAAATGCAAAGAAAAACATCAAGCAGTTGCTTTTTAAGATGGAAAAGGGCAAACATATTTCTTACAAAGTACAGGGAACACATTACGGTACAGAGAGACAACCCTCTATCACTGCTCTGTATTGACATCTTGATATGATCACGAATGTGAATTACTGCAAAAGACAAAAGTATACATGGCAGAGAATATCAGAGAATATCAGTCTAATGCATGTATATAAAATATCCAATCAAACTGCGACAGGGTGAGATGGCAGGTTTCCAATTCTAGGAGGCTGTTAAAGCTCATTTGGGGTTGGGGGGGGCTTTATAGGCTGCGGTATTATTGCTATGGTAGAGTAACTGCTGATATAGACATTAACATTATCCAACTGCTACAGACTTTATGCCAGCATGAACGGAAAAGGCTAAAACAAAAATCTTCAGCCTGTAATCGGCAAATAAAAAAGCTGCCTTTTAAATGTTTCATTGTGTCGTGTTTTAAGTTGGTCCGTCTTGAACTCTGCGTCACTTGGCTCCAGCGTGCCATCTATTTGACCATTCAAATACAACTTTTATTTACCCCCATTATTTAAGCTCTTTGTTCAACGGGGCTGAGGGATATTTGCACACCTGCTGCTATTGTCAGTACTTTTAGTGCAACCCGGCAACACGCTGCATCATGGGAATGTCACGTAAAGGGGGATGGGGTGGGGGGGGGGCAGGTGAATTAATCAAATGGTGTGACACGTGATACCATGCACTCCTGCAGCCTGAACACTTCTAATGAGAAACATATTCACATTCGGCCTGATACATGAAGATTTGCTGGAATAGTGACTAATATTTCTATGAGGAGGCTGCTTTATTCAGAGTGGTCTCAGCTAAATCTGAGTACAGAGAGAAATCCTACGCCACAGACAATAACTCTCATTGGGTTGACTAATTTATAATACCTACATTTTGAGTTGTTATATTGTGCATTTACCCAAATAGGAGCTGATTTAAAAGTAAACACAAGGACAGAAGTCTAATACAGAGATAGGAGTACTGAATTTAACTCGTCCAGCCCAGAAAAACGTTACCCATGAGGAGGACATCCATCAGCGGACTGTGCTTCTTGAAAAGAGCTTAGGAGAAGGGCTTAAGTCAAGTTAAAAGAAAAGCAGCTGAAATGTTTGGATTCAGTCAGAGAGTCCATTAAGAGAATTGGACATTATATCTATGAAACATGTCTCTCTGGAAAGCTTTAAAAATGAATGTGTTTTAACAGCAAGGCTAACCACTAAAGGGACACAGCACTTATTGAATCAGCCATCCAGAAGTGATTGACTGGTCCTTTTGAAAACTGCTTAATTCACAGTAAAAGCAGTTTTCTGGGGCGCTGGGAGGTTTTTTTTTTGCCTTTCTTTTAATAAGTCAGCAAGGTTGAGGCTGTCAAAGATGTAGTGAGCCAAAACCAGATTAAAACAGTTTATCATGGTGGAAAAATATTGTGTAAAGGGCTCCTGGCTTTGATTCAAAAGGGCACAGCTTTTTCAAACTAATACAGGAGGTTCATTTTACCTTTGACCTTACAAGATAAACTAACCCAAGCAGTAGATTTACTATTTTTCATGTCAGTGACATATATATACAACTTAGCAAAACTTGAGTAACTGAAGTGCGTTTGGTACTCGAGTGAAGAGGTATCTCAGGCTTATCTTAAGATCGTCAAACTCCCTCGCTGACCAGTTCAGTCTCTGTGTGGAGCTATTATTTATGGATGTTTCTGTAGTGGGCTGAGCTTGTGTAGCTTTCTGCATCTCCTCACAAACAGCACTGAAAAGGTTTGTGTTGTGTCAACTTTTGCAACTGAACTAAATGTGGGTTTCTCTTTAATGCTATATATGGTTTAATCACCAGCAAAATAAATTAGAGTCACTGTCAAATCAGGTTTTATTTGAACCATACTGATGACAAGTAATACCAAGGCAATATTCATTTGAGTAAAAGATTATAATCCATGCCATCTTTCCACTTTGGATGTGATGATCAGAAATAAGGGAGGAAAATATCTGAAAGATCCCTTTTTAAACTCCTGTATATTTGCAGGACATTTAAATCACTGCAACTGAGAAAAGCAAGTCTTCTTTCATGACTTTGGATGTCAAAATAAACATTTTTCTTCCTCGGGCACTTACATGGTTTGATGGATGATGTAGCGATGTTGTGAACATGATCAAAATCCAATAACAAATGTGTCTCTCCTGTGGTTTTGTCCTCTTTTTACAGCTGAAATGGATGTTTCTGAAACCATGCAGCTACAAATAGTGAGGGTGATCACTGCTAGTGTTAATACTGAAGGGAAAAACATGGCTGAACGAGGATACTTAACTGGTTTCACACTGTTTGTCCCTGGTCATGAGATCACAAACTGAGGCCAGTTTGATGGAGCGAGATGTTCTTAGTGCAACACGTGATTTCAGGAGGACAGGACGGCCAAACAACTTAAAGAGTGTGAGGTCTGTCGAAAAGAGGCACGCTGATTACCGTAACCAGGGATGTAATGAAGTGGATTTATGAGCAGTGATGGCAGGATTGCAGAAGGTCTTTACGAGTGCTGATCTGGGTAATGGTCTATGTCTGTCTAAGATTTCAGAGCCTTTCTCATATCCACCTCATAAACAAAGCAGACAACCTGGTCTTAAGTTTCCCACAGGTTCAGACTGTTGGTTCAGATCAGCAGATTACACTGGGAAAACTCAGCTGGTACGTGCGCATATGTCAACATCTCAACATGATCGAGAAAATAAACAGTGACAGCAGCAGGACTGCTGTAGCTCCAGTTTCTTCTTCTGAAACAGCTATGAAATGATATTGATTCCACCAATATGTCTCTATTACTACAACATCAGTGAGCTATGATCAGCGTCACTCACTGTTAGGGGTGGGTATTGGCAAGGAGTTCACGATACGATATGTATCGCAATACCTGAATCACGATACGATACATCATTGCAATATTGTTATGTTGCGATATATTGCAATATATTGCAATATTCTACATAGTTCATTGAGAAATTTAAAATACAGCTTAAAATACAAGTTGTATGTACGTACATGTACACATATATATGGCCGCCGCCATACTCGTGGTTCAGTGACACCTTGCGGAGCGGAGGTCCAAAACATTTTTTTTTTTTTTTAAATATATAAAGAAATATATTATTTCAGAGGATAAAGTACCGCAATACATTGCCATATCGGTATTTTTCCCCACCCCTATTCATTGTTAAGATGTCCTGCAGGCAGTGGAGAGCTGTACATTAACAAAATGTTAACATCTGCCCCGTGGAGATGTGTGCATTACTCAGACAGCAGTCACTCTCCAGGGCAGGAACTACCAAGTACAGTGTGTCTTCACGCGAGCAGACTAAAAATAACACTGTCTAATCTCAGTGGGAAAATTAGGCGTTTAATAAATCTGTTGAACTCCATCTTCTGACAAGCTACAATTAAAAGACTCTGCAAAACACATCACTTCTCGGGACACCGTACACATTTAACATGCACCTTGAAGTCATATCCATCAAGTGAGTGCTGGGTTTGAAAAAGCAGACAGCCTCTGAGGTTACACCCCCAACACACACACACACTCATTTAAAGCAGTGTTTGGATATGTTTAGAATGTGTGTGATGAAATGGCACCAGCTGTGTACACTGGAGAGATGCACAAGCTCCCCCCCTACCGCACTCCGGGTAAGCAGAGTGTTAACCCATTCCCTCCTGATGAAGCAGAAAAGACAGCAGAGACAAAAGAGGCCTGGCCCACTGTGGTTCGGACACAATGTGAGGTTACTGCCTGGGGGTTTGTCACTGTAGAAGTACACTAAGGTCCTTCTCTCAGTCCTTCAAGTCTTATTTTAGATCCCCTTCATGTGCTGGGTCAGTAGGGTCCACATGAACTATGAACATGCCTCTATTTCACCTACTGCTACAGATTTTGCCGGCTCAATCAAACCCTCTGATAATTGCTGCTGCAGCTCTGCATCACCAAGTCTTACAGTCTGAACAACTTCCTAATTATTGTTCTTACAGCACAGTAGATGGTAAATATACTGTAGTTTCAGGAATACTTTAAAAAGAAAAACATAGACCACATGAAGCAAGCAGAGGAATTGTCTTATTAAAAAATGCTTAAAGTTAGTGATCCTTAAAATTTAGACCTAGTCGATTTGGTGACAACTGTTACCATGGTAACAGCTACACTATGAACAGCTACTTTCTCAAGCTGGAAATGTATTTGCTTTTAAATATGCGTGTGCATGATGGCTGCCTCATGTATCCTGTCTTCATTTGGTTGTTTACATCCTCAGAAATTAACATCACTTGTTAGCCAATGTGAGCGCACGGTTAAAAAGTACATATATTTCCACCCTTAAAATTAGGTGGTGCATTTGTTCACAATGCAACCAACCACAGTATTAAAGTCTGATTAAATAAACAAATCAGTCAATATTAATTGCAACCGCATCCTGATTCAATGCTGAACGTGGCCAGTAGTGTTCTGCCAGCAGCGTTAGTTAGGAGGAGTTGTTGATGTGCAGCCTGTTGCTGCAGCTCGCTGATGGAAAAAATTAAATTGAAAATTTCAATTACTATTGTGAGGTAATAAATGTAATTGAATGTCTATTGCATGGAAATTGTACACCATCAATACTCACAGAAATGTCTCTTTACAATGCTCAACATCAACAACAACAAGACTTCTTGATGATTTTAGTTTCCGTCTAAAAGGTGCTATGAAGCTATTTGTCTATATATTTGTTAGTATGCTTCTTATGCCATTAAACTACTCAGATTTTTGTGAACTATGATGTCTGATGAAGTGCTGCTGGTACTCCTTTTGCAAATAAATCTCAAGTGTTAGCGCCATGGTAGGTGAAGAGTTTGTATTAACATCTGTTGGTAATTTCAGTCTCTGCCTGGAGGTAATGAAAGCCCACACTAAACGGTTACTGTATCTGAAACATTATTAAACCTTGAAAGAAAAAAAATGACCAGATGGCCATAAATATGGGAATAACTCTGAGTCCATTTCATGAAACCATTAAAGTCAATCACAGTTGATTTTTACAAAAACCAAAAGCAGCTGAATCCAAACAGCTCCTTGTATTTGGTTGACACAGCAACGACTGAGGAGCTTTAACTGGCATCACCAAAATAAGAGACTGGACAAATGAGGACAAGATGTAAAGCTGTCTGAACTTTTACTGACTACAACCAGGTGTTTTTAACTCAAGCCAGTAAAAAAAAAGAGTCTTTATCACAGCTATAACCAATCAGTAGTCAAACGCAGGGCCTTGGCAGGTGTGCCCTTACGCATAGCTGATAAGCATTCAACCTTAAGTAAAGGTAGTTTAAGAGAAGCAGAGCCTGCTTTGCATTTAATGGTACAAACTCAGAGAAATAAACCTTTACAGAGGGTGTTTTGTAGAAAATGTGTTTAATTTCAACCCATTACAGCATGTGACCTTTCTTCGATTTATTATTTTGTGAATATTATTCGGCTATGTGAAGTTGTGGCATGTCTCTCTTCAGCACCGCTGTCTCTCCTTCATCTCAGTGCCAACAAACAGGCAGCTTCATTAGCCATGACTGCAGCACATAATTAAGTTTGTGCCACTCGTTTGGATGTTTCTGTCAATTTAAAAGAATCTCTGATGTTTCAAAGTGCCTCTGGGCCCTTCTGCCTCTGTTGTCATTAAAACTGAACGTTTCCTGTGCTGGCGTTTTGGGGTGGGTATCTCCAGCCTGTTTTCAAATCATAACAATTTTTTTTTTTTTTTTTGCAAAAAGGTGCTGTGACAGCCTATAAATAGCTTAAAGAAGTAATGCCTCAGTTCTGTGGGAGTTGTAAGCACGCCACATCTTTTGGATGACTAACCGCTCTGCATTGTGCCACCTTTCAGCGAGATGATTCAAATAAACTGGAGGCTTATTTGAATGATGCATGTGAAAGAGCCTATTTGTTCGCCACGGAAAGGCATCGTAATTAGCATGAAATGCATGCTTTGTACTCTCTCTCTCCAACATAACTGGTGGAGATACTAGATAAGCACCTTCTCGCCACCCTCCCTCTCGCTCTCTGCCTCTTTTTTGCATTGTGGCCAATTACTGTTACAGATGGAAAATTTCACTTGACCTGGGGAATTTATGAGAAGGAGTAAAATCCCACTCCGACACTCACGCCAATTCAAAGCGACGCAGTTAAAATTTCTCAAGGCTGATGAAGACATGATGAAATTGAGCACATATGACAACTTGGCCACATGACAAAAAGAGCTGATGAAACAGCGAGACAAACCTGGTAACTGTTTAGAGCAGTATCAGATTGCAAAGGCCAAACAGCACTGAAGGGCTGAATAATCTGGAGAGGGGGTGGTGTGTGTGAGAAAGAGAAGGGGTGGGGGATGCCGGGGCTGCCATTGTTTAAAACTTTGTGGAAACAGCACGCTGCAGTTGTGTCATTAGTCTGTCAAAGTGATGTTCCCTCAAGTGTTACATCACTGAGAAAATATCACAAACGAGCATCTGTGTTTCACATTGATAAACTTGTCATAATCACACCTCACAATTTAGAAGGGCTGCATGTTTACAGAAACCAACTTGTGAACAATGCAGAAAATAGCGTGTTGCATGTCATGTGCTTATATTAAAATGACAGCCTGATGTTGATGTTTAACATGCTGACAATGAACGCATTCAAACAAGAGCGTGTTGTCTCTTTGTGTTTGTGAAATTAATTTCAATCTCTGATGTGCTGAAGCCAGTTTAATACTCCAAGCAGAGTTAAAGCAGAACAAAACTCACTGAGAAACCATCACACTGAAACCAAAATACCTGTTTGTATCCTGTAAGATAAAGTGCATCATGCTGTAACAGGATCACAGTCCAGCAGAGCGTTGCATTTCATTTCACACACACTGTGTCTCCCTTTCATCCCCATTCTAATCCATGCAGCCTAACTGTACTGTAGATTGCTGATGCAATGATCCATCACTGATGTCTAGGAACATGTAACTGTATGACCGTGGCTCACATCACTCACTCTGGTGAGAGTTTAGCAGTGCTTCAGTGTGCACAAAGTAACACAGAGTCACCACACTGGCTCTCATTTCCATCACTAATGCAATGGAGGAGCAAAGTTTGTGGAAGGATAAAGCAACTCCAGAAATACATGCATGATTAAAAGCGAGGATGGAAGCAACACAGAAAAATTAAATATGACTACTTTTAATTGTTTTTTTGACTAGTTTCATAACAACAGAAGGGGTTCTCACCTTGTTGAAGTTGTAGTAGCCCAAACAGTGGGCAAAATCCAGGTTGGGTGGTTCTCCTGGAATAGAATTCCCTCCAGCAGTGGGATAAAACCTTACATCCATGGTGAGAGAGGGAGCCGCGCAGCTCTGGCTGAAGCCTGCTACTCTGCACGGAGATCAGTTTGTTTCTGCCTTTTACAATCCCAGCGCACAGAGACAGAGAGAAAAGAGAGGCGGTGAAACTGACCCAGGATTTGTTAGGGGGGTGGGGGGGTGAATGAGACACTGCGGTGGGGTGGAAAAGGTTTTAAAGTTTGGATAGTCCTCTTGACGTGAAGGTCGGACTGAGCCGGAGAAGCTGTCCGTCAAGCAGCGGCAGACGATGTGTGCCCATGCATTTACGCACAGCTGCTGCTGCTGCTGCTGTATACAAAGAGCCACGACCGGCGACTGAGTGTGGGTCCTCCTCCTTCTCCTCCCTCCTTCCTCCTCAGACGCAGGAAAAATAATAAAAAACTGTAACAAAGTGGGGATGATAACAACGGGGGTGAGCTCACAAACTAGTCCGGATCATCCGCCGCGCGTCTCTCAGAAGTTTGATTTAAAGTCCAAAACTAGTTGAAGCTGAGCGAAGAGGAGCAAACTAACAAGCGACTGGAGGGTTTGTTAAAGAGCAAACACTAAAGTGCACACAGATGGTGCAATTAGTGGATGTGCTGTAGTACAGTGAGTGTGCGGCTTCAGCCTCGGCTCTGTGCCTCATGAGCATGAACAAGGCACAATGTGTGAACACGACAGCCCCGCCCCAAACACACAAGCCCCGCCCCCAAAACACACTGCATCTGAGTCCATGTTCCCTTATGATCACTACGGTAATTATGGTCATGTGTTTTCTTATTTTATAACCACTGCTTTCTGTGTTTTATCTGAAGTCTATACACATATGCACACTATTTTTTTCCTATTTGCACTCTTTTTAGGATATAGGATTTTAGTTTATATTTATATCTATGCTATTGGCTGCTTGAATTTCCCTTGGGCTTAATATAGTATCTATCTATCTGTCTGTCTGTCTGTCTGTCTATCTATCTATCTATCTAAATGGATTCTGTGGTTGTTATTATTTATTCATTGACATTTGTAGGCTAGTTACTCTAAAAAAGTTATATCTATCTATCTATCTGTCTGTCTATCTATCTATCTATCTGTCTGTCTATCTATCTATCTATCTGTCTGTCTGTCTGTCTATCTATCTATCCATCTAAATGGATTCTGTGGTTGTTATTATTTATTCATTGGTATTTGTAGGGTAGTTACTCTAACAAAGTTATATCTATGCTCCTGGATGCTTGAATTTCCCTCAGGTGTAGTGTCTATCTATCTATCTAGCTATCTATCTATCTATCTATCTATCTAAATGGATTTTATGCTTGTTATTATGTATTCACTAACAGTTATGCAGTAGTTACTCCAAAAAAGTAAAGGATTACACATTACCAGTTATTGCTAAAAAATAAGTAATCCCTTACGTTACGAAATTACTCATCGCTAAAATTAATTAGTGACACCTCTAGTTACATTACTTTTGGATTACTCTATGATATCACCTGAGATGCAGAGAAATAGGAAAAAATTTATTTCAGTTATCACATATTTACAAGTACATAGTGAAATGTGACTACTGCATTTAGCCCATCCTTTATGGATTACAATAACTCAACTGCCAAATAATTTACAACCATTAATATTAGTTTAGCATGAGCATTAACTTCTCTGCTCTGTTGGATCAGACCACCAGGACCAGTCTTCACTCGCCACCTGCATCAGTGACCCTTGTCCTCTCATAACCCTGTCTCTGGTTCACCACTGCTCATTCTTTGATACAGTAATGCCTCATATTACTGCATTGCACACATATGTAATCTGATTACAGTTACTAGTTACATTGTAATGCATTACCTCCAACACTATTCACTGACATGTTTCAAGATTCAAGATTTTTATTGTTTTTATTCTGCTGCAGACAACAATACAACTAGATTGTACACACAACATAACATAAGAAAACATACACAGTATATGAGTAGAAAATGTGTCTCATTGCCTCACTAGGAGAAGAATATTACACAGCTGAATTAACATGCAGTACCATCACTTAGGTTTAAACAAAAAAAAAAACAGTAGTTTAGGCAACAAAAATGGCATAGTAAGAACGAAGTAAAGAAGAAATCACACGACCCCCTTCATGCTCCTGTTACATGCTTTGTCGTCAGACTTGATGGAAGTGGCATCAGTGTGTGTGTGTGTGTGTGTGTGTGTGTGTGTGTGTGTGTGTGTGTGTGTTACTTTGACCCAGAAACTGACCACAAACTAGATATTTCTGTTTTCGTCCTGTCTCCATACACTTATGAATTGAAGTCATAAATCTACAGAATAACTAAAACACTTTCAACTGTTTGCATTGTAACTGTTTGCATACACTCTTTACTTTTCCATCGAAGTCAAAACAAAGTCTTTCCTCAGCCTCTGTCTGTATTTCTTAAAGTCATAGTTTGCATACATGCATATGCAGGATGTATGGAATTGCATGGCATAAAAAATGGAGTCATAGTTCAATCTAACATAGCCGGTCCTCATGGGGTTGAATTGGAGATGCATCCTTCCAATGTTAAGTTGTTACAATAACTCAATGTAGAAGGTGATCACAATTACAGCTAGAAAACAGAGATACACTTTTGTCGAGCATTATTTTACCCTCCTGAACTTGTCCACAAACTTGTACCTTTGACTGAATTGAAATTGAACTTTATTTTTGCTGTTGACAACTGTTTCAGACAAAAAAAAATTCAGCCTTGCCCCAATATAGCAAATCCTGGAGTATCCAACCATCAAAATCTATGAGAAAATAATGAATAACACAAATATATCCCTGGCTGCCTGACACAACCACCCTCATATTTACAGTCTACGAACAAATCTCCCAAATTACATCTCAGTTCTTTTCTGTTTTACTTTTTGGCAACTGCTGAAAACTGTTATTTCCACACAGAGTTATTATTTTCGAATAGAGGTACTTCACAGCACAGGGTGGAAATAAACTGTACGTCTATGTGTGGAAAAAAAATAAGTGAAACTCTTTATTGTTTGTTGGTGAAACAGCTAAAAGGTTTGCATAAAAAGGAAGTCATAAAGGAATAGAAAGAAAAGACCTGGGTGCAGTGAAATACTGACATAATGTTCAAGAAAAAAAAGAGTTTTCAGAAAGAATTAAATTACAGTAAATAGTATAAATGATTAATGTTCACTGTTTTGTGTGAATATCAGACAAGATGAATAGTTCAGTGGAAATGACATTTTTACTTTAGTAAGAAAAACAAGTTTAATTAATAACATTCATGATGGCTGTGTCCCAGCAAGCCATATGAATGAGACAGCATGCACAGTACCAATACCTTGAAATATGCACACCTGAATGGAACATAATGAATTCCATTAATTACACCTGTGCTTTTCCTGCTATATGTCAACATGAAATGGATAAAAGAAAGTCCATCGTTATTATTACTATGTACACTATGAATTTCCAATGCAAACTGTAATATTACTTCAAAATTGCCAAAAAGAAATGATGGATTTTACGCTCACCAGACTGCCAGTTGTGCAGTAACCACACAAAAAGAGTCTTTTCATTCACCTGTCATATTCAGCTCTTCAGAGAGGGAAGAAGAGGTCGGGGCAAACATGAAAATCAATTCTATCGGCCATGAGAGTACATACACGAAGCTTTGCAGTTGTGTCATATTTGTCTGCAAATGTCAGATCTTTATTTAGGGCTACCATTAAATATGTGCTTTGAAATATGACAAAATACAATGTGTCCATACCCTCAGACATTACATTGAGTGTACTTGTAATCATAACTTAATCGTCAATGTTCCAGCTTCAGTGTCACCTTTTATTCAACATCAGCTGGAAGTTCCAGGGTCTGTAGTTTAAAATAACACATTTTTAATTCGATCCAGTTAGAAGACAGCTTTTGATATTTGTACCTCCTGCTCTGTAATGCAATCACACTGTTTTGTGAATGTCTCAATATGCACTAATACAGCATCCAAAAACATTAAATTGGTATCCTCTTTGTTTCTATTAGTCCAATTTGAGCCTTTCTTTTTGTATTCTCAGTCTTGAGTCATTGCTATCAAATATGTTTCTGAGGGTTTAGATATTTCAGTGCACCATTGGTGCATTTTAACCACGACTTTACCCTTTTGTACCATCAGATTGCATTATAGTTATGTAATGTAATAATAATAATAACAATACCTTTATTTATATAGCACCTTCAGATCAAAGGGCATCACAGAGCAGACAATAAATAATACCATCAAAAGTAGTGACGGGTAAAATCAAAAACTAATGAAATTGGTAACAGGTAAAATCAGGTAACAGATAAACCAAAAAAAAATGATAATTACCCAAAAATTGGTAACATGTAAAATCAGATAGGCTAACATAAAAACAGATAAAACCAATAAAACTGGTAAAAACAACAGAGAAAATATATCTGAATTAATTCATGACCATATGAATCATGATTTTATTTTTAAAGTATGTTCAACTGGGAAAATGTTTTGCTTCATTCAATATGAAATGTCAGATATAAAATAGAATATAGGTCATATATCAGACTGAATGTTGCCAGATATTCAGAAATTATGCCTCACTAAGTTATACTGCGCCAAATATAATAATATAGTACGTAAAAAATGGTACTATATGTCCTCACTTTTTCAGACAATATGCATGTTTGTCTGTCCTCGATGAAGGTGCCTTCAAGCACTTGTTATGAGACAGAGGAAAACACTATGCTAGTGGGACGTGCGCTGGCATGTAATAGACGCAAGCTTAATCAATGACATACAGTGCTAAACTGTGCTGTGCTGTGCTGGAGGAGATAATCCTCGCTCTCCAGTGCTTGCTTAAAGATGGTCAACAATCCGCGATGGTCGCCAAGAAATCTACTTTGTAATTATGGACACATTGATGCATATGCAAACCATTTGTCGTCATGTTCCTGTTTGATAGTGGCTGTTGCATGCATAACGAAGCAATGCCTTTACATGCTACACACACTGATACGCCCACCCAATCAAATCTCATTCACTCTTGCCCATACAGACACATAAAAAAAAAAACCACGCAGCCTCCCACACACCACGTATCAGATAAGCGAGCTCCCAACTCAGCCTGGTTATTGGATGTTTGGTTTTCAATATGACACGAAAGTGTGTATGTGTGTGTATGTGTGTGTGTATTTTGGTTGCTGCTGTCGTTATTTATTCCTGTTTTTAATGTTGTTTGGCTGTGCAGCCAGGGAGCAGAATTAATTTCTTTTCTGATGGTTGAGTATCAGTGTCTCAGCCAGATGAATTATGCTTTTCTAGCATATGTCATTTCCTCTCAGCCTGGCAACACTGGAACCATTCGGTAACGTGAAAACAAATTATCTTCTGCTGGCTCATGCTCACATTCAATTAAAGCGGTGCAGAGTAATTATATGGAGATACAAAAGAGTAATAAATGCTCAATAATTAATTAACCTAATAATCTTTATTTACTGTACAATCGTGTTGATGTGATTCTGTCAATGTGTGACACCTTCATAAATATCTGCAGTCTGATGTTTGTCACCGTGGACAATTCCGACTATTTAAATCATGTTCGATTTGATACGCACGTACTTGTAATGCTCAGAGCTATTAGGATCACTATCATCATCACTCATTTGCATGCTACAGCTAAAAGTGGTGTTACTGGGACTGTTACATGCATACATCAAACAGAACTCAGTTATCGGGAAGTAGTTTGATGTGACAAAACACAAGCAAGCATGTAGGAATAGATTAGCACATAAACAGTTCTCCATATGGGAAATTGATAGAATAAAGTACAATTAAATGCAAGTAAATAAAAAAAAATGAACTGGAAAATTCTATGTAGAAATAGCTAAAATAATGGAAACAAACTTGGCAGTGGAATGCCCACAGAGCGCTGAATAAAGTTTGAGTATTCATTCAGTGTACAGTAAATGCTGAGTATCAGGTGAAGCAAAAGTGCTGAAGGGAATTGAAGGTTCAGTTGAAGTTCAAGCTCTGACATAAAGGAGCTGAAATTGTAATGAATTGAACTGTTAGTTTTAATCACTGAACTCACAGGGAAACAATAAGAGATCACAGCAGTGAACGTTTTAACCACTTAATGGACTGTCAGTTGCAGAGAAAGAAACTAAGGACATTAAAATTCAAAACAACATGCAACCACTGAAACCAGTTGAAATGTCAGTTTAATGTCACTGTGCTGTAACAAGTATGAAGTTAAACATAAAAATATAGTTTGTGAATTAAAACCGAAGGCAGTTCAAATATTAGCCTAAGAGTAAGTGATGGATGCAGCTGAAATTTAGTGATTAAAGTTGTTGAAATGTCTGTTAAACTGGATGTGACAGTTAAAGCCATAGTCTGTCATTTTAGAGAGCTAGCAAGAGAGCTAGCAAGATTTGAAATTGGCACCTCCTCTCAGCCTCCTCTAGGCTCCTCCCCCTCCCATCAGTGCTCCATCCAAAGCCAACGCCCCCTCAAACTTGAACAGTAGGATTCAGCAGAGAGAGGAGAGCTGTTATGCTACATCACCACAGTTTTTAAACATCCCTTTCAAAGCCAACATATCAACATCATTTTGTCACCTTTATAATGCAGACAGTGACGGCTATGGCTGTGCAATATGATCAAAATGTGCCAGCTTTATTTAACTACTTTTGTAGCGCATATTAGCCCAATGCTAACATTGGATTCTCTGTGGGTGTAAAGCTGGTCGTGGGTGCCGCTTGTATTGAAGAGATTATAGGATATAACATTTTGATCATTTTGAACATTTTTTTTTCAAACATCGATGTTGACCCTGGTTTGTCCTCTTAGTTTTATCCAGACTTTTGTCTTTCAGTCTTTGCTGCCTCCCTCTTTCTTCTCTTTGTATATTTAGCGGGGTGAGCCGTCAGAAGTAACGTTGGAAGTAGTATTTTTGGCTGCATTTTCTCTAACATTGTTCCATACAGAAAGGATTTTTCTGCTAACTGTATTTCTGCAGAGGAGTGTGCTGGATATTTCCGGCAACAGTGTGGAGGAGGGAGGGATGGAGGAGGGGTGTGAGCAGGATGAGACACAAAGGCATCTGATTGGTTCTTTCCATTCAGACTGCGTGTCAGTTGATTGGTCAGAGTTTTTACAGTCCTGTAGCCACAGAGGTCTGATTTTTTTACTTCCTTTTTCTGAACACATAATGTAATGATTGCTCTCAGGGTGGAAGGATCATTTCACCCAGTATAACAAAAAGTGTTTCTGAACAGAATCACAGACTATAGCTTTAACAGAAATACCTGAAATGCTTGTTTCAGTATGTGAGCAATGACAGCCATTGAACTGTCAATGACAACAATGAAATTGGGCACCAATTGATCGTTGGTTTGCCAAAGCTTTTAGGTGACATGTCTGCAAAATTCTGGACAACCCCTTATGTGAAAGTCTTTTTTTCACATTTTAATATGATGCCAATGAATTAATTAGTGTTGACAAAATATCTAACCTGAGACACATATTTACACCTGTCATAACCACTTGTACGACTTTTATTTTTCATGTTTTAGTTTGTAATCGCCTCACAGCAAGAAGGTACTGGGTTCGAATCCCGGGCCCGGGGCCTTTCTGTGTGGAGTTTGCATGTTCTCCCTGTGTCTGCGTGGGTTCTCTCTGGTACTCTGGCTTCCTCCCACCATCCAAAAACATGCATGGGGATTAGGTTAATTGGCTAATTTAAATTGACCGTAGGTGTGAATGTGAGTGTGAGTGGTTGTCTGTCTCTATGTGCCCTGTGATGAGGTGAAGACTTGTCCAGGGTGTACCCTGCCTTTCACCCCAAGACAGCTGGGATAGGCTCCAGTCCCCCTCTGACCCTATGAGGATAAGCAGTAGATAATGGTTGGATGGATGGATGGATAGTTTGTACACAGCACTGACAACTTCACCTTGACATGCAGTGGCCATGGACTTTAAATGTTTTATTTTAATATTTTATTTCATTATTGTTCCTCAGTCAACTGTGTATAAGGATTAATTAACAAGCTCGACCACACTTTTGTTCCATAGTGATAGGAACTAATGGATTTTTTCTGTTATTATTAGCGAGAAATTGACAGCTTTTCTTACATGAAGCATGATAACAACCAGGCAGAGAAAAATGTTATTGATCTCAAAGCATGAAGTGCTCTCTTCTAAGACAAACATCATACATGCCATTAGAGGAGTAAAATGGACAGAGCTGTAAGACTGCTTCTGTGGAGTGTTAATGAACAGCCACTCCACTGAGACGTAACACACACACACTCACACACATCAGTGACAAATGTAAGTCTGACACCCTCTCAGAGATAGACTGTGTCCTGCAGCTTCACACTGAAAACATGAAGGGATAATTCACTCCAAACCTCACAGCAAACCATTACACAACCTCCATCCCTGTCCTGACTAAATGTCCCATATTAAATATAATAATAACTGTGCTTTTTAGCCACATTTTATTAAAACACTTTAGATGCTACGAGGCTGAAAATGTACAAATATAGTCTGATCAACTGTTTCAGCAGTGACAATGTATTGAGCAGTCTCTCTGTAGTGAATTACTTTAAGTCATTACACATCACACATCTTTCCGTCTGTTGCTCTCTTGCATAGATTCCTTAAGTGATGATAATAGCAACAATATCGTCATGAAGATGAGCTCTGCTATTTATAACGAGAGATCTACTCCGAGATAAGGTTTCAGTCTAATACACCATGATAACGCTGAAGACATTTACTTACTGGACCATTTTATTTTTAATGACGACAAGCTAAATGATCATCTAGAATAGATCGCAGCACTGAAACAAAGGCTGACCAATCAAATTGTTCAGCGGACCGTATCAGCTCATTGCACTACGCGCTAATAAATGTATTATATATATAGAAAATAAAAGCTGCTAAAGTCAGAGAGGCACCACTTTAGCTCTAATAAACACTGTGTTTATGAAAAGAATGTCTCTTTTTCCTATTAGTTAATCCTTTGACAATGCTCTTTGGTGGATTATTCATTTGCCGAATTACAGGAGAAGCTTGGACAGATTCAAAAAAGATGGTTAATCTAATTTTATCAGCACGTTTGATCGTTAGTTACGACTGCATTGTCAGTTTCCTTGATTTTTTTTAATGGAGTTGTGCTTCATGACCTGCCTGCACATCTCTGAATGTAGAGCTACCGTCGTCGAAGTTAACACAAATAAACTATGACGTAAATAACTATGACAAAGTGAAAAATGTCTCCCATAGTGACTCTGCCATTCCCCACAATTCAAGTTTTATTTTTAGCATCTATTAGCTAATTTGGTTTTGACATGTAGCAAGTCCAACTTGGCAGTCATCTGCATGCAACATACAGCAGCAAGCATCGTATAATATCTCATTCTACAATGGTTTTAGCCCCACCCTCACCTTTAAACCCTACTCCTGATGAGAGACATTGGACATTTACAAGGTAGACTAGAATCATTTTCTTTTGACTGAATTCACAGTAACTTTCTCACATTAAATCATATAAATTCTGTCATGTGTCTCGTTCTTGTGTTCTCGTCACTTCCTGTTTTATTTTGTAATAACTCTGTTCATTCTTGTTTCAGGTAGTTTGACTTCCTTCTCATGTGTTGTGTTTTGTGATGGTTCAGCTCCGCCCTGACTGTTTCCACCTATGAGCACCTCCCTACTGTATGAATAGTATTGTGTTCTCTCTGTCCTGTGCCAGTTCGTCTTGTCTGTTTTGTCATGCCACCAGCCATTTTACCCTGCCAAGCTTCCATGTACTATGGATTTACTTTTTGTTTAGTTCTTCCATTTCGTGACTGCTTTGTGTTGTTAGAGATTAGAGAAATTGGTGATGTGTTCTTTGTTGCAGTCTAAAGTTTTGGTAGTTTGATAAATTTGTTTAGTGCTTTCCTCCTTAGAAGAGATTTTTAGTCAGTGTCAGTTAGAAGTTAAAGTAGTTCTTGTTGTAAATAAATATACTTTATTTCGCTACTTTTTCTGTGGGTTATGCTATTGGGTTCACACACTGCCAGTAGGTAGACAATACTGAATCAAATGTCATCTCCAAAACAGCAATAGGTTCGATGTTCTGAATTCTAATTTCTCCTTTCCTGCTAAATATTCATCCTGTGTGTTGAATTGAAACATGCCAATAAGCAGATACAATTTAGTCAGTAAATAAAACATGGTTACCCTCCTCAAGAGTTACACACAAAATTTAGTTATTTGCTTGTGTAATGAATGACACCTGTGCACTTGGTGAAAAAGCCTTTTTGTTGCTGGACACACTGCGAGGAATTTCATTACAGGAGGTCTGTGTGGACCAATAAGGAACAAGGACTGCATACTGACAAATCTGCAGGACACTTTATTATATTATTCTCAATTAAAACCTGTCCTCAGCAGCATTAGTCATCTTAGCACTCGTCATTCATACTAATTAGTGCTTGCCTCCTGTGCTGCATGCTGGAAGAGGATATTTCAATATCCCATTAAGCGATTCCAAGATATGCCCTTGATTGACGTTCCCTTAAATCCTGGAGGTAATTACATTATATGCTTCAGTTTTCTTTTAATAATTTCAGATTTCCTCATTTTTTTTTAGTTTTATGTTTAATATGTGTTAAATTCATCCATACCAACAGTGAGAGGAAAAAAAAGAGTCAAAGCACTGAAACAGTGGTTCAGTGAGTTAAGCTTTTAAACATTCAGCTCATGCGCACATTCCAATAATAAGGATGTAAATGTGTATAATTACATATACCGCATTCTAAATAAAGACAGTTATTAAAACAACACCACATTTATTCTCATACAGCGGTTAGCATCATATATTATGAAAATCTATTTTTCATTTTTTGTGTGTTTTCTATGAGTGTCCAGCTCAGTGTCCACACCAGTCTTTTCAAAGTAAATTTCCATCTTCACAGGAAACAATTTGGTTAGGATTCGGCAACAAAACCATTTAGTTGAGATTAGGAAATTATTGTCTTGGTTAGGTTTGGACACAAAAATGACTACAAATTGAGAATTGAGTAACAAAACCACTTAAGATGAATAAATGATGCAGAGTAAAACCACTTCTTTTGCAGTGTAACTTTAGTACAGAGGTTACATACATCCACACCATGCTTTTATTTTGTGTGACACATTTGCACAGGATAATGTCAGTGCTTCACTCAGTTTACTGAGTGACTTAAAGTTGCATAAAGGCTGAAATGGTCTTTGTGCTGTCTTGTACTTCACTGTCAGCAGATTTCAACAGGAACTATGATACGCACAAAGGGATGCTGTTCAGTTTCCCAAATGCTGTTTTTACATTTTTAACATAATATAATTTCCTTTAACTCTACTAAACTAAGATTCCAGGTGACTTTGGTAATCTAAATAATCTATTGTACTTTTTCTACCCTTTAAATGTGCAGTTAGATATACATCATTATTATGTCACTATGTATATATTATGTCATGTTGTGAATGAAAACACGTTAATTCAAAACTCCAAGCATTGTTGCTATCTTTTAAAATATTTACTTCCATGCGTAGAGTATGCCACAAAGATATTAATTACTGTGTGTTTTGACAGAACATCTGTTACTTCAGGAAGGTTTGCTCATGAAAAAAATATTATAAATGTGTCCCATAGCGCTGCACATATTCTAAATGGTCCAGCGTAATGAGTTTTTTTGTAATGAACGTCCAGTGGGTGATGATTAATAGTTCTCAGCTCTTATTTGTAGAATGCAATCAGTTATTCTATAACATGTCAGCACAAACCTGCTTTTGTTTTTCTCATCTTGAGAGAGAAGAAGCAGGTCTTTGTTTAGCCTCACATGTAAATTACAGTGTTCACAAGGTAATTGTCACCTTATCATATACAAAGAAAAGGGAAATTGTCACCCGTCAAACAGGTTATGACCTATTCTCTGCACAGTGTGAGTGTCAAAACAACATGATGGAGTGGGTGAAAAAAATCAGAGGTATGTTAAAACATGTAGCGTTATTTAATAGACAGTCTACATCATTTGAAGTGACAAACGGGGGTGTTAAACTGGATTTTGTTTGTCATAAAGCAAGTTGGAACATTTTTTTCAGAGAATCAGACTATATTTGTTTCCACCAGTTTCAATCAAAGAACATTATTGTAGGTCATTTATATTTTATCAATCCTGGTCTTCTTATTGATTACGGTTCTTTGCCTTCCTATCTGCTTCTGATTCTTTTATTTGTTATATAATCCAAACACATTGGTATTCTATGTGAGCTGGACATGCTGCTGTACCATTAGTTTATCCTGAGAGAGACTAACTGTGATGGGGAACATCAGAAAACATCAAAGACATTTTTATAATACGCTGCAGTAAAGCCAATTGTAATGTTAGAGAGGCTTCCTTCGTTGCAGATAGTTATTTTTGCAGAGCGAATAGATTTTTCTGTTGGGGACAATTATTTTTTGGGCTTTGATGGTGGTCAGAAGAAAGGTGACAGGAAGCAAGTGAGGAGAGAGAGGAGGGATGAATTCAAATGTGATTATAGAAAAGTGATCATGTTGAAGTGATTATATAAAAGTGATTACATTCAGTGGATGACAGTGTAAAAGCGAAGTTACACTTTTTGAACTATGAATCTCGATATAAACACCATTCATGTTCAAGGTGAGGAGAAAATTGTGGTCAGAAAAAAATGGATTTTTATCTCACGCTACCCATAGGCACAGCCTCACAGAGCTCCAGTGTGGCTGCATAGTCATAGTATAGTTTTTCTATAGTTACAGCATCTGGGCACTTTAATACGAGCTATACTCTGTTGGCTAGTCCAGAATCAGAATCAGTCACACTTTTGGTTTGTCTGGTTTAATAGCTGAAGAATGTGTACAAAGAAGTGAATATTTAGTCTGGAGAGCTGCCACTTCGATGCAGGGAATCACAGACCTTGAAATATTGCGGCATATTTTTCATGTTCTTTTCAGATGACAAACAAAGTGGGGACTGCAGAAGTCCAATACAGTCCTCTTCCACTCATGTTAACCCAGAATAGCTCAAATGAAATGAGAGACTCTCTATTGTTTTTACGTGACTACTTTTGAACCAATCCCATGACAGAATTGTCCTGAATGTTCTACAATTCTGTCGTGGGATTGGTTCAAAGATAGTCACGTGTTTTGTGTACGTCATCTTCTCTATATATGGCTCTGTCACAGGCTGTGTGAGAGCGCCCTCTTGTGCCTGCTGCCGAAAATCCACTGTGACGTATATATACGTCAATGGCACTCAAGCGTTGAATTTTAAATGACTTATATACACGTCAGTGGCACTCACAACAAGTTAATCTGTTGTTTGCTGGTGTCCATCTCATCTGCTTTTGAGTTCTCCCGGTTCTTTCCCTCTGCACTAGAGTTCGATAACAATGGACTAGATGTTGGATTGTAAAGGAACCCTGAGGCTTCTACCTGTAAGATTCCGTTTGTGGGAATGATTGTAGCTACGGGTGCATTTCCAGAAAAACAAAATGCATGAGCCTGTCTTCAAAGTTTTAATGTTTGAGGACAACCTCAGTCAGCTGATATTTTCTTCAGATCAAAAGTGTTTCTTATAGGTTTGGTTGGGTTACTATAGACCTGATTACCTCAACCAGTTACAAGCTATACACTGCTACCAGCAAAAGAGGAGTGTTTTGTCCCATATACAGTCTGTCCTTTAATCATAGTAACAATGCTGATACCTCCGCAACATCAAAGACAGGTTATTCTATTTGATTAAATGTGACCATCCTCTAATGCCTGTCACTGGCCATATTCTTGTGTTTATATCATGGGTTTGGAGGAATCCTCATGAATATTTATGACCCCACTGAATGCTCAGCATGAAATGAAATACTGTGCTGCTTGAGGGTTGTTTGCCTTGAGACACAAATCTAAATCTACATATTGTCCGTTGCATACAAAGAAAAGCGCTACAGGCTTGACCCTGCAGGCTACTTCAATCTGCTAGTCTGTTCAAATTGGTTCAAGTGGGAGTGCTGTTGGGTGAATTTCACAAATAATTTTGGTATTTAAGTCGAGTCTATGTATTCTTTTCCCAGCCTGACAATCACATCGCTGTGAGCATCAAGATGGACACAGTGCATGCACGGGCCACTATGAACAAAGCATCATATTCCAGCTACATTAAAATAACTGCATTTTCTCTTCCATGGTCCAATAACTGAAGAAAGGATCTTGATTTGTTTTCCCCTATGGCTGCAAATCTCATTTTTATAGCATAAGATATTATGTGCAAACCAATTCCAAATCCACTTTTCCTGTCTACTTTTCCATTATCACAATAAAATCGGGGCTCATTTTTACGACGGCTGAATGTTGAAACACATTAAAATGGGTCTGAGAGTAGCCCTGCCCTCTTGGCCGTTGTCTTTTGAATTAAATGTCAACACAGGTGTAAAACAAAATGTAACCTCATATTCCGCTGCATATAAATGTGCCATTTGCTGATATAGATGAGTCTGGTCGAGAAAGAGGCTCATCTCTGCGCTCATAAATTAACTCGGGGCTATCTGCTGTTGAGTGACACATCTTTGATTTGTGGCAAGCAGTTAATTTCAATCCAAATCCGCCATGCTCAATTCTCACAGCATCTGAAAAAAGGAATATATTGCCATCAAATAAATGACATGTCATGCAACCTTTCAAAATAAACCACTTGCTAATGTAAGCTAAAGCAAACATACAACTTCAGGCCATCATTTAAATAAATATGTGCAGCCAGACAGTTAACTAGTCAAAACTAATTGCTGATGGTGCCTGGTGACAGCCAATTTAATGATTTCCACCAGTGATATTTTTCCAGTGTAATTGATTTCCACAGTGTAATTATGTCTGCACAAACGCAGTGTTTTCAGCAGAGCGCCGTATTAAGTTGTGTGAGATGAGGCTCGGGAGGGCAGCCAGTTTGGACAGCAGAGAAACAGAGGGGTGGCTGGACGTGAGCCATGACCCCTCTACTGTCTCTCTCCAAAACTGTCATTTCCATTAGTGTAGACTCACCAGGGCCCTGACAAACTCTCTCATCCCTTCCAACTCCATTCGATTGGACAAGCGCTGGACTGTGTTCTTAAATTCTTCATAAATGGTTATGTTTTCCGAAGCATGAATAGTGCTACAGTGCTGGTAGATCAAATCAGCGCACACATACAATATATAATGGAGACGTTTCTTATAATGCTGCCTCTTTCATTGGAATATGAACCAGGACTTTAAGGAGAGCGATTATGGGCTATGACCTGGAGCTCATCCAATACTAGAGTGGTGGAATTTAGATTTGCAATGATAGCTTTAAGATGCTTTTATATGTGGGGGCAATTTGGACTGTAAGGACTTTTGCCAGTGACTAATTATGAAGGAGCAGCGAGGAGCCTGAAAGACAGAAGTCAGACTATTCCTCATCGTATTCATTTCACTTCAATTCATATAATGACAGTATGCTCTTATGCCGGGTTCAGACGACACTAGGTTTGTAATGGAATTTTCGGTTTGGTACGTTTTTGGTGTTGAAAGTTTTTCAGTATGGGAAGAAAGAAAAACCCTCAAAATGTCTTTCATTCATTTATGAATTATTAAACTTTTTCTCCTTGTTGTTTTAGACAATAGAATATAGAAAAATAGAAACATTATAATCCTGTTGCTATAAATCAAATATGAAAACATTTAACCAAATGTATTCTAAACACTGGTATTACTTCTTCAGTCTCTCCATTTCAGGTTGACATTGTAAATGTTTTTTAGTCTAATAATAAAGTGGCTGTTTAACATGAATGAAGACTGTGAACGGACTGTCCTCAGTCATCAGAGTTTCCACTGCTGAGCCACTGCCTCGTAGTAGTTTCCTGTGAAACTTCCGTGAATCGCAAGATCAACGTCATTTAAAGCTGGTCGATGTGAAAATTACGTTGAGCAGTGTTAAGTGTGACACCAGTGCGAGGAAAGGAGTTGTAAAATTTAAATTTGCGCACACGGGCCTTGCGGACATCTGCTTTGAGTCCGCGAGACCTCAGCGAAATCCATCTCACGTACCTTAGGCATGCACTCTACACATGTGACATGTCAATGTGAACTCCTTCAATATTCCATGTGGAACTTGCGCGGATTAAAACTTCCACATCAAACAGCGTCTCCCATTCCTTTTTTTTCTCAGTGTACTGTATCGTTTCTGTACGCACCTGTTCAGTACGACACACAGCTGTGCCAAAACAATTCCGTTCAGTCCATGTACCGTCGCAGGCCTAGAACACACAGTTTAGCCCAATTTTGACTCAACAGACATGCCACAGACTAACGTTCACTGTTGTGCTGTGATTATGAGTTGTCAGATTGCAGAACAAGCGTCTTTATCCCAAGGATAAAGACTGGCGATCTGGCGTCACGACACAGAAAGTCTGGTGTGTCAGAATAGTTTGTTTTTATCCGTCTCCTCGCCATGTGTCCTTAGAGGGAGTAAAATTAGCAACAGCACTCAATACTGTGTGTGGCCAAGACAGCTAACAAATTTATGACATAATGTCAATTGTGTTGTCTGCGCCCGGCATTAAGGCTGCAATATACTTCTTGAACTGCGTAATACGTTATCCAACTCCGTAGCCACGGAAACCCCTCAAGCCCATGCAGTTCTCCATCGTGGTGCATGTTGTGCACCCCTGCCATGAAACGCACCCCCTCACATTTCACAGACAAACACAAGGGAAACAACTATTGTACGATTTAATTATTTGTGAGGGAGCTAGAACAGAAGAACATTGGTTGCTTGTAAAGCTCCTCTAAAGAGTGCAAATAACAGATGTTTTTCTCAACACAAAATTGGATAATAGCAAACACAAACCAACACTTTTCGGTATGTTCTGTGGAAATATACCCCAGACATAATTACTAAATGAATTAAAAGGATTTTGTTGAGCAAGTTGAATGTATTTCACTTGCGTTTCACAAGGCTAATTGATACTTTAATTCCCGTCCTGTCAGTGCTGCTGCGGAGGCGACCAGAGAGAATGGAGAGGCTCTCCATCAGCAATTTACGGATTGGCCTTTAGATATGAGCTGTTAACATATGTGTCTATAAATAACATACCTGATGTAAGTATAGTTTGTTTCAGTGTTTTGTCTTCTTGAATGCAAAGCATTCATGAGATGTAATTATCGACATGTGAAATAAAATGCACTAAAGCAATGTGGCATTGCCTGCAGTACAAAAGGCTGAGAAGACAAGGCTAAATTGGAGAAAAGAAGAGAAGAGGATGAAGGAAGGATGAAATGCTCTCTGCAGACAATCCATTTACTCCCAAACACACCTTGGGTTATTGAGAACGATAACAATGCAGCGAGGGCCTTTTGTACTGCAGCGCACAGACACATGTTTCTCCTAGGCTGACATAATTGCCATTCTTCCTCTATTTTCTATCTGGGCAACATCAATCTCTGTTGCCGGTCTGTCAGAACTGTCTCAGAGGCAGAGCAAAGTCAGGCTTCTCGTATCAGGGCTTTGTGAAGTGCTGGAGCTATAAGAACGAAGAGATGCAGCTGAGGACGAAAGATCATACAACCCAGCTCAGACAAAAGACTCCATCACCCCTCTTTACATTGTGTGTCACCACATAGATTTAGTGTAAAACTCTGACTTCAGCAGCAAAGCTCCATATAGACTGACAGTAACAAATTGATTCTTGTTGTCTCTGAGACGTCTAATATCACATCAATATCACCGTGTGCACGAATTACATACATGTGTTAAGTTGTCAGATTTGAAAAAAGAGCATGTTGAATCCTAAACTATGAGCTTCTGCAAAAGTAAAAAAAAAATCCTGTGCACTGTGAACATATAGACTAATCACTGTTTCAAGCATTTTTTCACAACTTTGGAATGAAAAAGATTGTTTGAGGGAAGAAGCAATATTTCACTGGGTGAAATAGGTGCAGGCAATCTGCCTTTGGAGTGGAGAAGGCAGCAGTGTTTTATAATGGAAGAAATTCAATGTGACATGTCGAGAATGAATTGCTCAGTCAACCAGAAATATCCCTTGTTCTAATGGCTTGGGACATTCAGTGGCGTGTTCACTCCTCCTCCTCCCCCTCCCCCCATATTTCTCTCTATCTCTCCTTCCCTCGATCTCTACTCTCTGTCCATATAAACACAACACACATCTGTAATGAATACACTGATAAATACTTCTTGATTGCTGAAATATACCCAAAAATGTCTTAAGAGGCTTAATGGGAGCAGAACATAACTGACTTATTATGTGCTTTGAATATACAGTAATTACAAACATTACTATAATAGTGCCTCTGATATCATTACCATGTCATTACTGCACTTGAAGTAGGAGATTATTATTTTGTAAAACAAAAATGATTTAAAGAAGCCCTGTATCCATTATGAGAACTATTTGATGCAGATTTAAGGATTTGAATACAAATTAAATTAAAATTTTAGGTAGAAATAAGAGCTGAACCATTTTGAGGAAAATGCTTTATGTATGATGACCAATATTGCAGTTAAATTGAAATAATTTCCCATAAATGCACATACAGGCATATATTTATAAACTAGACATGACTGTACCAATGCTGACCTTTTTTTGGGTTTATTTACAGAATCATATTTTGAAATTTGTTTTAAATATTTTTAACTCACCACACAAATAAAGGCAATGAAATATATGAATATGTACACTATATTGTACAAAAACAAAAAGGCATCACATTCTGAACCAAGATGGAAAACTTTCAGTCTGCACCAGGACAATTCATAAAAGACCCACTCTTTCGGTTCTTACCTTTCATAATAAAAGCCCTAGTCATATACACTATACTATGTGTAACTGTTTTATAACATAACTGTTTATGAGAAGAAAATCATAAAAGGTTGCATCATTATCAACGCAAAATGTTCACAGCTGAGTATTTTGTTGATTATTCATCACAGTCCTGGTTTGTAAAGGCATTTTCTTTTATATTAAAAATGTTCCTGTTGTTTTGTTGCTGTTGCCTCATATGGCTATAGATTATTTAATTAGCTACAGCTGAGTTAATGGTTTCCGGCTTGAACTGTTACTGTAATTATCGTGTTCAGACTTTTCATCATCATTTTGTCGGTAAAAACATACAATGAAATTTCTGCATACATAGTTTCCAAATGGTCTTCAGCCCCAGAAGAATACGCTAAAATGATCACGCTGCAGCTTTATCTGTGAAGTGGGTCGAACATAACGTGGTGAGGTGTGTGCGCTGCAACGACAGAAATGTATTTTCCCCAGGTCACTGCTATGTTGTGATATGTGTACTCCTGCTGCAGAATATGTATTCCTTTCCCAGGGAAGATAGAGGACGCACCGTCATGTATCCTTTTGCATTACTGCCGTTTGAGTGTACACACTCCGTGATTGGCACTTTAGATATCCATCCTGTCCACAGAGCATGTCTTACCTCACGTGAAATATGATTTCTATGAGATGTGTAATCATGGGTTGGAAGATTGTTTTCTATTATCCAGGAGTGAAAATGATAAATTGGTAGTGGGGGGATAAATGTTTCAGATGTCAGCTTCATCGTGGGGCTATTTTACACACATGCTCAGTTTCATTGTGTTAGGTGTCTGATCGAAGTATTGTTGAAGATACCGACACAGCATATAATCTGTTCTCAGTATGAGTTAACCTGCGGTCATCACAGCCAGGTAGAGGATCACTCGACACCTTCATACTCACAAAACTTAGCTGCTGTCCTTGCAAGCTGGAAACAAACCAAACGGAGAGGCTAAAAATATCACAGCATTAAGATAAGGTTATCTGGCTCCTGATAACAGGCTGCACAATACATTACATATTAACCAACATTCACACACTAGTGTTTCAACACAGCACAAGATCACAGAGGAGCTATCGTTTTCAACATAAAAGTGAACATATTTGTGTTCATTTCAACACGTCAGCACTTTGAAATTAGTAGTTTAGCAGAACATGTTTACATTACTTGTAGTAAGCTAAAGGGTTAATTTGCTAAAATAAGTATCTTTGTTTAGACTGTGGTCATAACTGATACATAGCATATTCAGATTACAAAAAGCAATGCACTGTGATACTACGTTTGTATCCCACAAAATACATGTTATCCAGATAATCATAGACCGGGAAGTATATAAACTTTAAGATCAACAAATGCTGTGTAGGGAGGAGGGAAGGGTGGAAGTTTGCAGTGTTTGTACCCTGTCCACCACAAGTCTGAAGATTTATTTGTCACATACCTTCCGTACTTAAGTTATTTAACCCAAAGCAGAACCTTTCCTTGAAGACCTCAAGTAGTTTTGTTGTCTAAAACTAACCAAGCTGTTTCCTGTGAATACAAAAGGTTATTTTGGAAAGACTGTATGCATGTAATGAGTAGAAACTGACACGTCAGAAAGCACACAGAAAATGAGGAAAAGCGCAATGTACAATTAAATGTATGAAGATGTATTGCTTTGTTTTTGTTTTTTTTCCTGAATCATGTTTTAGAGGATGTCATTCAAACCAGTGTGAATTGGTTTATTTATTTTTAAGAATTAAGATTAACACATATTGGCTGTAAAGACATGCACCTGCACGGTCAGATGAGTTGAACAGTAAAATGCTGTATACAGATTGAATGCACAGAAAAGTCCCATCAGTGTTGTTTATGATGCATGCAGTATCCCAGCTGTTTGTGGCAAAGATCTACTGCAATCCACAGAGTATGAGGTCCAACAGAATAGGCTGGAGAATTTGTCATGAGATCATTGGATGCAATGGAAACTCCCTTCCTCCAGGAGCTAATGCACTGTTGGCTATTCACACAGACTCATCTCCTCCTGAGCACTAGCTGCGCTAAGCTAATACTCTCCGAGGCGTTAACATTAATCTGGGCTACAATGTCCGGTGGAGCTGTGGAAAAAGACTCCCTGTGCAGCCTCATCCAGCGTTGTGACTGTTTAGAGTCAGCACACCATTAGTCAAATCTCCTCAGCCATGAAAAAGAGAGGGGAGGGGGGAATCAAAACAGAATATGCATGCATAAAATTCAACACATTTGTTCCCATGGTAACCATTCAGCATGTCATTCACTTGTCAAGCTGCATCAGGGCCGATGGGGTCCATTGTCTGGGTCCTGGTGAGCATGGTTGCCTGGAACAGACCCGGCCCCCTCTTCCTCCCTCTGACCGACATCCAGGTCATTCACCACGCTGTTATTTCTTTTTAATTCACATCGGGCTCTTTTTTTCATCACTAATCACACGACAAATGACCACCACGGCCAAAAACGAGGAGGGGATAATGTCGTGCAGTACTGAGGCATGGCTTTTATGATTCTTATGAATAGGTGAGGGGGGGTGCAGGATTAGGGAGAAATTCAGGGCCCCTACTCTCAGACCAACACCTCAAAGATTTCCCCCCTTAGCTTATAGATTTGGTGGGCGGTGAAGGCAGCACAGAGCCTCAACGTCTATGACTGGCTGTCAAGATCAGTTTAACAGTCACAATGGGAGAAAAGGCCATTTGACTTCTGTAATCTTTTGGAACATGCTCCAGAGTTGCTGCTGATTGGCACTGCTTTCCCCCGTGAATACCACCGTGCTGGATGTTAAGCTTGTGCGGAGGTTGTATTGGATGCTGTACGTCGCTTTAAAACACTTGTTAAGGTGCATTGTTCTTATCTCTGTCACAGAATTATTGCTCGAGGCATTGAGTGAAAGAGCGTTGAGTAACCAGCTAATTTGTTTTGCTCCAGCATGTTCTGTTTTGATGAAGCACACAATACAAACGCACACTTCCTCCTTTAGTTAATAATCTACCCAACCTTTAGCTTGTTAACTTACAAATGTGTAAACATGACTGCAAGGTGAGGTTCAACCACTCTGTTGTACTTGTTTCCATGACAACAGCAGTTATGAAACTGTGAAATGAAACCCTGTTTTGGGTGATACAGCTTAATCTCTTAATGCCTCCTCATTTAAAGCAGATCACACCTCTTGACAATGCTGTTTTTTCAGGTTGATAACAACACATTGCCAGCCATGCTTCCAAGCCACAAGGCAGCATTGATTATTTAACCCCGCGTGGTGGAGGCTGCTCTCCCAGCTCATAGTTAGCGTGTTTGTGAGCTGCAGATGGTCCTCTTGAGGACGGCTGTGAGCTGAGGCTTTTGGTTCAAACAGCCATCTCTCAACACAACAACATGGCTGCTCCAACCAATCACCTGTCTCGGCCAAATCAATATACATCAGCGGAGATAATATATGGTATCGAGCAGTGTATAAATCTGTTTCGTTGTCAGTCCATTGCAGTTTTTATTTGGTCTACTCCTGCACTGTGTTAACATGACTGAGCCCAAAACCTAAGGAGTGATTTTGTGAAAATAACACAGCATTATAGTTACATCCAGAGTGATGATACAAATTATATTTTTTATAAAGTTTTTATCATATTGACTGAGTTTTTGAATGGCATTCTCATTAGTCATTAATCACCAGGAAAGCCTTTGTACAAACTTTGCTTTTCTTTGTCCAAAGCTCAGGCAGAAATCTGGTCCTAACTTACTAATATGACAGATAATGGCATGTCTTGAAGCTATCCACACAAAAACTAAATGTCAGCTCCTTGGAAATAGAGGGGATAAAATACTGTAGCAGAATGCACAGAAGATGAGAGTTAATTAAAAAACACTTTTATAAGTGACATCTAGAGAGAATTTGGTTAATAAATGGGACTCTCTAGTCATCGGAATACTCTTAACAATATGTATAGATAAATATATATATATATATATATATATATCTCTACAGTACATGCATACATTATCTTGCTCAAGGACACGTTGTCATGTGGCTGGTTAGTGCACTTTTTAAGCCTAAAATACTATCCTGGTTATCATACAGTCATGATATTTTCTGAAGGAGATCAGTGTAGGTTTTAACCCAGACTTTAGGGTCCTCTCGTGAGCAGAAAACCACATATACAGTATTCACATATAGAAAGTGAAGAGAAAATAGGAGGAAATGTAAATTAGCTGCTGACTGTGCAGCACAGTCCAAAACCAAGATTGATGTATTTAAAAAAATGTCAACTTTTCATGACCCAAGACAAATAACTCAGTCATCATATAAGCACAAAGGGTTTTTATGTTCATTAAACTTAAGAAATATAAATTTCTGAACCCAAAAAAGAACAGTTTTATACTGGTTGTATATTTATATATATATATATATATATATATATATATATATATATATATATATATATATATATATATATATATATATGTATATACACTGAAAAAAATCCCACTGAAAATCTTTGTATTAGACACAATGGAAGATTGAACTATTCAGTAGTTCAGTTTACATCATATTTTATGCATAGTAATAGCCACGGAGTAATTTACACAGAGTTAAACCTCCCATTTACTCGTCACATAAGAGTCAAATTTGTTTTTTCATGCAGTCTGATGTGATTGAAAGCAGTATAGAATTGTTAGACAATCACATGAAGAGATTGGGGCTAAGCCTCGATGAAGAAAAAGACCCGAAGGTGCACTCTGGCCTTACTACAAAGTGGAGGGTGTGAGAAAAGGGGAGTTAAACAGTACCCAGGTTTCGCCGCTTCTTAATAATTTTAGTGCAAGTTTGGGTGTGGGAGCTGTGCCTAAATAGACGTGAGACGCCCTCGCCGCCCCTGCTCACAGCCAGCATCACGCCTAATGAGGCATTAATCGGAGGTGTGGGATGTTGCTCTTTAGAAAAGCGCCGGGTCAGCAAAGCACAATGAAGATGACAACAAAGAGTGTGGAGGCAGTGGCCCAAACGAGCGTTTCTCTGAACTGTATGCTCAGCAATCACTTCAAAAGCACGGTGACAGAATATTCACTAAATTTCAATGGAAAACATATGAAAGGGCCTTTGAACGCTTTTGTTTGTAGGTTTTCCTTTTTTTCACCAGGGTGATTAACCTCCCTTTACAACCCCACCCCCACACACGTGCACACACACACACACACACACACACACACACACACACACATCAAATCATGCAAATCGTGGAAACTATGCGATCATGTCTAATGTGTGTGTGTATAAGCATTTCTAACTAACCACAGTAGGTCCTATTTGTTCTGATGGACATGTTTTTATTCCATGAGCATTTTACAAGAGTTATTATTATTGCACACAAAAGATTCACATTTACCACAGAAAGAAATCAGCTGCTGGTCAACCCTGCTCTGAACTCTAGTGCATACTGAATAGTTTCTCCATAAACACTAGAAGGATGGAAAAAAGGCTGATTGTTTTTTTCATTAAACAGTAGATTGTTTGATATTCATGCTATTGCACCACCGTTTGGATTGCCTCTCGAGCTTTTTTTTCCCATATGTCAATTTATTTTCACTGCTCTTGGCGTTGAGAAATGAAACTAGAAGGTTAGTAAATGTTTTATTTGAGGAGAAGATGCAGAACTGCCTCTACGTTACAGCTAAAAAATAGCGAGGGTAAACTAGGTCAACTACAACATTGTGTTGGTTTTGTTCCTCCCAGTGTGAGAAAGCACATCCAAAAATAAACACTTCTCTGATGGTGCTGTGTGTTAATTAGACACAGGTTCACCGATCATAAACTGGTTTCTGTGTTTGTATGGTATTTCATATATATATATATATATATATATATATATATATATATATATATATATATAGTTCAGGCAGCCACAGATGGCTGTTAGACCAGACCATCTGGATGTGAACGTCCAGCCTGAGCGTCCCAGAGGAAGCTGCCTGTCCCCTGACACAATAAAGGACCTGAGTCTGACCTGCCTCCACACATATTTAACTATTTAATCTCTCACATGTAAAGCATAATTTTCTTTTCTTATTATTTATTTGTTATTAGACATTTGATGATTTAAATGTAGCTGGATAATGTGTGTATTTAGTGCATTTAAGTGGATTCAAATGCGACATGTCATTGATCTGTTTTGGTTATTCCCAGGCACGAGGTGTGGCTGACGGCTGACATAATTCTGCACCACACGGAAGGGCAATCGCTGATACCTTGTGTTCCCAGTCATGCTTTCAGTTATATTTATTTATACTTATTTCCTTGTGTTCCTGCTGATTACTGTGTCATTATCTCCCGTCCTGTTGCATCAATAAAATCTTTAAACCTTATAAGCTGTTCATGCCTCTGCTTTCACTTTACTGGACCACCAGCAACAATTCATACTGTATAAAACATGCATTTCATCCTATACTGTTCACAAAGTGGGTAGAAAACATACCCGTTTGATACACACTGACACTTATATTATGTTAATTCATTGCAGTTATAATTTGCTCTGGTGTATGTACACTATTGTAGATATTCAGGCATAAAGCTTGAGGTCCTCATCATCAGCATCAGGGACAGTGTGCCAGTACATGTGCTCGTCACATGCATAGTGTCTTTTCAAAATAAACTTCCATCTTCACAGGAAAAAAAAGTTAGACTTAGAGTTGGGAAAAGATCATGGTTGATGTTAACTTGGCCGAACGAGTCACATCTCTAGCAGCTCAATGAGGATACGAATGATTCAGGACTGACAGTCAACTGATTAATGAACGGACGGTGCCCTCGACCAAAGTGATGTGAAACAAGCTCTTTATACGAACAAATACAAGACCATTGCAGCTTTATATGTGTTTGAGATATACAGTGGTAAAAAAACAATACTGATATTTTATACCATATGTGGCCAATGTAATTATTTTTCTGTTATAACAGTCAAGTGACCATCTGCAACATTTCAGTGGCTGTGGGAACTCTGTGATAGTTTATACCCTTTAAATGAATTATTAAATTACATAAGGCACAACTAAAATAAAATCAATAAAGAAAATGTGCAAGAATCAGGGGGGTTTTACGTGGCATTTATCTGAAGCTGTAACCTTAATAATAACTGGAGAACAGCCCATATGTGACCAAATATTTTCAATTAAAAGAAGAAAGTTAACGATCATTGGACAATGTGGACACTATGGTGCTTTAACATAGAGTATAACAGCTAGTATTGATTTCAGTTGCCTTCCAGACACTGCCTCATCATGCCACAAATGACATTAGACTTTGATTGAAAATGCCTTTAAAGTTAACTGCTGGAGAAGGTAATTTATTTGGCTGCGCTGCTTAATTTATTCCTCCTCTGATGCACAGTCATCAGTGATCAATAATCAAACGATTTCACTGATTATGTGAAATGAAATGTGCGGCATGTTACAATGGAAATATGGGATGTATTACACGGCCGCAATAGTTTTATGGAGCAAATTAGATGAATTTCGAGAGGTGTCTGCCACTTATTCTTGATCTCTTGTTAAATGCAAATGAGCGCACTCAGTGGCATCTCAGCGAGTGCACCGTGGATCCTTTGAAAAGGGAAACAAATGGCTAAGAGGAAGGTACAGGATGGAGATGCAGGCATGAGACGGAACTATGGAGCAGGCAGCATTGTTGATGCTCCGAGCCTTTTTTAAATCCAAACATTTTCTCTTGCTGTCGACTGAATTTTTAACCTTGACCTTGTGTGTGTTCCACGATCAAAGCAAGAGACCCTTCAACTCTGAGGGAGATACTGAACACTTGTTTTTGACATGGACCTGTCAAATGCTGTTGCCGTGGCAACGTGGGCACTATGCAAAATGAAGTCTCCCTCACCATTGCCCGTTGTGTCCAGACAGTAAATTAAAAATGCATTTCACTGTCAGATTCGGCATTGTGTCATCCACTGCTTCATCTCAGAGGAGGCACACTTCATCCATCCATCCATCCATTTTCTACCGCTTGTCCTCATAGGGGCGTGGGGGGGCTGGAGCCTATCCCAGCTGTCTTAGGGTGAAAGGCATGGTACACCCTGGACAAGTCTCCAGTTCATCACAGGACACATAGAGACAGACAACCATTCACACTCACATTCACACCTACGGTCAATTTAAATTAACCAATTAACCTAATCCCCATGCATGTTTTGTTTGTGTTTGTGTTATATAACAAACAAAGATGATTCCAATGCAGTACCTTACCGAAACATGCAACAAGACAAAGCTTTTCTAATCTCAACAGTGGATTTGATAATTGTTGATGGCTGCAAATAGCATTATTTGCACTTTGCATACTTTGCATGTTGGTAAACTCCAAAAAGCAAGCAGATATTTGTCCTCCTAGTCATGCTCTCATCCCATACTATTCTTTTTTCTGCATACCCACTATAATATAAGGCCTGAACTACAGGTCCGGCTGCCTACATGGAAGATTATCTTCATGCATTGTGCATCAAGATGGGAAAAGATTAATTTGCGATTTGCAAATTTGCAAACCAGTTCATTGATTGAATCATGCACAACACATCATAGAGATGCACACAGCAGATGTTTTATTGGGCTAAGTAACAATATCATTAGCATGCTGTGTCAACATAAAATAATTTCTCATGAACAGCATAATTAATGTAACATATCTTCACAAACCTGAAATCTTATTAAAAGGCACAACTAATTTCCTTGTGCCATTATGTGGTTCTGTAATGTTTAAATATTTCTAATATAAATAATAAAATTACTGGAGCTCAGTCTGGGGGTGCCTTTTTTTTCTCCTCCCTCTCCCCATGTTATGCTGTATTCTCTTTTTTTCATCCTCTGTCTTCCCGCCCTGTATACCCACCGTGTCATATTGTTTGTATGTAATGTATATGTATGGACGGGTTGATGGCTAATTTCACTGATTGGTGACATTAAAGGCTTTCTGATTTCTGAAAATGACAATTAAATGAGTTTCAATAATCCCATAGTTATTTTGCATTAATCACTCTTATTGTCCTACTGAGTCTTATGTAGCATTTTGTATTGGTTGTGATTATGCACTTTGAAAGCCAGCTTTAGTTTGACATGAACATCTTGCCTAATAAATTATTAAACAACACAGAACCGATATTAGCTCATTGTCTGCGTGGATACAGTGTTTTAGCTTTCAAGTGCACAGTATGCTGACAATGAACTTCGATTAAGATGGATTAAAACAGCTGGCCCGGGTCTATAATGCTGTTAACAGTAGTCTTGATTTTATTAGAAACTACAAATGAAGCTTTAAGAACTGCAAATTTGCTCCTCGTTAATTTGGTTGCAATCATCAAGAATCAAGAATTAGTTGTTGACTAAAGAGAGTTTTCTCTCATGGCAGCAAAACGCTGGCAAGGCTGGGAGAGCTAGCTATAAATACCCAAGAGAACAAAAGAGCAATTGACTGCTGCAGTGTAGGTGTTGCTCCATCTGTTAAGACAACAGAGATCCTTCCTTCTGGATTCTTTATAATTCACACAAGATATTCAGCAGCCATTTGATGAGTCGAGACAGAAATTCTGACCTCAGACAAATGGAAAGACGTTTCATGTGGAGATATAGCTGACAAACAAAACATGCAGAAAATAAGACCAAAATGTTTGCTAAATGTTCCCTCATGGGGTGCTAGGGTTGAAAATCAAAGCTTACACTATACGTTTAAATGATTTTTAACTCATTGAGTGCCATTGACGTATTTTAAATCTGACGCTTGAGTGCCGTCAACGTAATAATATGTCAAAGTGTTCTTTTGGCAGTGGGTTGCCGATCGCAGTCTCCTGCAGCCTGTGGGTAATTTTGGGGCTTCTGGGAGATGCAGTTGGAGCATAAACAGACAGTATAAGCCACAGAGATCAAAGCAGGAAGTGGAGACGATTCTGTGGGTCGATATTCTGTGGGTCTAGAAATATGACCCAAAATGGGCAAAAAACGCAGACACGACATTTTCAGTTTTATAAAACAGCTGGCACTCCGTGAGTTAAAGTGGACAGTTGCTCATTTCCAGCTTCATGATCAAAATACACATCATTTTTTCTCATATGTTTGGCCTAAACGAACCAGTGTTCACCTTCTGTCTGATATAATGAACATAAATGAAATAAGGTGCACCTGTGCAAAGGTACTTTGAAAGTTGTTGATGGAAGGGGCATTATATTCCATCTGATTGGCTTATCAAATGTCAAAAAATGGATGTTGACAATTTTTCACAATATGTCCCCTTAAACCTGCACTGAGCATTTTTTTGTGAATGGAAAAAAACATTCCATTCTGCCTACTTGGGTTGAGGTACAACCACCATCTTTGCCTAAATTATTTCAAGCTTCACTCTCAGTCATACACAGACTGCAAATGCACTGGAAGGGACCAAAATACAAGAGCACTATGCAGAGTATTATTATTATTCAGTGTTTTCAGAGTCATAGTACAAAATATTCTGTGGGTCTGTGACTCAAAATGGGCAAAAATGCTGGAACAAGGCACTTTCTGTTTTATAAAACAGCTGGTACTCAATGAGTTAAACAAACTTACAGAAGCAAGCTGTGACTTCCATCTAGTTCTGTGTATTTTACCAGCAGAACACTTGATCCTGGCAAGGACTCCTGCAATTCTTTTATATAAACTCTATAGCTTGCACTACACTATACACTGCAGTGAGCCTTGAATGGTGACATTGCCATAGAGACATATTGACAACTGTGTACAACACAGCACATAATACTGACACATATGGTAGAAGGACAATAGGACCTCAAGTACAGCGCAAAGGGTCAATGCAAGACATACAGTATGCCTGATGTCAAATGGAATACTCACTCTTCAGTGACTTATATACTTGGATATTTGGCTACAGGTCTCAACCAGTGCAATGTCATTTATATAAAAATGATTTTAATGAACTAGGAAAGGTTTGTTGACGACAGTAAGATAGGGTTTCATCAGTTTCATTGTGAACTGGTTGACCGTTCTGGTGCACCTGCATTCAATGAAGCAATCATTAACAGTCTCAGAAAATATGAGAGCCTGCCAAATATTGGTGCTTAATTATCATGTAAAGATTTGGATATTGAGCAGTGAGCCAGCAGCTGTTTCCCTAAACATGAATGTCTGCCTCACAGGGAAATATCCAAAGCACTTGAAGTATGTTTGAACACTGCGTTTCAAAGATGGAAAAAGATCTGTCAGACCAAATGTACAAATACAGTCATCTACAGGTGCCTAATTAGAGTGATCTAGGTCATTTCCAATTAGATCTAGGTCATCTCCAGTGTGGCTTCTCAATTCACTTGCACCTTCTGTAGTTTTAAAGTTTTTTTAATCATAAACCTGTGGTGAGCCTGGGTTTTCGTTTCTGCTCTGTATTCCTAGTTGTTGCTTTTTTTCATTCCTCGTTGCTGAACATTATTCTTACGCATTCAGCAAACACGGAGCAACGTTACATTTCATTTGAAGTTGTGTTTCTTTTCTGGTGAGTTCAATATTCAATGTAACCTTTAGCTCTGTTTTGTTATCCACCAACTCTTGGGGGAAATATCTGGCTCATTATCTAGCTTCACACAGCAAATGCTGTTTGAATAACACACGCTGCATGTACAAAGAGCAAAAAAAGTCCTTGTGTGAAGGAGGACGACCGGATGGATGGGCTGAACAATCACATGATTGCCTTATTTAACGTGTGAAACGAAAAGTCGTTGGCTTATTAGTGAAATTATGTATGGAAATTAATTTACATAGCAGTCATATTTATTTTAACCCAAACCACAATATTCTCCTAAATTTAAAGTAGTTTTATTTGACAGGACAAGATTTTGAGGTTAAATATAATATTGGTAAATATAGGAATTATAGTCTCTTAGTCTCAGAGGTGTATCAGATCGATAGCAGTTCAGCTGAAACATACATTCACAATCTATAGAGCTGTCAAGTGATTCTTCATCATATAGTAATTTCATTCATCATTAACTCACTGAGTGGCAGTCGTTTTATAAAACAGAAAGTGCCTTGTGCCAGCATTTTTAAGACCCACACAATATTTTGTACTATGTCTCTGAAAACACTTAATAGCTCAAATGAAAGTAGAGACTCTCTATTTCATCATGAAAAAAATCTTTGTTTTTCCCTTGTTCCATTCTTGTTTTATCAGAGGTAGAGGCCATTTTCACCAAAATCACCACTTTTTGTCCAGAATCCATCCGTTTTGCTCTCTAATCTCGATCATCTCCACTTCCTGCTTTGATCTCTGTGGCATATACCTTCTGTTTATGCTCCGACTACATCTCCCAGAAGCCCCAGTGTTAATCACAGGCTGCTGATCAGCAACCAGCTGCTGAAAAAACACTTTGACATATACGTCTGGCACTCAAGCGTCAGATTTTAAATGACGTATAAATATGTCAATGACACAAAGTGAGTTAATATATGATTAGTGCAGCTTTAAGGCATTGAGCAACGTAATGTCCACTGTGTGTATGCTGTGTAGAGTAACTGTGTTGGTATCCATTCAGGGAGCAATTATAATGCAATAGTGACCCAATGATTTTCTTTCAGTACTGTCTTTAGGACTTACAGGTTCCTCTATTTAAGCATGTGGTACATCAGAAACTGCTCCAATGAGTCATTCAGGAAGCCTCTGAAAAACAACCATTCTTGTTTTGAGAAATGGATGGAAAAACACTCATAACATGCTGCTTTTTTGTACCAAATGTTCAGGCAGTGAAAGATGTGTTCAATAAAATAAAAAGTCCAATAAATAGTATATATGAAAAAAGCAAATTGGGTGGTTTACTGCTGCAGTGAGACAACAATAGTAACCAAAGCAGTGCTGTGAAAATGTATTCTGCTATCATTTCCTACTTTAGATGTTTTTTGTTATAGTAATGAACACAATTATAATCCATTCTGTAGCAAATTTAATGGTGCGGGGCATTTCATAATAATACGTTTCCACAGTGCCAGCCGCTTCTTTATATAATGCTTTGATAATGAGCTGTATATATAACCATGTGTTCTGTGAATTGTCGTGCTTTTTAGGATGCAGCGACAGGCACAGAGAGAGGCCTCTACTTCATTAGCTTTCAAGTTTAGACCTGGTAATTGAAATCCATTAGGGCGATCGAAAATGGATCTGATGGTAAATGTAAAGCGATTTTTTTGTGGAAGAAGGGACAGGCTCTTGAAACACATGTGAATTTGCATATATATATATATATACGTATATATATATACGTATATATATACGTATATATACATATATATATATATACGTATATATATATATATATATATATATATATATATGTATATATATATATATATATATATATATATATATATATATATATAAATGTGTGTGTGTGTGTGTGTGTGTTTGTGTGTGTGTGTAATTCATTCACGCTTGTGCAGCTATAGAGAGAATAAAAGGAGGAGAGAAGGTAAGGGTGGGGGGGGGGGGGGTGAAATAGTGGAAAAGAGAGAGAGAGAGGGTGAACTGAGTGTAGTAATATCCATTAGATTTATTGTGGTGCAATTCCCAGTCCCTCCAGTTCTGCCTGAGGGGGACTATATTACATTTCATCACAGTTTCATTTTCTCCTGCAGATGAGAAATGGGAGTTCTGTTGCAGTAATGTAGCATGTATGTGCTAAATCTCACCTCTAATAAAATCAAACACCATCACAACTCCTGGCACTTTTGCTACAGCTCCATGACAAAATGAAACACCACCTGTTATCGTATCAAAACCGGCTTATTAGAACATAAAAATCAAACACACCCGAGGAATGGGAATGAGGATAATGAATATAGGAAGTAATGGGATGTGATGGGAGGACTGGCCCTTAAAGGCTTTATTCCCTAAGTGCAGTAAATATATAAATTAACAGTGGCATCACATGTTAACATCCCAGACACACAGGAGTAGTTCAGACTATCTCTTAAGAAAAATAAAATTACAGTGAGGTGTGTTGTATTTGAGACTTCAAATAGGAAATCAATGACTGGGTGTAACAGTTGGCTATTCAGATTACAGGTATTTGATATGTTTGACCCATGTCAATAACTAGAATATGCTCTGATTTTATTTCCTTTTTCGTGAGTTTGGATATGGATATCATTACACACACTTATTACTTATTATTCATACTTTGCTTCTGAATCCCACAGAATAGAAGCTGATTTTTGGTAATGTAACAAGATAGTCATGGTCACTGACTTGAAATATCATGTTTGTATTATTCCCGTATTATAACATATCTACAATAATGTCATAGTTGGTGCAGAAGCATCATTCAGTAGTTTTATTAAAAGCAGAAGTACATAAACATGCGGCAAGGTTAGCAGCAGGAGCAAAAGTTGTAGAAAAAAATAGCATCTTAGGTCTGTGCTGAAACAGTAAATTAGTAAAATATTTACTTTACATATGTGACTTTTTTTTCAGAAACACCTAGTTATTCATCACTGTAAACTATACTCTACTGTATGTGCTGACAGAAAAAGCATAGCAACAGTAACCAACACTGACGTTGGTCCACTGTGAGGATTTGCTGGGATTTTTTTAAACAATATGAACAGTACATGAACGTTTCCAAGCTTCAAACTGGGCTCTTACAACTTATCATTAAGTCTTTGTCACCATTCTATGCATTTTACAGAAAATATATAATATAAAAAATATATTAAAAAGAAATATATAATTTCATTAATTTATTTTGAGCTATTAAAATTTGTGGTGCCAATTTAAGATGAATATTAATACTACAAGTGAATTTGAAACAGCAGAGGTTGCATTAGCAGCAGTATATTCTAGAAATATAGAAATAGACCACTGCTCTTTATACTTCCTTATTCATGTTCCTTATGCAGGAGATATACAAATTACTGCACATTACTGTAAGTATGGCTACAAACAGCATATGACTACAGTACTAGTAGCAGTAAAACTGATAGTAGAATATAAAGGAACAGTATTAGCAGTAGTAGTAGTAGTAGTCCTGCAGCAGTGTTGAGAGTGTTAGTATGTCGTGCGTCTTGCTGGCAGTGGCCTCATAAAGCAGCTCATTAGCCAGCAGAGCCGTGGGGTCAGTTGCTTTAGCTTGATATTGTGTGTCAGTGTCAAATAGCTGACAACAGGTGGGAGAATATAATCATGGATGCACAACTAATAATACCAACTGCTAAGTATATCAGTTACCGCATACACAATGGACAATCACTGCTAAATGGGAACGCAAGCGCTGTGACAGCAATGCTATCAACACCGACTTTACTGTCTTTGTTTTATCTGGAGCAAATCCAGTCAAACGCATTTGATCTACACTGAGGGAGTGTTGGGAAAATAGGCGTGAGGAAACAAAAGAGCAACGGCGGAGAAGAGAAAAGGCGAGAGAGTCGGGGTAAAAATCATTTTCTCTGCTCTGTTTTGTCAATTTCAGAGTGCCATCTCCCGATAGTCATTAAATAAGTTGTGTTGTTGTTTTAATTATCGATAGTAAAGCAATCTGTTCATAATTACAAACATTTGCTTGTGGCAATTACAAACAGTGGCTGGTAGCAGTTTAATTTGCCCGCTCTAATCTTGTCTGTAATTAGAGCACACACAAGCAGAGCACCCGACTTGTTCAGCTCCAAGGCAAACAAGACAAGACTGAAATTCCCATTAGAACAAACTGCTGACTGCCTGCGGCACACAGACCTGCCTTCACTGTAAACATTTTGTACATTCTAATCCATTTGTTTAGCTTTACAATGCCATCGCACTGATGTGGCAGGTCTCATTTCACCCTCTCTGTAAAAAGAAAGTCAAAAGAAATTGGAAAAATATTTCATGATATTGCACCACGGCACCAACAGGGACTACGAGTTGTGTTTATTCATGCTGAAAAAAGGCTCATCTTAGATCATAACACCTACATCAATATGAGCTGTAAAGTGCACATCAAGCAGGCATAAACAGGGTTATCATTATCATAACAGTAAATCAGAATCCAGCCTGCGTACACTCACTGAATTTAAGAGCTGCATGTTGATGGGTGAAGCCAACTCTTCACTGTGTGTGTGTGTTAAAGGCTATATAAATGGCATTAATAGAACAATTTGTTCAAGAGGTCGCTCCTCCTCTGTGCTTTGTTTACATATCTGTAAGCAGTGGTGTAGGTTACGTGATACGCAGGTATATGCCGCACACCCACTAGAAAACACCTAGAATTACAGTATAACCACTACAAATGTGCACAGATACGTATCAACATGGATTCTAGGGGTCTATGATTGACAGGAGCCCAGAGAGGCCCCTGATACAATTATAATACTGACCAAATGATATGACAGTAATAAAACCACAGTCACACATACGGTTTATTTACAATGTATTGGTAACACCAAGTTTATTTGCTTTATTTGCAACTCTCTATGTACATAAAATGGTTCAGTCCAGCTGCTCCATCAGACAGCCTGCAGGGCGCTAACAGACAGCGCGACAAGCTAGTGGAAGAGGAGACGGCAGGATGTCTCAAAAGTGAGAGAGTTAAAAAAGAAAAGTAAAAAAGTTCAGACAGCAGAAAGAAGTTAAGAGTCCACAGTTTGTCACCCAGTTCTGTCATAGGTGAGGTTGAAATGTTAGTGGTTCATGTGATGGGAAGTTCTGGAACATTAGCCTGTTAGCTATTCCTAGCTTTGTCCATAGTTTATAAGCTAGCTCACTTTTCTCTCCATATTAGCTCACATTTCTGAAGAAAACTCTGAGTTGTTCATTCAGTGCTTCCCCTACCTACTAACTGTGTTGTTGTTCTTTTCACGAACATGGGAATTATAGTCAAAAATATCACTGAAATGCATAGTTTTTTTTATAAAACAGTATCAGAATTTTCCACTAAGGGGGGACTAGTAACATTTCTTTTCATGGGCCCAAAATCCCTGCGTACTTCATACAGCCACACATGGGGTCAGACTAGAATAAACCAGACTACACCACTGTCCTTAAGTGCATTTCAGTGCATGCTAGTCTTTCTGATGTTTGCCCCACTAGTTAGCTAATCTGCACCGCTGCGCCGCCCCAACTGACAGTGTTTTCTTTTAGCATTGTTTGCTAGGTTTAAAGTGATAGTTCAGAATTTTGGACATAGGGCCTCATTTCAAGTGACCCAGAGTGTTGGAGACGTGTGGAGACAGTTTTCAAAAAAATTCATTCAGTCCTTCTAGTTGCAGAGTTCAATGGTGCGAGGCTAGCGCAAGTCAATGAGACTAGTTTAGCCTGCCATAAAAAAAGTTTTACCCACTCCACAGTGCACCCGAGGCAAATCAGTTATAATAACAGACTACCAATGCAAATGTCTGTGTTGATAGAATAATGTTTGAAGTAAAACCAACCTTGCATTTTGAAGCAGCAGCAGCGCCCTACTCTTCCTGGTACTAAGCTCAACAGCGGCGGACTGATATCACCTAGCAGCTAGGTTACCGGAGCTATAATAGTTTGTTTACCTTGCATTCCTCCTTCATCTGCATTTGTGTGCATTTTCCACACTGGCACCACCAGTCTCTGGTTCTTCTGTCTCGGTTTTCTGCAGCTTCAAAAGCAACGGATGTTGCTATATCTTTTCTATCAATGACAGCTGCATGTAAACAAATTATTATAGCTCCGATAACCTAGCTGCTAGGTGATATCAGTCCGCCGCTGTTGAACTTACTGTGTAGTGGGTAAAACTGTTTTTAATGGCAGGCTAAACTAGACTCATTGACTTGTGCTAGCTTAGCACCAGTGAACTCTGCAAACAGAAGGACTGAATGAAATTTTTAAAAAACTGTCTCCACAAGGGTCCAACACTCCGACTCACTTGGAAATGTGTCCAAAATTCCAAACTAGCCCTTTACAGCTGGCTGTAGAGAGCCGTGAAAAGATATGTTCTGAAACTAATCCCTAGGTTATATACAGAGCTTAACCCAGTGTGAGGTGTTTACCACCACTGCATAGTAACAGGAGCATAGGTAACAGGTAGCACATCCTCCTCTCCACCATACCAACCAGAAGAAGCCTGGCAGGGCATCCTTCTGTCCACCACGCCAAACAGGAGAAGCCTCCACAAGATATCCTTTTCACCACCACATCACAGTATTGCTGTTTAGCATTTTTTTATCTTTCTGTAATGTGAATCCACCAGTGTGAATTTTCAAATGTACTGTTATATGTAAAAAAAAAAAACAGGAAAAACTGCAAAGCACATTATTATTTTTTGATTAAGATGCCAAATTACTAAATATTTTTTTCCTTGCATTCCTGAACATAAAAAAATGTTTTAGTGGTTGTATGTCATCCTTGATTCATTTCTGAGAGAACATTTCTCAGAGAATTCCAATTCTCAACTTTGGGGATAAAATCATGAATTCAGGTTGAAATTCTTCACTCCTGTTCAAAATTGTGAAGCATAGGGAAGTCAGTAAGAAAGAGTCTAGAATACTGAGACAAATAGGGCAGGTAGTCTAATAAATTTGTTAAGCACTGTGCACATAGGATATATAAAGTGTATATACAGTATGAAAGTACACACACACACAAACCTGCGTGCAAATACAATACTACTATAGTGTCAGTGTTTTAATAGATACACTCTTTCCTCCTCTTCCATGCCAGCTTCAGTGGGGGGGGCAAATGGTTTTACAAGGCAGGAGATGTGTGTCCATCATGTATCTACTTGGAGTCTCTTCTCACATGACGAGTACATGTCAAGAAATCGCTCTCAGAGGTCAGCTTGGGGATGTTGTGTCAAGCTGCAGTGGGAACATGAGAAGATGACATGGTGGGAAAGAGGACCGTTTGTTCTGTTTGGCTGCAGAACAATCAGATTGAAGGAAAGGTTGTATTTGGAGTACGACTGTATGTTCATGAATTCCAGGCAAGAATTGCATGTGCACTTATGTGCCTACACATATTTTCTCTCTCTCTTTTACCGTAATAACTACATCTTCCACTATCACTGCGACCCTCATTCCAGTCTGTCTGTCTGAGGCTCTTTTTTCCACTCAGATGCTTGCTATTAATTCCCTTCAGAGGCTGCTTGATGGAAGGCTAACAACATTTTATATTGTTGATACACTTCTGACTCGAGCTGCATGCTCTCAATTACTGATGAAAGATAGCTGGTAACCTGGTTACAAATGGGCTTCACTGTTTAGATGATGTCAGGCACCTTTATCAAGCTGAGATGAAAATAGAGAGGGGGCTGTCTGTGGACCCCTTCAGCTTCCTCCAGCGCCGATGTTATCCTCCCGTAAAGAGATGCTTAACTGCACATCCAGGTTGGCTTGGTGCCATTCCAATCTGGTCTAAGTGATTATCATTCATACCGTCTCCCTGCAGAGACACTGACACCAGCTATCTGGGAGATTCCCCCCAGCCCAGTCAATTAAAGGACCAATCCGTAATTGAGATAATTGTGAAGCCCCCTCTTGAGAGATTGTCACCTCACTACTAGGTCTGTTGCACTGAAGATTTTTTTCTTTTTTTCTATATTCTCTGAGGGAGTTTTATGCATTTTGATCTTGTTGGGTTTGTTTACATGCTTGTAGATTTCATGGTAAGTAGAAAATACGACAAAGAAAATGCAGCTTGTCCTCAGAACGCCGATGGTCAAATAAATATGAGACTGCATTTATAGACAGTTTGATTTTCTCTGGTGCTAAACACGATAGCTCTGTTTTGATATACACTGCACAATTTTGAAGGCACAGAGAAATGTAACAGTGAAAGAACAACAGTCTTCATTTTCCCAACAGTCCATATTGACTCCAATTTTAAAATGTTTTCACTCAAGAAATGCATCTGCACACTAGAAGAAGAAAAAAATATACATATCAAAGCAAATATTTGATGCAGAACAAAGGATTTAATCCATTTCTGAAGCACGTCTTTGTTATGCAACATGTAATAAAGGCTTCCTCCACTTGGCTTTCTTATTATTATATTATTATCACTGGTAGTCATAACTTGTCATTAGATTAGAGCCAGAGAAAGCTCTAGAAGTAAAAAATAAATGGATGTTTTTATATGAGTGGCTTTGTGAATGTTTCTGCACCCTGGGTCTGTGGCCTGAATACAAATGCAAACTGTTACATAATGAATGAGCGCTTTACTCTGGGAAGAAAGATTAGCAGCTGACCCCTTTTACATCATCATCTTATTTCAGGAACCAGAACCTCTCGGGCTTCTGCGCTGCATTTTCTCCTTCAGCCTTCACTTACTTACATGTTGGTATGAAGAGTACAAGAAATTAGTATTTTGCATATGCACAATGACGATGGGTTTATCATGAGATGTGTCACGTAATGCCGCTCTTGCACACATTTTATAGCCCTGTAATGAAATGAGATGATGGGATGATCAGAGGAGATTTAAGTGTCTCTCTAGCTTACAAGTGAGGGTCAACAAATAAACACAGGCTTCTGGTTCGTGAACTTAATGAATAAATCATTGAGCATGACCCCCCTACCTTCCCCCAAACGCACACATCAATCCATTGCCCATCACAACAGAAGCTACACAACCCCCCTCTCTCTACCCTTGGACCTTTGCACATCTGCTACCATTACATAGCCTGGCCTATATTCACGTTGCTGTTCATTATATTGTGTCACGGTGTGCTCTGGGTCTCTGCCAGCAGAAATTAAACTCTTCAGAAAAGATAAACATCATATTACTTCATTACCCTTTTAAAACACATGCAAATTAGAGCCATTAACCCCCCCTCCCTCCTCCCTCCGTCTTCCTCTCTCCTGAGCGATGAAGTTTGTCTGGCCGGTGTTCAGTCATTTCCCTTTGTCACAAACTGACCGTGAATGGGTCGAAGCATGCGGCTCTGCCCTGCTCGTTTTCCACCTCTGAATTAAACATTAATGCAGCTTGACAGCAATAAATAATGTTTATCACAATGGGGATCTAATAATGATTTGGCTGTGCTCGGGCTCCTCATCAGAGCCCATCAGCTGACGAATATGGCAGCGTGATTATGCCAGCAGCTGTCTCTGACAACTGTATCTAAATCACTCCAAGCGCCTCGACTTCTCTTTTGATCTCCTGAATGCACGTCGTTATTGCAGAGTTGTCTTTCCATTCCTCTCTGTTCTCTTTTCGCAACCTAATTACCGTCCCAATCACAGATACAATTATGCTGTCATTAAAGCCATCCTGGTGCTTATATTTAGTAGATCTCTTAGTTTTACAGCATATCAGGATGTACAGCAATCAACCAAAAGCCCAGGACTGAACATTTCATTGTATTAGATATCATTTGCTGCTCATTTTGTGTTTCGGTGTGTGGACTTTGGCAGCCATGTTTGATTAAAATCCTGCTTGTGTGCTCCGATCCCTTTCCTCTGGTGAAGACTGTATAACATTTTGGTTTAATGATGAAAGTTATTTCATTTAACATTCACAAAAGAGTTTTCCTCTGCGAGTTAATTGGTGCCTCTGCGTATAGTTTTGAGACTGTTGGAATATAACCATAAAATGCATTAAATGCTGTCCTCAGAACTTAGGCCAGCGTGTGTGTTTTTGAACGCTCATGTGTGTTTACGCATATGCATTCAAGCATGCACGTACACATAACATCTGTCCAGTATTATTATGCTTGTGCCCACCCATCCTTCTGAGTCACAGTGTGCGATTCCACGGCACAGAGAGACACTGAAGTCAAATAGAACATCATGATGAGAGTATTCTTCAGCTCCGCTTTTGATCTTTCTGTCTCATATGACAGAAAAACACTATTCTCAGACAAGTCTCTTTTTTGATCTCAAAAGGCATAATAAAAGTCTTGGCTATGTGCCTCTAAGATAAGATACCCATCAGACCTTGTGAAGATGAAAAATATCAAAGATAATTAGAGCGAGGGCGAAAAAAAAGATAATTAAATTGAACGCTGGGAATGTTAACGGCATGGGCTTCGTTTAATAAGCACATTCATTAACCACAGTGCTGTATCAGTATTGCGTTTGTGTTTGATTAATAATGAGCGGGATCCATTTAATGAGAATAAAACATTCATCATAAACACACATGAATCAAGTAATGGTATTTCTTTGGCAAATACTACAATTGGATCTCATCAAACTCTCTCCATTCAGTGGTATCCTGCATGTTAATTGAAATGCCTTAGAAGCCGTCAAAATGTGTTCAAGTTAATCATTTAGTTTGATTCACAGTTCGTCTAATCTCTGTCTGTGGGAAATGAAAAGTCCAGCCAAAGAGTGTATCAATTGTGCCTGATGACTGGTCTGAGTCACCTTTTATACTTGTGACTGGTTGTTAGCTTCTATTGCAGAATGGGTATCAGGAGGCCACACACAGCACCAGCTCATTAATCTTCCATGAAACTGCAAGGAAATAGAGTTCAGAATCAGGACCGAAGTCCCTAAAAATGGCAATAGGCTTTCTGCGAGTCCTGAACAAAGCATGGCAGAGCTGCTGTTGCATGGATCCCATAAGGCCAAGATCCTCACTGCTTTAAGGGTTGATAATTATCTGGTATTTAGGTTGGCTCAAACTGAGCGGTATATTTCTGCTCTTTCTTGTTTCTGACACAATGGATCTACTGTAAAAGCCTCACTCAGAACCTTAATCACATTTAATGTGTCAGATGTTTTCAAGAGGCAGCTCAATCATTTCAGATGAGCTGTATACTGTGACTTTATTCTGTGGATTTTTGCTGTTTTTAAAGGGAAAAAAATATATTTTAGTTGTTCTTTGGAACATTTAAAGGTGCTCCATATGATATCCAGAGTTGAATACAGCAGCAAAAACCTATTTTAGCCACTGGCTAACTTACATTCGCTGTGCTCATATGGTGGTAACAGCTGATAGCACTGCCTGCCGTGTGCATAAAAACAGAGAAACGATCCAGTGAGTGTCAGTTCTCCAGGCAAACATGCCTGGCTGGTGTGGGAGATCAGAGGAAAATGAACAGACTAGCTGGATATGATTGAAAGGCAACAGCAACTCAAATAACCACTCCATACGTGAAACCTTAAAGACGATGGGCTCCAGCAGCAGAAGACCACATCGGGTGCCATTTTTGGTCAGCTAAGAACAGGAAACTGAGGCTACAGTTCACCAAATTGAACAATAGAAGAAGAAAAACATTGCCCGGTCTGATGAGTCTCCATTTTCGCTGAACATTCAGATGGTAGGGATAGAATTTGGAGTTAATATCATGAAAGCATGGATCCATCCTCAACGGTTCAGGCTGCTGGTGGTGTAACCAATGCCAACCACAATGGACCATCTTCTGATGGCTACTTCTAGCAGGATAGCACACCACCTTACAGAGCTCAAATAATCTCAAACTGGTTTCTTGAACATGACATTGAGTTCACTGGACTCCAACTGCCTCCACAGTCTCAGTACAATAGAGCACCTTTGAGATGTGGAGCTGACAAATCTGCAGATTTCTGATGCTATCATGTCAATATAAAGCAAAAAAAATTCACAAAGTATGAATGTAGGTTGTTTTTTAAAATAATAATGGTGAAACGTTTTCTAAAAGTTCAAACTTTGGACAACACAAGAATAGAAAAATAACTTTCATAAAAGGTTTGTATTCAGTCAGAGCTGCATGTAATGAATTTGATTATAAATAGGACTTTTAAAAGGGTTATTCAAAGCCCACTCGAGAAGAGTAAACATCCGCTATGACAGGCAGCTGTTTTCACTCGTATCGCTCACTACACTTGACTGGACTCTTCAAAGCACTTCTTAAATGAAGAATGATACGGAGATGCCTGTGGCAAGCGGAGAGCATCTTTGACTGCATACAAACTAGCCTGCACCGGCACGCTGTATCTGACGACTGGTGCCTGCTCCAGTTCAGAATAAGCTTACTTAAAGACATGGCAAGGAGCCTCACCCTAATCTACTCCTCACAATGCAGCATTCATGGCAAGTCAACAGTCTGATGTTTTATGCATTTGGAATAGATGGAGTGAGTCAAAACACTTATAAGTTGTCACTGGTGTTGTGTAGAATTTAATCTGTTTTCAACTGACTCACACCATGGAAATGAATGAACGGCTACTGGTGTGAAATGTCTGTTCAAGCACACATGTATGCATTGCCAAACCAAGAAACCCCATAAACACACATTAGACCCATTTTACAGGCATACAGTAGCCATGCGGTCGCACAGCAATCATAACTTAATTATTGGTTACAGTATAAAATCTATAATTTTATTATGTCATACAGGGTTTTCCTGAATTAATACTTGTATATACTACACTGTTTTAGATTTTAATGCATCAGCATCAACACAGTCCAGATTTCCTCAACTATTCCTTGCTAATTTTCATATTAAATATCATTATTTGTATGTGAAAGGACTCTCTTTTTAGAGATGAAGCCACAACAAAAATTATTATTATTATTATAACGCAGCACTTCTTAGCTCCTTGTTTTGATTGACCGGCCACTAGCCTTAATGTTTTGCTTCACTACTGCCGTTAACCTCATTTCCAGCAGCAACAGAAGTTCTAAAAACACACTGACACAGTTATCGGCTATTTGATGAACATGCCTACAACAAACCGATATTTCCCTCAGATGGTGGAGGAGACAAGTCTGGGCCCGCCCATACTTCCTGTGACGCTTCACAAAATTTTGCGACCAAGTCAGTCTGGCCAGGCTGCGATTCTCTTCAATTTCAGATTCATCTAGAAATGGGGACCAATGACAATCTAGCATTTCCAACAGCTCGATTGAGACGTGTTTGAGGCAATGACGCTCACAGATCTGGATCAAGCAGTTTTCATTGCTACGCATACGACAGAGGAAAGAGTGGTCTGATTGGTTGAAGCTTCGACCAGTAGCATACAGAGGCAATTGATAGATGCGTGTTAAGCCCACCCTCTGAGAACTCGGTTTACAAGGCAGTTTGGCCAGACTACGCTCGCAGAGCAAGTAGTCGCGATAGCAGGCTCGGTGGAGACCAAAACAGAGCTAAAAAAAAAAAGAATCCTAACTTAAAATGAAGGCAAATGCATCTCCTTATATGCTGTGTGAATGGACAACAGTTTGATATAAAATGAAAAGGTGATGCATACTGTATGCACAGACTTAAATGCCAGTGTTGAACTTCAAAACTCAGTTCAGTTATTAAATGTTTAAAGGATAAGACTGCAGATACTACTATGTTGTTACTGTCAACAACCCCAAAATATACCAGTCAGTTTCTCTCAATGGTTTCCTTTTATCTGCCTGTCTCAGCCCCAAGGCTATTGGTTCCCACTGAAGATGAAAAACAGATCACAAATAGACATGCATTTCAAATTTTCATCCAAGTTATTTCTTACTTGAAAAAGAGTAAATGGTGTATCTGTTGGGGAATATGTTTAGTTGTGGATTTAGTGCGCTAGTACGGTGATAAGACAGTGTATGTCGAATAAACTCAAAATGTGTTCGCTTTAATGAAGGAACATGTTAGCCAATGAAATGACATTGCTAATTCAATGTTATTGACCAACAGTGGAGGTCTATGGTGCAGAAAGAGTCATGTGAAGCTTTGGCTATACAGACAACATTTGCTAGTTTTTAATAGCTTTTTGCTTTTGGCCATTTCTAGGATTTATTGATAACTGAAAATTGCTCAGTTTTTTTTCCTGCCATTTTTGCTGTAAACGCTTCACCTCTTGTAGAGTGGAGCAATTTACAGAAATTTATTTAGCTTAACTGAGCTTTATGGAATTTATATTATAAATAAATAACATAGAAACAGTTTCAATATATGATATTATAATATGCAGAAGTGAAATATGTTAAAGAAAGTGAATAACACGAGATGCTTTGATAGTTTCGGGGCCCCTGCTGGCTACAGATTTGCTTATGCCTCAGGCTGTCTATGCGTACTCAGACCGTGACACATTTACATCCACTCATACACATATACATACATGTTTACCCAACACTCCCAAAGTGGAGTGAAATGTAACTGTATGACGTAATACCCCTGATATAAACAGAGATGCTTATGAAAAGCCTACTGCTGACCTCAGTCACTCGACTGGATCTAAAACACTTGTTGGCCAAGCGTTTTCAATTCCAGGCACATCTGTTTACATATCGTATGATGTTTGGATTACACTGCAGACAAATCCCCATGGAAAACTGTTTTCATAAATGGCTGTTTACTGTTGCATTAGTATAATATAATCCTTTGCTGCTTAGTTTCCATTGTGAGAAATTATGAATCTGTTATAAGGCTCCAGTGACATCTAGATTTAATTTCCTCCTATTGCTCTTTCTCCTTGAGAATAGCCTCCTCCTGGTCCAAACATACCTACCTTTACAAGCTTCCTGGTATTCAGACCAACTCCTAATGGAGAAGTAATATCATCCTTTTCCATGTCCACATCTTTTCGCACACAGCAGGGATTTGTTTCATTTATGTAACAATGAAAGCAGCTGGCAGAGTGCCCACATGTTGCTAAATGGAAAACAGACGCCAAGAAGCAAGGTGCTTTTTTAAACGCCGATGGAGAGAGACACCAGAGAGCGCTTGTGGGGAAGAATGAAAGAATTGGACGGCAGAATAGAAAAGCAATCAATGCCGCTTTTTGTTGCGAGTAACTTTTACCCAATAGCTCTTCCGCTCTAGAGGCGTTTGTGAAGTAAATACATGAATCAAGTTTAACTATAGAAAGGCAGAGTTACAGAATGCAGAAGCAGCCGGCGCTCCAGTGAGAAACAATCGATCAAGCAAAGACACAAGTGCTTTGCTCAACGCCAAACCTTGCAGCTGTGTGAAACATTATATGCCTTGGTCTCTATGCAAAATAAACACCACACCCACACATGTAAATGCTGTCTATCTCATTTACACTATGTGTTTCAGCAACAGCTGCATTCACTGAAATGTCCAGATGCTTTAGGACCATCTGCAAAATGTGATCACACATTACAGGGTGTGGGAAAGTGTTGGTGGACTGAGTTGAAGTTGTACCCCGTGCTTGGTGTCCAGAAAGTGAAGGTTATTTTAATACTTTGAGTGCCATTGACGTATTTTGATGTCAAAGTGTTTTTTCCCCGCAGCCTGAGTAATGCTGGGGCTTCTGGGAGATGTAGCTGGAGCATAAAATAACGGTATACGCCACGGAGATCAAAGCAGGAAGTGGAGACGATCGAGATTAGAGAGCAAATGGACGGACTATAGACTAAAATTGACGTTTAGGGTGGGAATGGCCTCTACTCTACCTCTGATAAAACAAGAATGGAACAAGGTAAAAACAAGCATTTTTTTTTCATGATGAAATAGAGAGTCTCTTCTTTCATTTGAGCTATTCAGTGTTTTCAGAGACATAGTACAAAATATTCTGTGGGTCTTGAAATATGATTAAAAATGGGCAAAAAAACACTGGAACAAGGCATTTTCTGTTATAAAACAGCTGTCACTCAATGAGTTAAAGTGGACATATGCTCATTTCCAGGTTCATGAGATGCTTTAATGATCAAAAGACACATCATTTTTTCTCATATGTTTGGCCTGAATGAACCTGTGTTCACCCTGAAATAATGAAAATATGAAATAAGGTGCACCTGTGCAAAGGTGCTTCTAAAGTTGTTGGTGGAAGGGGCATTATATTCCATCTAATTGGCTTATTAAATGTCGAAAATAGATGTTGACAATTTTTCACAATATGTCCCCCTAAAGCTGCACTGGGCATTTTTTTGTGAATGGAAAAACACACCTGTCTTGAGCTGAGGTACAACCACCCTCTTTGCCTGAATTATTTCAAGCTTCACTCTCAGAGTCATACACTGACTGCAAATGCACTGGAAGGGACCAGAATTCAAGAGATCTATGCAGAAACAGCAGGACTTACCAACGTAAATGTTCTAGCGTCTCTCGTCCTTTTCTTTTTGTAGTGTTTCTCGACATAAATCAGCTTAAGCCTGGCTGTTTTAGTAAACATGTACTTTTACTGACATCATGGTATATTTCTGTCTTCACAATGTAAACTGTGGTTGCTGGCATTTGAGACTGCCAGTGTGCAAAGTTGTAGGAAAGGACTCTGGAACATTGGAAATTTAAAAAAAGGGTTATTTAAAAAAAAAAAAAAGATTTAACACTGAATAAAAAACATTTTCAGTGAGTAAAACGGTATCCTTGGAAATTACTTGAGGCTAGCATTTTAGCTGTGATTGTTCAAACTATCCAATGCATATGCAGTATATTTAGAAAGATTTGCTTTCAAGGTTTCACTTTGCTTAAAAAGGTTATTCTGGGTCACCTTGGTACTAAAATGGTTACATTGCATGCTTTATAATCTCACTGTCCTAGGTTCACATCTGGCCTTTGTTGGACATCCCCCAACATTTCCAGTCTGCCTGTCATCAGTCTAATAAGGGCAAAATAATAATCTTTGCTAAAACATGGTTGGATTTAAGTATGAATGAATTGCTTTTTTTGCTAACTGAAACCATATAGCAGCCTTGATGCGTCTCGTTCTTACTCAGCTCGGATCAAAACTATGTTATTTTTCCTAACTTTATGTTTATCCCACAAAGCACTGCAAGGCAGTATATTTTCTTCCACCAAGTAAATAAAGAAGAGGTTATGTAATCAATCTTTGGGGGGTTTGAAATCATAATATTGAACACAACTGTCAGCCATGCCATTAGCATGATTCATTTCTGCCGTTTTACATTTACAATTTTCTTACAAGAACAACATTGATTCCCTGTGTATGTGTGTGTGCATATCCATTCATTTGTTTGCCTTTGAGTGTGTTCCCGAGTGTATTGTATATGTATGCGTCTGAGACAATTTCCTTCCTATTTTCTTCCATAATTTGAATCAGAGAAAATGTATTAATTTTGCAGGGTGAGAGGAGCCTATACAGAGCCAGTAAATAAATCTCCCCTATTATTACCTACAATGCTCTGTCAGGTCCATACATCATCTCAGCACATCATAATTAATTGCACACTAAACTATTCTGTTCAATTAACCATGAGGGAATGGAAGGAGCAGGTGGAGGGGGAGGGATAGCGAGGGTTGCACAGGGTTCAAACCTTCATTTTAAAATAAAACACACTTATACTGATCATACTATTATTTTGTATATGGTTTGTTTCACTGAATTTTATGCTTTTCACTTGCTTGTGCTCCTGTTTATGCATACAGGCCAGGTCTGGCTGTTTTGCTACTTTCCTGACCGTTCTGCTCATGTATATTTCCATATTTCCAGAAGTAGTTGTATTGTATATGGACAGGAGACTTGTTCAAATTCCACTTGCCCTTCAGTGCTGTTCTAATGGGAAATGTGCTTATGCAAGGCGATCTCACCCCGGAGGCTTCACATTTTCCACCAAGGCTCTGTCGGGTCAACAGTCTCATAAAAAAGTGGAATAACATTATGAAGACTGTAATAGTGAAGTGAGGTTGTTGCTAATACATTTCCCATGTTGCTTCGGGAGCATCTGAAGCCAAACACACTAAAATTCAAGTCTTTAAATCTCAGAAACACTTTTGAGTTGTATCAACTGTCCTCCTGTTTCCTCAAGTGTTTTGCAGAGCCGGGAATATGTAATGTTTAGTCAGTTGGTTTGGCCCTGACTGTCTCTCTATGTACAGACAGTAAATTAAATGTAACAAAAAGATAAACACAGTGAGTCAAACAAGCAGCATTTCCTGCCCCCTCAGAAACAGATATATTTCTGCCTGTCAGGATATTACCTCAAACATACTGTTGTTCCTCCCAGTCTTTGTCATTTACATACATACAGGTCAATATGCTCCTCCAGAAAGTGAAGTACACAGTGTGACCTTGGACAGGATTTGCTTATAGAAACATAGAGGTGTTATGAACACTGTAAATATGGAACAGGGAAAAGCAACTGTAAGAGGAAGCTGTACATTTATGGCAAAGAAAGGATTGGTTTTAACGTCACAGGCTATAACAGAACTGGGTCAGAGACAGAGAGTTCACAGTTTACCTTGACAAAGTCTTAAAACAGCCAGATGACTTTTTATGAAAGCTACCCAGCTTAAAGCCTACAGTAATATCCCATAATTATAAGGCCAACGTCATCAACTAACATTATGTTTGCAGTTCTGATTCTAATTCTTTTTTAACTGCTGTTGAAAGTCAAACATATATGCAGGTTATAGGCTACAACTGGATACCAGTTTTTCATTCCATGTCTTAATGTAATATTTTGCATGGTAACAATGAAAATAAAAGGAGCTCATCACGTGTCCTCAAATGAATTTACCAGAGAGACTGAGCTTTAGGCACAATAATCATGCTCTCACATCTCACTGAGAAGCCATATGTTGGCAAAGCAGCCAGTCAACTATGATGACAACTGGCAGTGGCCTACTAATTATTTACTTCAGTATAAAATTAGGGCTGTCAACTTTACTTGGACAAACTGCCCAAAATGCATTGCCAGAGACGTGCTGGCAGGTCATGAAGCAGAACTCCATTCAAAAAATAAAGGTAGCTAACAACGCAGACGAAACTAACAATCAAACGTCTTGATAAAATTTGATTAACCATCATTTCTGAATCTGTCCAAGCTTCTCCTGTAATTCGGCAAACAAATAATCCACCAAAGAGCAAGGAAAAGTGAAAGAGACATTCTTTTCATAAACACAGTACATGTGCAAATTAGCAGATTAATGCAGATTAATTACAAAATTATAATTTCAGCGCAGCCATAAAATCTGCCTTAGCTGTATGGCTTCTACTGTCACTATTTCAATAGGAGCTACAGGATAACTGCTTTGTTTTCTACAGTAAGGCAATCTTATTGATATCAGGCTCACTCAGTTTGTGTGATCAGAGTGTCAGATATATTTCTGTAACATAAACTTTATATTCTAAAATTCAATATGCAATTTGGCTCCTTCAACAGCTTTGTTGTTGTTGTTGTTGTTATTTTAGCATCCCATCACACACACTCTCCACACACAGGCAAATCTACCCACATCATAGATAATAATAATAATATGGTATGTAATAAAGAATGTATATCTCTCTGCTGTCACCCTACCTTTTCACTTAGCAGGATAAATACGTGTGTCATGCAGAAACCATTTCTGGCAAAGAATGAAAGTCCCAAAGGAAATTTCATATCTGATGTACCATTTGTCACCGCTGCATGTAAGTCAGAATTTATGGTACCTATTACCAGATCAGTAAATCCAATGTTCTGTAGCCAAAAGCTCTTTCTTTGCTTGATTTAGTTTATCTGAAAAATACATCTCACAATAAAGTATGAATATGTCGGTAGAAGCAATTTATATCACAAAAGAATCAAAATAAAATTACTGAGTGCAACCATGGGAGATGGTTAAATTGTGTGTTGTATATACAATAACTCCTGCAGATTACCATTTCACTGCCTAAATTAAGTTTATGAAATGCCATCACTGCTGGCTCAAAGCATATATAATGAATTTCTGTGGAGAGGTACAACTCATCTACAAATGTAAGTTGCTTGGCATATATGTGTCCCAGTTCAGCACAAAGGACTGTCATACCAAAACTCATTTCCTGCCATTGGTAGTATATTTTCTGACAGGTTGAGTCCCACATAGCAGCAACAAATCTAGACTCTCAGGCATCCCTGAGTTCAGATCACTACGACGATTGGTTATTTAAATTTTTCTCACAAATAAGTGACTGATAATCTGTCTTTTCTCAAGAACTGAAAGGACAAGTTTTAACGATAAAGTGTCGTTAATGCCATGAATAACACAGCCTGCCTATGAATGAAAGCGCAAAATCAACATATATTACAACATATTGATTATATTAAGGGCAAGATTTCAAAGTCAATAGCAATTCTGCATCGACATATTAAATTATAAGGCCTTACATTTAATTTATTGCTCTCTTATTGTACCTTACGTCTTTTTGTCTAGAAATTTGGGGATTAAAAAAACTACCGTAAATCCAAACTGATCCATTGTTTGCAAAATTATATGTTATGAAACTTAATGACTTGTTCCATTTTAAAATACGGTACAAAATTAGTTTCAACACGTGAGAGCAAATATGAATTGAGAGGAGTATTTAAGTTCACTGTACAAAAAGCAAAAAAAAATGTATTAAAAGGAGGTGTATTTCTGTTATTGGAGTAAGGTTATGAAATGATGCTGGCTTTGATTTAAAAATGTGTAATTATTTTTTAAGTGACTCATTTGTTCATTTGTTTTTGAAGGTTATCAATGTGAAAGACTTTTGTGTTGTTTGCATTTCTACTATATATATATATATATATATATATATATATAAGCCTGTTCAGTCAGTACATGATACACACATGAAGCTTCTAATTACATTGATTAAGTCGATTGTATTTGTTGTGTTATGTATCTATCTAACATCGTGTCGCTCTATAACCTCATATATCTTGTCTCACCTCTTGTGTTTCCTCTTGAGCTCTGTAGTGTTGTACACACATCCCTCTGTTTTAAAGCAAACCACTAACAGGGGCTTTAAATAACTGAAGAGAAATTCAAGGGAACTGTGCCTCAAAAAAAGATCAAATGAAACCTTGCTACAGTTGTGAGCTGAGGGCAGAGGGTTATGCAAAGTGGAATTCCCCTCCAATTCTGTTCCAGATAATATTCAGTGTGAAGAATGTTCACGGAAAGCAGCTTGGATATGAAATAATGAAATGGTATCCCTTATATGATATGACTGGACCATAAAGGGCAGGAGGTTTAGTGTATAATGTCAAGAACAATGTCCACCGTGGCATCACAGGTCTTGATTCCTCCATTCAAATTGACTCCTCTATTTGAATTCAATATACTTTTTCTTCTGGCCCCCTTTTTCACAGTTCTAAAAGGTCTGTCACGTGTGACATGAGTGACATGCAATACTCCATCTGATGGCTCACATTCAAAGCCGAGGGTGGAAATTCTCCCTTCAAGATCCTACACAGAGTCCCTGAGCATCAGCGGTAAGCAGGAGGAGGAAAAAGACCTGATTATTATGTGCACAAGATGATGGATCACATGTATGTTCTCCTTATCTTGCCAACTGCAGTATGAAGCGCACATATCATTTACCAATGACAGAGATGCAACGCCTCACAGAAGTCAAATGGCAATTTAACTTTGATCATAGCACATTTCTGATTTACATTTGAATCCCCCTTTGATTGCATCAGATGAATGTTTGACACACACAAAAAAAACCAAGGTCAGAATAAATTTCAGCTGAACTTGAAAGTTCTCCCTTTCTTAGCCTGCCATGCACTTCAATTTACCGTCTCATTATTCAAAGTGAAAATGAAAATTGGAGCCTGAAGCATTTGTGTTTGAACAAAGAGAGGGAAGCAGATTATGAATGTTCAAAATGTAATTTCTATTACACTTCCATTATTCTTCTATTAATCACAGATTCATTCTCCCTGTGCTCTTCAAGTAAAACACGCTCATACAGTATTCATGTGCATACAGGGAAAAAAAGGGAAATTGGCAAGGCTGTTTGAAATGTTTCATTTGTCGAGGAATCATCTTCCTGCTGAAAAGAAATGTGTTACAGAAACTAAAATATATGTTTTAATTACAGCTTGAAAATCACTTGCTACACTGTAAGAAACTCAAGCAGCAGCTACCAGAATAATCCCTTTCTCTTATTTTGAAATCACAGTATTAGTGAACAGGGGCCTGCATCTCCTTTTGTTCTCCCTGCTTTCTATAGAAAGGCTAATATTCAAAATGAGAGATGAGATTTAATGCATACTGATTACTCTGGAGACCCACTATTCAAGCGTCAATTAAAGAGTTTTAAGCCTCCGTAAACTGCACCTTAAACAGCTGATCGACTCACACACACACACACACACACACACACACACACACATGTCTACCGCCTGGATTTGAGAGAGTTTTGTTTAAATGGAGCAAATTCATCTCTGGAGAGAAACCTTGTAATCCCCTTTTGAATCTCCAAGCAGTTGAATAAGTATGCTATTCATACACAATGTGTTTTTTTTTTACTTGCACAGAGAGCGGCACTGCAGCCCAGAACAGTGGCACTAGAAATACAAATCATACACAATCGCTGTAGTGTTTGAGAAATATTAAGCTCATACTGCTGCAACACATCAGCTTGTATTCAAATACAAAGAATCCACACATCAACAGAACACAAACAGCCTCTTGGGATGTAGCTATTTATTCTGTTATGTATGTATTCATGAACACTGAGGCATGAATGCATACTTTCATTTGTGTGCAATGAGACTTTGACATTGACCTCACTTTTAAAACACGCCACAACGGATGCATGATGTGCGATAACATTTGGCATTATTATTAACATTAACCGACACAAACAGATCTGCAGAAACTGTTCTCCTCATTATTGGTCATTAGTTTGATTGAGATTGAAGTAACCCCTCGGGAATAAACCCTGGAGTTCTTCTGCGTATGGAAAACTCTGTTGTGGGCCGACAAGTGAAGAAACACAAAACCGCATTCACAGAGCCTCTGAGCGCCACACAACAATAACACAGCGGGGCTGTTTAGCAGTGCTCATTTTGATCCAGACCAAATGAAGTGAGGGGGGAGGGAAATGAAGCGTTTGGTATCCAGCAGGAGAAGGAGATGTTTAAGACATTGATTCACCTTGGGTTCAGAACCACAGTATCTAATTATATCCATGGGAATCTAGTCAAGGCCATGGTATTTCAGGGCTGGAGAGAGACAACATTCTGCTATAACTATGCTGTGCTCTTCATGAATCATATTCCCTATGTGGTTTGGCAGCCATTAAAACAGAAAGAATGCCCTTTCTCAGTCAGAGGCCACGGGCTAGTGTACCTCTATTGTACCAGAAAGGTTACCTTTCTTTTATTTACCATGTCTGTGTGATCAACACACTGTGGCAACATACTAAAATCACATGAAATCAGGTGGACTAGAACACAGCTCACAGGCTATTTCACTAGAAAGCTGGTTTTAAGCCAATAGATTTCATGCATATCAGGTGGAAATTATATGATGTAAGTAATCACAGCATTAGGGCACCGTGCTTCAAACCTAGCAGTACTTGGCACCCCATGAAAGTGTTGCTTATGCATATATCAGCTCCATCAAAGAGGAGAGGAGGATGGGGGATGGTGTCTTTGTGGAGAGAGAGAGGTGGTGGTGGTGGGGGTTACTCTCTGAAGCACACAACCTCATTATTCAGTCTATAGAACAGCACATCCACTTCATTGTTCTTCAAATCAGCCCCAAACTCACTGGGCTCATCCGAAGCCCCCAGAATAGAACAGAGCTGCTTTATGTTTTTAAAAAGGAGCAGCAGATGAGATCTCCAGAATGATCAGTCAAGAGGGTCTGTTACTGCCTCTTTCTAATGCTCTTCATTGTCGAGTACAGCGATGTGATTTCTCCTTAGAACATCATTTGTCATTTGCAATTCAGAGTGATATACAAGGATGACACAAACATGAGAGAGAGAGATGTCTCACTGAGATGTTTTGAGCGGTTTGATTTCCCCAAGGCGGAGCTAGAGAGGTTGCTTGGAGATGACGTGAGATAGGAGGGATGTTTTGGGGAGTGTCGAGTCCGGAAGGCCCGTGCGACGTGACGAATCATTCCCAGAAATATAAACCGATTTCAACTGCAAGAGATACTGTTGTGTTGCAGCATGCCTGTCTGGCAAGTGTGCAGGAGGAATAATGGCCTGCTCGTGTTGGTCCTCCCACCGGTGCTTCATGTAAATATGGCCTAACTATTCTTCTGCGGGCGCATCAATCATGGAGGATATGACAAGGCCCCTTTGTTCCACACAAAGAGTGTAAACACAGCTGGAGCATGCTGGAGGAACCTTTCCCTCCCCTATCTTGCCACTACACCTGTCGGACACACTGCATCAAAACCTCATTTAGAGCTCTGATTGTCTTAATGACACCAGTGCCATTCCCCACTGTGGCCATTATCGGTTAAATCCACCCTCCCCTAATTAAAGACACACAGTCAACACATGGTCAAGCATGAACAGAACAACCCTCCACACACACACACACACACACACACACAGGGGAATCCATCACTCTGCCATTTATCATTCTCTTTATTTTGTCATCATTTATTTAAGAATTAAGGATTTCCCTCAAGAGTGTTTTTAAAATGACTTTACGTCAAAGTACCATGACACTGGGGCTGCATATTTGATGTGGTTGAATTGAGACACAAATTACATAATGATATATAAGATCTACATAAATTATGTAGAAAAAAAGTTGCATTATGTCATCAAGAGTTTTTATTTGACCTTGTTTGAGTATTTCTCTGCACCATTTGTGTAAGTCTGACAAATACTGATGAAACATTTTCGTGACATTGAAGGGCAGTCTAACCGTTGATTTTACTATTCTGTACAAAACTGCAGCAACAGTTGCTTCACAAATAGCTGGGGGCTTGTTCAGCATCTACATAAGTGTTTTAAATGATATCAGGGCTACATTCTTGTTATGAAATAATGGGACAGATCAGTAATACTGCCAACGCTGTAGTCTGTTATTAAAATGAATATTAGAATCTTACAGGTAAAATAAAATAAGGTCATAACATAAATAAAACTAGAAAAGCACTCAGAGAGCACAGACCTCCGCCAAGGCAGCATTCTGAGAGAGCGTCTACATCTGCAAGCCCACAACGCCTAAGAGCGAATGTGTCGATTTTGACAAAAGGTCAATATTTGACTGATTTCTGAGCTGCAATTTTCTCCTCTATGCAGTTTTTGTGATTATCACGGAAAATATTAATATTTGACTATAAGAATGTAAGAAATTTGAGAATTCTTTTCTGGATATTTTGAGATCAGTTGTATTGCTCTAGCCCCTTCATACTTGAAGTTATGGTTAAAAAAGCATATTTGACCTTGGTGACCTTGACCTGATACTGATCTTGACCAAACTGAATCTGTGACTTCTAGATTCCTATATTAGTTTATATACCAAATTAGGTGACGATTGACTGAAAATTGTACAGCTTGGAGCGTTCACAAATATACTAAAATCTCCCACACATTATTATGGTGTGACCTTTTATTTGACCATGATGACCTTGAATCGGATCCAGTCACCACCAAAAATGAATATATGTGTTTAATAATAAAATCACCAAAACGCACAATACAATGAACTTATAATTTCACTACTATTAAATTTGCAGTTCTATTCTCTTCAAAGGTTGATCTAAGTCTCTAACCAAGGCAGCAGATGACATCCTCTCAGAATTAGCTTTGAAATCATTGAGTGCCAGCCCTTTTTGAAAACCATAATGGCCCTGTGCCAGTGACTCTGACAACACTGAATAGCTCTAATAAAAGAAGAGACTCTCTATTTCATCATGAAAAAAGTTTGTTTTTACCTTGTTCCATTCTTGTTTTATCAGAGGAAGAGTAGAGGACACTTTCACCAAAATCACTACTTTTGTCTGAATTCTGTTTTTCTCTCTAATCTCGATCGTCTCCACTTCCTGCTTTGATCTCTGTGGAGTATTAATGTCTCTTTATGCTCTGACTACAAATCCCAGGAGCCCCAACATTACTCACAGGCTGTGTGAGAGCGATCTTTTTTTTTTCCTGCTGCCAAAAAAAGGAAAGACATATATAAACGTTTATGACACTCAAGCGCTGATGTAAATATACATCTTTGGCAATCAAAGTTGAGTTAATGTCAACAAGACGACATTCTACAGCCATGCTTTGTTGCTGCTGAACTCTTTTAACATGCTTACAATGGCAATGCTAACATGCTAATGCTCAGCAGATGTAATGCTGTTATTTTGCACATAAACAGTCATAAACTAAATCATAAGACAAATCCAAAACTTGACCAGATGATGGTGCTGGATGAGAAGATCACCAAAGTTATTACAATTCATCCTTTCACACCATGAATGTCAGTAAAATCTACATTAATAAGTGCAATATCTAATATTTCAGTCTAGCTCTAATGTGTGGAAAATTGTTCCAGAAGAGTTGAAGCTTTGGACGTACAGTTCTTTCACTTGATGTCAACAACACATACAGTCATGGAAAAAATTATTAGACCACCCTTGTTTTCTTCAATTTCTTGTTCATTCTAATATCTGGTACCACTAAACGTATAATACAATGAACACAACAAAAAATGCAGCTGGTCACATAATACTTTTTGTCCTATTTGACATTCTTAAGCTTAATTGATTCCCAGGGTATATAAGAGGCCATTTCATGTCACAAGCAGCACTGCACATGGAAAGGCCTAGAGTGGTTTCCTGCTTACATTCAAGCCGTAGCACAACTCAGAAGTTGTCAGCTCTCACATAATGCCTAAAACAAAAGAATTATGTGAAGCAACAAAGGCAGCCATCTTGGCACTGCTGGAAATTGGCATGAGTGAGAGACAGGTAGCGAAAAACTGAAGATCTCCAAGACAGCCGTTCATTACAACAAAAAAACAAGCTGAACATGGCACTACCAAATTGCTACCTGGCCGTGGCAGGAAACGTCTTTCTACCCCACGAGATGACCGTGCACTCATCCGTTCCTGTGTCAGGAATCGTCGTCAGACCTCCAGGGACCTTAAAAATGAGTGGGCACTGTCGAGAAATGTGACTTGCTCGGCAAGGACAGTTCGAAACCGACTTGTTGAAGCTGGTTTGAAGTCACACAGAGCACGCAAGAAGCCCTTCATTAATGAAAGGCAGAGGAAGGCCCGGTTACTCTTTGCTCGAGACCACAAGGATTGGACTGTTGATGATTGGGCTAAGGTTCTCTTCAGTGATGAATCCAATTTTGAATTAATGCCCACTCCAGCCAACTTACTGGTTAGGAGGAAGCCTGGAGAAGCTTACAACCCAGACTGTCTTGCCCCTACAGTAAAACATGGGGTGGATCAGTCATGATCTGGGGTTGTTTCAGTCTGAGTGGAACAGGGCAAATGCAATTGTGTGAAGGCCGAATGAACCAGGTCAAGTACAGGACTACCCTTGAAAACAGTCTTCTTCCATCAGCTGGAAAACTCTTTCCTGCCTCGAATGACTGGATTTTCCAACAAGACAATGCCCCTTGCCACACGGCAAGGTCAGTTAAAGCCTGGATGGAGAACCACAACATTCGCACCATGCCTTGGCCTGCTCAATCACCAGATCTTAATCCAATTGAAAACCTGTGGAAAATCATCAAACTCAAAATGGAGAACCACAAGCCCAAAAACAAAGAAAATTTGTTTGAATTTGTCCAACAGGAATGGGCTGCTGTGACAGCAGAACAATGTCAGAAGCTGGTGGAGAGCATGCCAAGACGCATGGCTGCAGTCATCAAAAACAATGGTTATGCAATCAAGTATTAACTCTTGTGTGTATCATGTGTTTAAAGCAAACAGAAAAGAAAACATGGAATGCTTAAAAGTAGTGTTTTTGGCGGTACAATGCCATAGCTATTGATGTAAGAATTTAAGTAATTTTGGTTATTATCAAGAAAACCATGGAAAATGAATAATCCTTAGTTCTTAAATTAAACTCTCATGAGCTATTTTTGTTGTTATCATTATAATTGTCCAAACAAATGTACCTTTAGTTGAGCCAGGCATTAAAACTAACAAGAAATTGAAGAAAACAAGGGTGGTCTAATAATTTTTTCCATGACTGTACATGTAATTTCAGATGTCGGTGCACCCCACCATTATCCATCACTGTAAGGAGTACTATGTTTGTGAAATGTCACTTTACCCATAAAAGCAGCTGATCAACAGAAGCACACTCTACTCAAGCTAATGCAGGGTGTCAATTACAGCTGCAAATATGCCGTACTTTAGCTTTTTTTTGTTTCTGAAACCAATCAAGCTCTAAATTTAGTTTAGCAAAAGTGTGTATTCAGCTAAATAACCAGCAAATGGAATGGAAAATGTGGTGGACAAGCAAAGCACTGACTAACAAGAGTTTAATAGCATTTAGTGTTTAATAGTCCCCACAATCAGCTCCGCCAAAATAAAGGTGCTGTGAAGTAAATTGTTGTGGGCTGGGGTAACATGACCCGGCTGACCTTGAAGGGATAATGCATTGTTGCTTATATGGAGAGTATGAGTGTGATGAAAATTCAATTTTGATTCAGCAGAGTAGTTTCAAGTGTTTTTGGTCTAATCGAAGGGGAGAGTTAGAGGTCACCTTGGACTGGCTTTTTTCTTCTATTCATGCTATCATGATCTCCTGGATGGAATGGCGGTAAAATGGTGACAGTCCAGATGCTGATCATGTCAGGACCAAGGTTATTATCATTAACGAAAACTAGAATTTTTATCAAAACAACATTTTTATTAACTGTTAATAAATAAAAGCTATAATTTAAAAAAAAAAAAAAAACTAAGTGAAACCGCATTATGTGTTTACTAAACTAACTAAAATGTATTGAAATTATAGATAAAAAGCCCTTTGTTTTCGTCTTTGACAATTTGGGATTGATATGAAATTGATTTATTTTTTGATTTATCTCTAGCAATTTTACGTGAGCTGGCGGCACCATCGCTTGTCGGCCCTTCTTATCACTTATCGTTTTTTCAGATTGAGTTAGCATCTTTTGTTCGTGTGTCTTTAGTTTGTTGCTATTTTTTTTATTTGTACCAGACAGACTCACTGCCTGTATTTAAGCCCAGAAGCATTATTATTATACACATTTATGCTGTGGACTCTCATTTTTTTAAAATGTTATCTTTTGTTGAGTTTTATTATTTTATTCTTTTTGAATCCTGCACCCAACAAAAAAAAACTAAAATTAATACTAAAACTGACAAAAACTAAAAGATAATTAAAAATAACTGAATAAGAGAAAAAAATTACATAAAAACAAAGTATAATGAAGAATACCAAACTATTATAACCTTGGTCAGGACTCAAGTAATAAAATCACAGTTTTAATAAAGTAAAAAAAAAAAAAAACTTACATCACCATAAAGCTACACACATTTTTAATAAGCTCACAGTGTTTAAGGTTTCCAGCATTAAGCTCCACTTTTTGAAGATTTCTGAAAGGATTTCAAATGATTTGTTGTGAATGGAGAAAGCCACTGCTTTGAAGTCGAGAGGAAAAAAATGATGTGTAACAAGTGAAGATTGAGAGTCATTGTTGTTTGTGTCATAACTGAGCGATACCTGTCGATATTGAGCCGTGGTCTCAACAGAGCCCTTTGCCACTTCCACCCTGTGTGAAAGGGAAATGAGTCACTGCTGTGCTGCTCCTCATTCTCTTCCATTTTACCTCAACGCCTCTGGACTTGCCTCAACAAGACCTCATCAAACTCTGCAGCTCTGTTTACAAATTCTATTGGGAGATGGAGAAAGAAAAAAAATCCAATTCTCCACAGAGGAATGGTACACGTTTTTCATATATTATTTGAGACATGGCAGGAACAAAACATAGCGAGAGAGTCAGATCGAGCAAAACTCTCAGCAAAGCAAATACCTGACCATGCTTTCTGAATTATTTACCTTCAGCAGCCCCTTTGAAGGAGGCTGAGAGTGTACTGTATGTCCCTTCACATGACAGCAGTGAAGCAATACTCCAAGTTTGCTTTTCACAGCTCTTCTTTAATGCTCCGCTGGTTTGCCCTTTAATTTCACCTCTGGTATGAGTCTGTCGCCGTGCCCATTAGAAATACAACTTGACCTGTGACAACTTTGTCAGAAGAACCAATGACATTTTTTCAAAGGCAGAGTTTCCAGACACTGGGTGGCTTTGGGTTTATTCAAGCTGAAATGTTTATGTCTGTCTCAGGTTATGCATCGGCATCGTCGTTCTGCCTGGCAGCAAAACAACTCTGCATGTGTTTGGTTTGAAAGTTTGTACAATTACAAAAAACATATCTATTTTATGCATGAATGAAGGGATTTATTCACGGTAACAACAGCAGAAATCTTGACGATAAAAACTGCACCACTGTGAGAGGTATTTAATAGAAATATTCCATTCTATTTTATGATACTTCATAAAATAACAGGAATAAAGATGTCTTCAGACAGAAAGCAAAGCAATCCTTTTCCTTGCATCATTTGTTCAAATGTGTTCACTCCATATTATTTTGCCCCAAACATTCAGTGTAGCGACTATAGACATTAACTAACTAAAGGTGAATGATCCAGCTATGACTTTTGGAATGTGTTTGTGTTAATTACATTGATCTCAGAACTCACTAGAAGCTCTTTCTGCCATTTCCCTCCCATTATCTTTTACATGTTAACTCACTGAGTGCAAGAGCGCCATTTTATAAAACAGAAAGTGCCTTGTGCACTTGATGAGTCAATGATTTTGAATCATTTTTAAGATGGAATATTCTGTACTATGTCTCTGAAAACACTGAACAGCTCAATATAAAGAAGGGACTTTCTATTTCATCATGAAAAAAAATGTTTTTACCTTGTTCCATTCTTGTTTTATCAGAGGTAGAGTAGAGGACACTTTCACCCTAAACGCTACTTTTTGCCCAGGTTCCGTCCGTATGGTACGGTATGGTACAGCCCAGTTTTGGTGTTTTTCCATTACAACTGATTATCTCATAGTACCTCCTTGGCGTGGGCAGGGTCATCATACAGCAGCGTGAAACAGCCATGATGTCATTTACATCCAACACAGAAAACCGCCAAGAAGAAGAACAACACTACTATCACAAAGAATGGAGGACAGTGAAGTGATTGTGTATTTGTTGCTTTGCTGTGGCTTCTTTTAGACCTCCACAACCAACCATGGCATTGTTTTCTGCTATACCATTTTATCGTGTAAAAATAATGAAGCAGTTGTCGGTTTTAAAAATGGCGGTGTCGAGTTGTGTTTGGCATCCAATGACTCTTCCAATGACGACACTCGTTGGCCAATCAGTGGAAGGCAGTCGGCTGACAATACATTTTAGTATCGCTTCGGCTCGCTTGGAACCAGGGCTGAGGAGGTACGAAAAAGTACCTAGTATCAGGTGGAAAAGCACCTTGTAGAGCTGTGCCATACTATACCATACTGTGGAAAAGCACCATACAAATCCCAGAAGCCCCAATATTACTCACAGGCTGTGTGAAAGCACGTCAATGGCACTCAAGCGTTGGATTTTAAATGACATGAAAATATGTCAATGACACTCAAAGAGTTAAGAGGCATATTCATAAAGTACAGGATAGGTCCAATTTTGCTCAAGCGCAGAATCTACAGCCATCGCTGCTCTGCGATGATTTAGTAATGTCTTACAGCATTTAATTGTAATCTATCCAATAGTTAGCACAATAAGAAATTTCCAGCAGACCGATATTGTCTTCCTGAACCTCGCCACTAGCATGGGTCATAAAATGACCATTGCATGTACTATATATGATACAGTGTGATCCTATGTGTATTTCCTGCTTCATTTACAGACTATGAGTCTGTGGTCTAATCCCTGGGGTAAGTTACAGCACCTATGGGGGAAATATTTTATCAAAGTACATCGCACCACTGTGTAAAAGCATCGTACAAGCTTTGAATCAAATATGCATACATTCCTTTTTTTATTATGACCGTCTCTGAGGCTCTGCACAGCCAAATAAACTGTAGACATACCATTGGCATGTCTACCTGTCCACACTGTAATGAAGTGCAACCCTGCAACCTCTATATAAAATGCAGTTTGTGTTCCTTTATTGCCTGGTGGGAGTTAAAAGCATCCTGGTGTGTTGCCTTAAGAAGGAGTCTTGTATGCTGATGGAGGGTTGTGGAGCTGCTGGTATCCATCCTTAACCCTGAGGAGATGCAAGGCCTGTGAGCAATTCCATCAACCTGTACTGGTTAATTTGTGTATCCACTCAGTCAAAATAAACCAAGTGAAAGCAATAAAGCAGATATATTTTTTAATGTATTCAATAGCAGCATATGGAGGAATTTCATCACATTCGTTGTCCAAATGAATGAAACACATTAAGATACAAAACCAAGCCGTAAACCAATCAGTGTGCAACATATGGCTGTTTGAAATACAACATGTACTAAATGGAGAATGGTTAATATTTCAGCGAGATTGATTCTTATTCAAATCAGGTCCAATCACAAAATTCTTAAGCTCAGTTACTTCCTCTAATTCCAAAGGAATGGCTTTTTGTGAGCCATGTGATGGAATTCAGCAGCATAAGGCCTGGTTTGAGATACTAATATTATTCAAATGAGCACTTCAGCCTGCTTGCGCTGATAACATATGGTGCTTCAGACAAGCACTGCCATATGGACCCATATGGTCGTCATTCCAAACATAATGACAGCACAACCAAATTTAGGGTCACTTATTTGCCTCTGAAGGAGAGATGGGCTCTGAATTTGGATTTATGTCACATCTTCTAGCCAGTCTGGGATGGCTGGCACTCCGGCTGATCAAAGCGACAGAACAATGACAAGCATGAGACCGTGGAGGGGTGCAGTGCCATACAGTAGGGCCGCTCAGCAGGCTCAATGCTCAAGGCAAATAAATAACATAAGTACTCATCAAATATACTTTGCATAAAAAATCAAGTGCAAAATATTGATAGGGATTGATACCGAAATTCAATCAACTCCTGGACCCAAACATGACCAAATAAATACGGCCTTGATTGCCCATCATCTACAAGCTGGAACCAATTGGACCCTGGCAGAGTCAAGTACGCAATTTTCCCTCTCAAGCTATGTAATTGTGGACTGCTCCAAATCACCTTTCCACGAATGAGCAGTTCTCGGTGAGATGGAGAAAATAACACAATTTATAACCTGTCCAGTAATCACTGCTTTGCATATAGAGGAGGGATGGGCTGCATAAGCCTTTGGTTATGACGCCAGGACTTAATGACTGCAAACCAGTGCTGGACAGATGAAAAACCTCTGGGTTTTGACATGGTTGTCAAAAACTTTCTCAAGTGTCACATTTTGAATAAATATATGTTCGCTCATTGCAATGTGGGCACAGGAGGGTGAAGATATATTCATTTACTTTTCAGTATTTTTCTGTCCTTTCCTTGCTCTCGCTCTCTCTCTTACCTCATTCCATGATGTTGGCAGCACTTTGGGCTTGAAACTCAATTTCTCAGCCATTGAATGGACAGCAATTGCACCAAGCTAACTCAATTGTGAAGCTAGTGCAGCAGAGGTTCTTGAATAGATTGAGGCCTTGACTTTAATACAGCATCACTCATGTCACACTCACACAAACACAATGGTATTCCATTTCATCCAAAACACTTAAAAACAGGATGTTTTAGAGGCAAACCATAATCATTATCATCAGAAAAATGAATGGCACAAATGCATTTAACCGGCTAAGTTGCTGATGACCTACTGATGTATAACAAATAGGTGTTTTCTATGAAGCCTGTAACCTTTAAAATTATTGGATGTTTTTAAATTAACCAATTCGTTTCACGAAGAGAAAACCAATAAAGGCGAGCAGAATGAACAACTAAATCCTGTATAATCACATATTTCATTATGCACTCCACTGACATGATGACATCTGTAATTAATTTATAATGAATATTTTGACAGTGTTTGTCCCAAGGCAATATCTTTCTTGTATTGGAGACTGTTTGCTTATAGTGGCTCCACATTTCTATATTCCCTAAATTTATTTTTACATCACCTGTGTTTCCACAGTATACCGTGTATTACATTACATCCTATCAAATTTATGCATTTTTGCACACAGTGTTCAATGAATCACATTAGAGCACACCGAGTCTGTATATGTTTTCTCTACAGTATTCATCACAGTATTAAAATCCAGAGTTCGAACCAGATGATTTTCCATAGGATAGGATTGTCATATTTTTCCCAAGTTAATTATTTCAATTTTAATTATTTTAATAATTATTTCAACTTGCCATTGCCACTCACTGGACAAACAAGAATGGCTAATAACAGGCAAGGTGTTTCCTCTTTGTAGTAGTTTTTTTTTAACATTAAGTTGAACACACTGTCTGCGTGAGTAAACATTTGATTGAAAATTGAACAGTTCAATTTATACGATCACATACAGTAATGTGTATAAGGTAGTCTGAAGTTAAAGTGCTGACCTTTATGTGACACTTCTCCACAAGGTGCATGCCATTTTCACCCAGGAAGCTCAAAATAATGAAAACCAGCCATCATTGAAGAATAAGAAGAATTATCATAGGTACATACATGGATATATATAAGAAATATGTCCTCTGCATTCAACCCATCCCATAAAGGAGCAGTGGGCTGCGGTACAAAAATGCCCAGGGAGCAACTTTGGGGTTAAGTGTTTTGCTCAAGGACACAATGACATGTGGTCAGTCGGAGTGGGGATTGAACAAAACACCCTGGGGTTGAAAGGCCACCACTCTACCCGCAGCCGCCCCATTTTTACAGTGTTATTTTAATATTTATATTTTTGGTTGCATAACATCACAGTGACTGTTTTATGAAACAGCGCCCCTCTAGTGGTGAGACAGGGGTACAGCAACTAATGATGACGCAATTACGTTGACGTAACTGAGTGGAAGCTGGCTGGGATCCAACAGTCTGAACGGAAAAACGCACATAGTTGATTGATTAGAAAATAATTAAGTGTCAGTTAATCATTTGTGGTCACTGACATGCTAATGGGATACCTGTGAAAAACACAAGTTTAGCTGCTGCGAGTCTGCGCCACGAACAAGCGTTTTAACTACAGCAGGTTAGCTAGTTTTGTAGCAACCGTTAGCTGTTAGCTAGCCGTATGTCTGCCAACTTATCTTAGAGTTTGGAGTTTTACAGGGAGATGTCATGACATGAATATTATTCAATTCGCCTCCCCAAAGGACAGGAAACTGTGGACCTCGTCCTTAAATGCTGTGAGTAAATCCAAACACCACATTAAATGTCTGTGGTTTCACAAATGGCTAAATGGCTGTGTCTGCCTTTACTTCCTGCTAATGTTATGGAGGTTTTGATGCTTAAATGACATTGATTACAGATTAGTACACTGAATACATTTTGAATTTTCCAGTTTGTATTTGTTATTATCAAGTTACCTTTTCTTTTTATTTTTTGCATAGTAGCCTGAGTAGATCTAGTGGCAGCTTGATATTATTTTGTCCTTGTTTTATTACTAATTAAACCGTGCTTTATGATGAATTAGCCTTAGATAAATTATACTGAATGTTCATATAACATTATTTATGTATATTATATTCCCGGCATACCACTAAGAGGGTGTGTAAGTCATGCATTTGCTATTTGCATCAATGCTGTTTTCTGTTAATATATCCTAGCTTAATTTTAATATTTTTAGTTTAATAATTTGGAAAAAATACCTGTCTTTGGTATGTGCACTGTTTGTTTTTAATGTGAATATTAATTTTTGCCTAAAAGTGATCCTGGTTACATATAGAGTGGTATATGCTTATTATCCAACATGATTCAACTACAAATAAATAATAATACGACAAATATGAATATATGAATTTTGTGGAATTTTTCTCAAAGAACTTCCTTGCAAATTGTCAATGCTACAATGCAACAAGGAAAAGCACCGGTGGTGCTAATAATATACCGATGGCTCAGATTTTCAGATGTGAGAGTGAATTAAAAACTATCTATTCCATTCTATTCTGTTAACATGTACAATGTCTGTACGATGACACAGAAGCAGCTGAATAATGGAATTCAACAAAAAAATTAATGAATTACTGTGTATTACATGTAGTCCTTCACTAGAGACCACGAATTAAATGTTAAAAGTGAAATCTTTAAAATGTTTATGTTATGTATTCATGTAAAATTGGTTTTAAACAAGATGTGTGAGGTTGTTTTTATACTCTCAACTCTGTGTCAGCAGCTCAGTTTTTGAATAAAGATATGATCTGACATTCATAAAATGTGTTTTTCTATGTAAACCAGCCGAAAACATGCTGTAACACTGAGCTGTCTGAATGATCACTAATTCTGTGTTCTTTTACTCTCAACCATATCAGTGTCTACAGGACAGGAAGATCAGAGATCAGAGATCCCTCTAATGTGTGGTGAGACGGGATATAGTACCCTACAATAGGGGAATCACACTAACTGCAATTGAGGGGAAGCCAAATGAAGGTGACACACTTTCTTTAGAAAATATTAAGTGGCAGATGTGGTCATTGACATGTTACTGTGATTGATAAGAAGACAAGCTTCTGCACTTCTGTGCCACAATAAGTGTTTCAGAGAAAGTTTTCCAGTTTTGCAGCAACATTAACTGTGACTAACATGCTTCTCTGCTTTTCTTAGACTATTTTGAGTTTCACTGGGAAAATGTCATGACATGGATATTAAGCACTTTGCCTCCCTGAAGGACAAGAAAATACAAGCCTTCTCCTCAAAAACTGTGAGTAAAATTCACTCACTCTCTTTATGTACGTTGTCTTTAATTATGGTGGATTCACTTATGGCTAAATGGCTGTGGGTTTATTTACTTTCTGCCGTTGTTGATGTTGTGGTTTCTCCAGGTGCAATAGAGAGAGAGAGGGTCTGTCAGTGCAATGAATTGATTTGGAATTTCCCACTTTGTATTTGTTATGGTCAATTTTATGCTCTGAGTGAGATTCATGATTATAGCCTGGATAGAATTGGTTGCTTGATACAATTTTATTATTAGTTTGGCTGTGCTCTGTTATGAATTATTGACTCTCTCATTCTACTATTCTGTATTCAGTAGAGGTGAGAAAAAATATTGATATGGCAATGTATCATGATACTTTTTCTTCTGATATAATATAAATTTTTTGATTTCTTAATATAAACTTTCCCGGGGGAAAACTTCTGCATGTTGAAATAAAAAGTGAAATAAAAAATAAAATTTTATATATTTTACATTATATATATATATATATATATATATATATATATATATATATATATTATATTTTACACACACACACACACACACACATATATTGTATATACATATGTGTGTGTGTATAGAGGCCTATGTATATACTTTTGTATATGTATGCACTTTGTATATGCTTTGTATATATGTATGTATAAATATATGCATATACATATCTATGTACAACCACAAATATTTTAAGCTGCATTTTAAATTTCTCAGTGATCTATGTAGAATATTGCAATATATTAGCCTGGCAAGCCAGACTGTAACATCAAATGTATAGTTTGGGGGCAGTCCATAGGCAGAGTTGAAGCCCAAACAGCAAATACATCCTTCTTTAAAACGGATGACTTGAGTGCTTCTTTCTGCTCAACTTTCAAAGAAAAGCCCAAGTCTAACTCTTCCAAAATCGATGACAGAGCTGATTCAGACAGCCGCTGATCATTAGCCAGAGCCATCTACTTTGTTGTGCTTTCTCTAGCGTCACGCAGCCCTGTCGTCATTGTGCTACGCCCACCCCAACGTCTTGCAGATAAAGCGTTGTCTGAGCCAGGATTATCTCCTATGATGCGCCACTAGACCATCCTGCCGCTAGGGTGCGTCTAGTTTTCTAGGCTAGCAATCTATCGCAATATAACAATATCACACTAATGTATCGCATCATGACTCAAGTGTTGTGGAAATATTCTGTCAGGATGGTCTAATCTCCACAGGGTTCTTTAATTACACAAGGAATGAGTAACTTCACTGATTCAGTTGCCCAAAAGAGTTGCTTTAATATCTGTCTGCAGAACAGAGATGAGAATTCAGACACACAGCACAGAACTCTGCGAGTGAATACCCATCCTGAATGTAAGGAAAAAAACAATATTTATGCACTACTGATACATACATGCTTACGTGAGTTCCTGCTGACAAGCAATACCGTCATAGTGATAAACGAACATGCTGTATGTTTTACTGTAGACAGAGTCCACAAGTCTATCAGGCCTGATGGCGAGGAAAAAGACACACACTGTTCTCTGTGAAAACTAAAACAAGATAACTTCCAGCGACATCATCATGAGTTCAGACATAACAGCTTATACAATCAGCTAAATTTCCATCACATTCCCTCCTTTTGTTCCTATAGGAACAACTAAGTAAATACAAAGTTTACTGAAAGCATCAAACATCAGATTGAATCTTTTGCAGGGTCTTAAGATCAAACATCATTAAGATGTCAGTAACAGAGAAAAAGTTGCATTTGTTCTTGCGAGAATAGAACTCTCTGGCTATAGCACAGCTGAGACAGACAGAACAGGGATTGTAGAATTACACAGAGTGATATTACATTACTGTATATTACTCAGTACAGATAACAACCATCTTCATAAAACAGATTGAAAGAAAAGACTCAGAGTGAGAACCTGTTCCCGGGCCTATACAGGCCATCGGGCAGTCGCCTCCCAAGTCATTATAACTTTATGATTCTCAAATGTCCATGCTGTAAAACAAACAGATTCAATGCATCTCAGTTCTTCTCCAGAGGTCACACCTATCAATGGTTACACACCGCAAATTCAGGCGAAAACCCTTTTCTAGGGAAAAATTCCTGAATGACCCTCTCATGGAGCCCAGAGGGAGAAAAACCCCATTAGAGTGTCAGATTAGGGAAAAACACCTCCGTGGTCTCCATGGGAGCGATCACCATTCTGGGCTTGCAGTGAACCTGGTTGTAACACAGAATAAACAGACATTAGAATCATCATAAAGGCATTATAATCACATGAATATTTATGAAAATGTTGAAAAAGTTGACTGTATGCTGGTGCAGATGTCTTTAGATTTCTTTGTTTCTTGTCCGCTGTTCTGGCATCATGGTTTCGTTGGAACAGGCGTTTACTTTCACCATCTGTTCAGTTGGTGACTTGGCACGTCACATGTAGCAGGGGCGCTTTTACCTCCTCCTGATATTGTGGATCTCTCCAGTTGGTGGAGTCAGTTGGAGCTGGTACTTTTGCAGTGGGGACGTGTAGATTCATGTTGCTCTTTCTGCAACCTTCACTGCTGTGTGTGTCATGAGGAGGATCTGGAGCAGGGCCTTGCCAGCGTCTGTGTTTCCAGCAGACACTTGTTGTCTCAGTGATGGCTCCCCTTTTGACATCATTGCTCGTCGTCAGATCCTGGTGTGGTAGGATGGACAATCCCTCCATTTCAGCTGGGCCTTGGGCCATCTTCTCCTACAGTTGAAATCAATCTGACCCCTTTTGAGGTACACTGGTTAAACTGGCTGTCTGTATCCTGGATGTCTCATTTCCACCTGCCTCCAGTGTGTCTGCAAAAAATACAATAATGGCAAACAACACAACAAGCAACAATAGCAGACATAGATAAAACAATCCATTAAGTGTTATTTTTACTCAAGACTTTCCTGCTTTAATTTCAAAATTAAAGCCCTTAGGTGTTTTGCCTGTTGATAGAACTGTGTTTATTAACATGAGACCTTCACTTTGACATGCCGTATGTATAAGAATAAATACCCAAGTGCAAACCCGACTAACCCCCATGTAGAAAGACAATGAGCCAGCCCGATGTATAGAGTTTATTCTGAAGGACCAACTGTACTGATATCTGCGTTCAAACTTCAGTCCTCTGTAAACCTCACCAACATCTCGCCTGTGAGATATTAATGAGATATAGTGACCTTGCTGCTTTTAACACTACAAGCTGTATATCAGAAACATTTAGCCTAGTTATGCTTAAAACATATGGAGAGTTCAAAGTCATTAACAAAACCCAATAATATCCATAGCAGCTAATGTGGCCTTCGCTGAAATGGAGTTTGATACTCCTGTTCTAGTGGATATGGAGGCTTTAGCACACTGATTCAGGTGGTACCTCGTGTGTCCTCTATCCAATCGGAGGGTCTCACACCCTTTACCCGAATGTTGTGTCGTCACCCTCTGTTGTCACTCTTTTCCTGTACCTGTATGGAGAGATGCTACCAGTACAGTTAGTGCACCGTGGTATGACACATGATCAAGTTTTGTGAGGTCTAGAGGCGTCCCCTGAGACCCACTATTTGCAGGACCCTCAAGCGTGTCCTGTGCAAAGTTCGAACAGTAAAAACCCTATACTGTTGTTGTTGGTGGAGGCTCTGATAGACATCAAAGCAATAAGCAAGGCCTCAACTCAGATTAATTTGGAATCTGCTTGCAGATTTTTGCCAATTTTACTCTATAAAACTTGACCTAAGGCCAGCCAAACCTACATACTGATTCAAAAAAAAAACCTACGAACTGCACATAATGTGCTGATTAACCAAAGAGTCAGTTCACTGTAAGAAATGATTCTGTGGTCATGTATATCTGAATTTTTGTATTAGGTAAAATACATTCAATATGATTGTGATTTTGTTTTTGAAGCAGATTTTTGCTGTGTACTTGGATGTTGAGCAACGTGTCTATAGCACAAAAATGAATTGCTAATAAAATTCTTATTTGAGTATTTCTTAAGTTCTGTACTTTCTGGGCCAAAGGCTGAATATTCTTAAAAAGGAAAAGAATATTTAGACTAAATTCAGTGCATTTATTACATTCAAATTAATGTGCAGATTAATGTAGATGACTATTACACAATTATATATATCACTGACACATAGAATTAATTCTATTAGTAGTATTTCCACATTAGGAGTTTATCTTTTTCAAATCAACTCAATATTCTTGTTGAGGTTATAATCAATTATGTACTGTTTTTGTATTTGAATCTACTCAATGGATAACTATTAAAGGCATCATTTAATTAATATTTACTCAATACCGAACCTTGTGAAATCTAATAAACAATATTGCTTGTCTGTTACCTCATCTCTGTTGAGTAAATAGAACAGTGTGTGTGTCTTTTCTTACAGTGTGCATATATTGAGCCTACAATCTGTCCCTGAGCTGCTTTAAGTGCTTCAGTCAATGTTTTCAGTCCTGCTCTCTGTGCTGAGGGTGAAGTCTGTAGTCTGTCAGAGGTCACCGTCACATACAGTAGTCATTTCCTGTTTGGTACTCAAATACAGCATATCCTGTCTGTAGTCCGTTTTGTGGGTGCCATAAACAGCAACCATCAGTAAATACAGTTCTTGTGTCTGGATGATTAAAGGCTCATTCTGTAAATCAGCTCTCAGTTTAATGTTATGTTATGTGTTGTCAGTACAGTCACTGACTGATACATGATTATGTGTTCTGTCTTTTGTGATGGCTTTTGCTCCTTCAGCATGTCGTGTGCATGGTGGTTATCTGTTTTCTACAGTGTCTGATTAGAACTGTAATACATCAGTACCTGCCTCTCGCCCCTTTTTTTTTTTTTTCCAGAAACATCCGAATGAAAGCGGTACCGAATAATCAAGTGTATCTTTACTGTTGACCTCTGAATGTGAATGAGAACACATCTCTAATCTCAGGTTCAGTGGGAGACAGAAAAGGCTTTGCTTGTTATCACATTATCAAGGTCGGTTTATTTATAATTAATTAAAACAAACAGCCAGCGATTGAGACTGAAGTAGAGCACATAAAGTCAGAAAAATGTTTAACATTACCATCATAGAATCATATTCACTTTAGCATTTCCCCTTTTGACATGGTTTCTTCATATCAATCAACAGAAGTAGGAAATGTAAATCCTGCATTGTGCAGCATCCATCAGGCTGTAACCAACCCATAGGCCCCCAAACTGCAAGTGACCACCACCTTTTAGGGTACGGCACAACCAGGAGGGAGACAGTGTGGTGTCCCTTTTAGAGACCTAAATCACAGGTGTAAGCAGTTCTTCATTGCATGTTCAGTAGCATCCTGTATGTGGCGACTATGTGTAAGCTGGTCTTCATTGCAAGTATCAGCAGCAAGCGATTCTTCATTGCACAGGCATGTGGAAATGATAATAACAATGCAGTAGTGATTGATTTCATTTAATATAGACAGAAGCTAAAACTTTAATTAATTTATTTATTTATTAGCTCAACTGAGAGAGGATATCAGGGGCCTTAAGTTTGAGCAATCAGAGGCATATGTGCTGGCAAATGCTGACCTGTGGTTCCTGTTTTTGGCATTTAGTTTTGCTCACAATTGGACCTGAAGTTGGGCCATCAAATCTATTAATAGATAGTTATCGTTCTCACTAGGCAGAGGGAAAAATGAGTGTTTGATCATGGGAAAGAGGAGGATGGCTAGGTGTGGAGTGTGTTATCTTGTGTTCATGGCTATGTGAATGGAAATGTGGAAAATGTATGTGTGAGTTAACTCTTCTCTCCATACCATTAGTTTGTTTAGGGTCTAAGTTATTCTTCCCTTGTATAGAAGTCTGAATTTGACTGATTTCTGCTGATGTATTAAAAGTCTGCGACCGCTTATGCTTCCTCTCTGTATTTTTATCTTCTCTAGGTCATTCTGTCTCTCCCTCTGTGTTTGTGTTCGTCAGAGTCGTCTGTCAGTCTTGTATCAACTTATACTTAAACTCTCTCAAAAGTAGCAGAGCATCATCCCCTGGAAATCAACTATTTTATTTTATTTATTTTTTTAAACAAAAAATTCTGTTTCAATTTATCCACTAATTTCCTGTTTTCTTATGGTATTTGGGATTAATGCCTCTAAATACACACAAAGCTACTCCTTCTCACAAATTTTGAACTTGCCTGCTCCTTTAGTGCCATAATTTATGGACTTACTTCAGTTGTACATAAAAAACACTACACACGCACACAATTTCAAGTGTATGGGCGCAATGCCCTGTTAGGAGACCTAGTCAGCAAGCTTCTACAGAAAAGTCCTGAGTGACTATACTGCGGCTGACTACTGGGGTCCTAACCCAGTCTCACTAACAGTTTTAATACACCTCAAATTATGCACCAAAACCACCCCAAGAGTAATACTCACACTCAGTCTTCAGAGTTTTCTTTTCACGGCCTCCTTTTCTTTTAACTCTTGAAGAAAGACCCAGCCACATAATTTAAACCCAACACGTGTATCTTATTCTCTTTTCCCTCTTTTCTGCGCATGATATTCTTAGGTGGGGACTTCAGCCTCCTTTCTCATTTCTCTTATTTCTCCTAATTTCTCTTTTACCATTAATATAATATTTATTGACTCACTTTAGACTAAACATCATCTACACCAGACATCGTTTAGTTATACTCAATATGCACAATTCTATTGAAAAAGGTTTGTGCTTGCAGCACCTTTGAGCTTTTCAGGCGCCTGTGATGTCTGGGTAGATGAGTAACGTGTGATACTCGGACTCCTTTAACCTTTTGAGAAAAACACATTTGATTCATTTTTGTTCTCAAAGCAGCTTTACTTTACCCTTCTCAAGTTCCCTTTAACTTGTAGCTTTAACTAATTTCTGCTAAATGTTCAGTCAACATTGAAGATACTGCACACTATCTTCCCCAGATTTTCTCTTCATGGTCTCCACTTAATGGAGCCCTGCAGTCTCACCTCAGCAGGAGGTCTGCTTGGTTGGTGGTTCCCCATAAGGTTTTTATTTTTTATTTTTATTTTTATTTTTTTTTTTTTTAAATCAGCGTTCTTGCGAAGCTCACACAATTTTATCCAGCGTTCTTGCCAAGCTCACGCAATTTTATCAGCGTTCTTGCCGAAGCTCACGCAATTTTATCCGCGTTCTTGCCGAAGCTCACGCCATAATTTTATCTGCGTTCTTGCGAAAGCTCACTTAATTTTATCTGCGTTCTTGCCGAAGCTCACGCAATTTTACCTTAGTGTTCTTGCTAAAAAGCTCACACAATTTTATCTCAGTGTTCTTGCTAAAAAAGCTCACACAATTTTATCTCAGTGTTCTTGCTAAAAAGCTCACACAATTTTATCTCAGTGTTCTTGCTAAAAAAGCTCACACAATTTTATCTCAGTGTTCTTGCTAAAAAAGCTCACACAATTACGCGCAAAACTCACAGGAATGACAAAAATAATAAAAAGAACAAAGAAAAAGAAACACCTGTTCTTGTTTTGCCGTCTTCGAGTCCTGGACTCGGTATTCAACACTTATTGTAGATAGGCATAATTCTATTCCACAATTATCTTCAGAGAAACAGATGTGATTTAGTTTGTATTTTAAAATTAGTCCCACATTTTACCTCTTTCTTAGGAGCAACAGTACTGGACCTCATAATCAGGAAGAGATGATAATAAATGGAATGTAAACCATCTCACCAAATGTTGTCCTTGTGCAAATCGTAGCAGAGTCAGTCACAGGCCCCAGGGCGCGGGTCCTGGGTCTCGGATTTTTGTGGCGAGCGGGTTCGTCAACCCAGGTCAAAAATCAGCCCCTCAACGACCCGGGGTCGGACGGACTCTCGAGCAGATCCCAAAATTCTGACACCAAAATTGTTGTGGAAATATTCTGTCAGGATGGTCTAATCTCCACAGGGTTCTTTAATTACACAAGGAATGAGTAACTTCACTGATTCAGTTGCCCAAAGAGTTGCTTTAATATCTGTCTGCAGAACAGAGATGAGAATTCAGACACACAGCACAGAACTCTGCGAGTGAATACCCATCCTGAATGTAAGGAAAAAAACAATATTTATGCACTACTGATACATACATGCTTACGTGAGTTCCTGCTGACAAGCAATACCGTCATAGTGATAAACGAACATGCTGTATGTTTTACTGTAGACAGAGTCCACAAGTCTATCAGGCCTGATGGCGAGGAAAAGACACACACTGTTCTCTGTGAAAACTAAAACAAGATAACTTCCAGCGACATCATCATGAGTTCAGACATAACAGCTTATACAATCAGCTAAATTTCCATCACACAAGTATCGCGATATGTATCGTATCATGAAGGCCTTTGCCAATACACACCGCTAGTATTCAGGGTCCCAACTGACGTGTTGTGAAAGCAGAGTACACCCTGAAAGATCACCAGACTGTCACAGGTTCGACACGTAGAGACAGACTACCATTTACACTCACGTTCACATTCACTACGGCCAATTTTAGAGTCACCAATTAAGCTAACCTGCATGTGTTTGGACTGTGGGAGGAAGCCGGTGAACCATAAACTCGATGTCCCACACGGGATTCAAACCTGTGACCCCTGCTTACCACTAAGAGGGCATGCAGGATTGTCTTCATTGTATGCACCCTAGATTAAAACACTTTTCAGCATTCATCAGTAGTCAACTTGGGAGTGAAGAGAAGCTTTAATGTTATATTATTGCTGGTTCAAATAGAATTCATAAGTTGGTGACAGTGAAAAATCACAAGAGGCAGAAAATATGAGATGACAGGCCATAACTTAAACATAGCTTTTTGCTGTTGGAGCTTGTTACTCTTTCAAAGCGTGGGCTGAGGAGCACAGGCAACATATCAAACTTAATTACCTTTCAGGTTGCCTCATCAAGTCGGAGCTGCAATGAAGACAGATTGTTCCTGTTCCCGTAGAACCTTTAAAGCCACAAACACCACATGGCTCTTTCTCTAATCTTAGCATCCTTTTTGAATTATTCCCCTACTGCTATCATGGACCCTTAACAGGAAAATGTGCTTTATTGAATGGCATTTCATCTATGAGCCCCATTCCTCATCTTAATATACAGATGAGACCTGTAAGTCTTGAGGTAAAGCAGCAGCACAAGGCTGCAATTTGGATTACATCTGAGGAATAACAATGTGTTTACCATGTACTTCCATGGTAATCTTTCACTTTTATGTTGTAAGTGCCAGTTGCTTTCCTATTTTATTGGGTATTACTTTTGTTTTATGGAGCAATTTTCACATCCTGCCCTTGATGATAGTGGCCTCAGTCTCCAATAGCACCAGCAGAGCAGGCAGGCCCACTGATGAACACGCAGCACGACGGGGTGATTATGGAGTGCTAAACTAATGATTGCCGATGAGAAGCTGTTCTCACCACAGAGCAAATTCATTTCTCTGTCATGAGGAGTTAATGGCTCCTTTTAAGGAGATGAAATCTGGTCACTAGGGAAAGCCATCCTGAAAGACTGCAGGTAGCTTATTCCATTTGTCTCAAGCCCATTTTCTGTTATACCGACGCTTATAGGCAATATTTTGCGATCAACATGCTGGTGTGCACATCAGTACAGGTCTGTAACTCTGATTTCAGATCCATCATCAGTACCTATATGGGAATTTATTGAACATGTCAGGTGAAAGTGGTAGACTGAAGGGACTATTAGGCATGTCACCTGTGAGTGATCATTGCACTGCTCATGACTCCTGTGTCCTGCATGTTTGCTGCCATGTCTAAAGGTAGTACAAGAAGCCAAACAGACAAAGGAGGAGTGGGGTGACATGGAGCATTCTTTACGAAGCACTCAGAGATAGTCCTGTCCTGTTTGTAGCTTTCCATTATTGATGCAGCACCGTCGTTTGGACTCATGTTACGACAGGAGCCCAGATCCGCCTTGGGTGATGTTAGGCGTCTAAACGGCAACGTTGGAGCACATTTGCCTTATACAGTGCTGGGTAAACATCGATGAATGATTCAGGAGCGCAGGCTGCATCGGTAAAGCACTGCAGCTGTATCGTGCTCCCAGCTGCTCTGCGACGCTTTTACACCTCGACACTATTCGTCACAATGAACTCCATATTACACTCCAGTAAATTCTGAGAGCCCTCTGTAGACCTTATCCCAAAAATACACCTGTAATTTGAAAATGTTTCACTGTAACTGTGAAGTTAAGCAAAGTGATGATGGCTGAGAGCTGGATGATAATTATGGTGATGCAGTCACTACAGAGATCTTACTTTTTCTGCTTTTAGCTGAACGACTGATGCACTTTAGCTGTGTGCCCATGAGGGAACGTTCCATAAATAGTTCTGCTCTTGTTTTAACGGCTGGAAGGCACATGGAAAGAGGTCTGGTAACTGGCTGATTGAGAAGCAATATAGTTTGGTTTCACACTCTACTAATTTGATCTGACTGTACAACATTTAAGGAGGAATTGCCTGGAGTAGGGGAAAAAAAGACGAACGGGTGCTTAAACAGTAGGAGTCCATGCTCATATTTTCCTCTCTTAGCCAACAAAAAACACATTTAAGTAACACTGGGATTTAAAAAGCAGTGTTGGTAGCATATCTAAAACATTTAATTCTAATTATTACTCATAATCTCAAGAATGTTAAAATTTGAGTTTGATTTGATTGGTACTATTTACATCACATAAACATAAAAAATAAAGTAAAAATCTGCACATTGACATAAAAAATTAAATAAAAAACAAAATAAAGTAAAAAATAAGTACTCCTTTGCTCAAGTGCTGCAGCAGATGCATTATTTCTGTGCTGTGTGCAAAAATGACATATTTTATAAAACATTTTGACAAATAAATATTGCTTTAATAAAAATGTTAAGTGTCTGGGCTCAGATATATGGCATAAATTATAAATATTCAATATTAATAACAGTACCAGATATAGTGCATTCTATACCCTATGGTCTCTGTTTTTATAATAAAAATAGGTGTCTGTTTTAGTGATTATTTTTGTATATTTTTTTTGAAAAAAAGTCAGTACAATACTCATTGAGTGCCAACCGTTTTATAAAACAGAAATTGCCTTGTTCCAGTGTTTTTGCCCATTTTGAGACATAATGTAAGACCCACAGAATGTTTTGTACTATGACTGTGAAAACACAGAATAGCTCTGTCAGAAGAGACTGTCTATTTCATCATGAAAATGGCCACTTTCACCAAAAACATCACTTTTTGTCCAGAATCTGTCCATTTTTCTCTCTAATCTTGATCATCTCCACTTCCTGTTTTGATCTCTGTGGTGTATATTGTCTCTTTATGCTCGAACATTACTCACAGGCTGTGGGAGACCGCGATCAGCGACCCACTTTGACGTCAAAATACGTCAATGGCACTCAAAGAGTTAAAGAAACATCTGTAGACTTTTGTGCTGATAGTTATTATTCAGGACAGAAAAATATTTTTCACTCAATTTCGATTCATTCAAATTCCCTCTTCCAACTGTTGAAGTTAACAGATAAAGATGATAGGTTTGCATTGCACGTTAATGAAAATACATAAGTGTGAATATAGACAGTTACAAGATGTATCATAGGAATTACATGGCACTGCCTGAATTCTCTGTTCAAAAATGTACAGCTTTATCAGAAAGTCCTTTTCATGTGGTACAGTCATTTCACTGGGTGCGATGCCAACATTGTGCTCTCTCACATACAGCACACTGATCTGCTGTCGTCGTGTTCATCTGACTGACAGATGGTTGGTGCACCTCACACAGCTCTCTTTACACTTACTGACGGCGCCAGACATGAAATACAAATATGGAATCAAGTATTTTGCGATGGCACGCTATTCTGGTTGAATCCAAATGTTGCCATCCTGTGCTGATGTCAAGCTGCTGCAGGTCCATCTAACTGAAATAATTACAACAATTCTTCATTTGTTGACAGGACAACGCTCCATCATCGTCACTTTGTCACGTTCAATCGCAATGTTTATCGAGACCACAGATAGGTTGTTTGTCAAATACTGAATGCTTTGATAAATGACTACGTCACCTGGAAGTCAGGGAGATATAGTAGGGCAACATTTTCATGGGGTTTGGTGATGGTGTGTAGTCTAAAATGTGTTGTTTGGTATAAAATATGACTAGAATGATTACAGTTTACATGTGAGATATGCTCTGTTCATTCTTTATGACTGTATACCAAATTCACCTGCATTTAATTGATTTCTTTGATCAAATATGCTTGACTGTCACTATAAAAGTGTCATTGTTGCACGTGCAGGGTTCCTATTAAATGTTCTACTTTCTACTGTACAGACACTTAACCATCTGCATTGTGCTTCCCGAGACATCTGGTTGTGGTGTGCAGAAAAAATAAACCATGGTGCATGGCACTTAGTGGTGCATGCAATTGTCGCCCTGCATCAGTCGCTATTGTCCCTCTGTCAATTAGCGAGATTTTAGCAAAAAAAGGAAAGTATATGCAGATGCAAGAGAAAGAGGAAAAATAGCAGGAAAAGGCAGTCTGTGCAATTCAGCATGACATTGTTAAAGTGGATCTCTGATCTGAACACACAGCTCTCTCAAAGTGTGACGTGCCTTTATAATGCGTGAAAGGGAATTTTAAATGGCCAATCACATAATGCCGATGCACATCTGCAACAGGGAAAATATCATAACTACTTGTGGCATAAGTCATTAACATTTAACATCATATCTCCCCTAAATGTTTACATAAGCTATGTCACAGGCTCGATATTAGTAACAGGCAGCCATGTTGTGTATGAGTGTTATATTTTGATAAAACGTGTTCCAATACAGCTATATTTCATCACTGTTTGTTTTTATTACTACCTCCAGAAATACTGCTGTTGCTTTGCCACTTATGAGATGGACCTTTCCACAGTTTGGCTCACAGCTCGCTCTCATATTTCCTTTTTATCACAACCACAGCTTATGACCTCGGCTCTGATTTGCGCTTCAGGGGGTCTTTAAAGAAACCTCAGCGAGCACTTCTCTGTGTCAGACTGCCTGTGTCCATCTGTGTTAATATAGCAGAGAAACTATTTCATGGCAGAGGGGTATTTCACAGTACTTCTCTAAAGCAAGAGGGAAAATGCAATAAACAGCAAATCCATTAATTACAAGGATGTTTCCGTTCACATTGGAGCAGAGCAATACTGATAAATAAAATAATATCATAGGACAAAAGTATGCTTTGGTTTTGTAGTGTTTATTTCATATTTTCTTCTCATTTCATTTTGGCAGCACCTTTATTGCTTAGTGGTCAAAAACATGTTTTTGTGCTGTCAAAACATGTTGCCTAAGATGTGCACAGATGTGCTGGCTTTGTTACTGTAGTTCAGAATTTCATATAGCTTTGATCACTGCACCGTACAGCATGACCTGCAAATTGGTTAACAGTGTCACCAATCAGTTATATTCACTTTGAGCTCAGTTTTTACAGTTTTATTCTCAGTATTTCATGCATGTTTTGCTCTTCTTCTAACTCCTGAAATGAATCGAGACTGGAGCTGCCTTGGACTTCCTGTGGTTGAGCCACAGATGATCTCAGAGTAATTGTGGTCTAAGATGGAGGCAGATGGAGCGCATGCTGAACCTGCTGCCTTCACAAAGCTGTAAACACAGTTAATCAGTTGAAAAGACCTGATACATACAAGCTGGTGGGGTTTACAACTTTCCTCTCTGTGCAACTGTGTCTATCAAAAAAAATCATCATAAAGTAAAATGAAAGGAGTTGTGAATTTGAGGTGATCCATGTTTCCCCTACCAATTGAGTTATGAAAATATCACAGAAATCCTTTGGACTGAAGTGGCTTTTATAAAGCTTTAGATAAGTGAACTAAGTAGAATGCAATGTTATTTGAACTTCAGTAATGTCAAACTAAATAGGTTAAAGGAAGAGGGTCATTAACTCATTGAGCATCAGCCCTTTTTTATAATGGAAAGTACCTCATGCCAGCGTTTTTTGGCCATCTTTCATGATGCACAGAATATTTTGTACTATGACTCTGAAAACGAAGAAAAAAGAAGAGACTCTCTATTTCATGATGACAGAAATGTTTGTTTGCACCTTGTTCCACCTTGTTTTATCTGAAGTTTAGTAGAGGCTAGTTTCACCAAAAAGACCACTTTTTTTCCCAGATATCGATTGTTTTGCCCTCTGATCCCAATTATTGTATTTCTAGTGTAGAATTATTTTACTATGCACACTGAGCATATAAAAACTATTTTCAGATGAATTTAGTTACGTATTGTCTAATTTCAGATTGCATCTTGAATATGGACTCAACAGGTGTGCCATTTAGATAAATACGTGTATCAGCTCGGGCTCTGTACCTGCAGATAACTGTTGAAATTAAAAGACTCCAATTGAGATTTTTACAGAATGAACGTAGAACTAATTATGAGCACTGGAGAAGAAGTTAATCTTGAAATTGAACTGTACTTTATAAGCCAGTAGGTGTAGAAAGACTTCCAAGGCTATAATGGCCTTCGTGTATCTGATGGTAAATGTTTGATAATCTTGTCAGGTGCTTTCTATACGAACCCTTTGTACTTGTAGTGCATAATTCATACCTTCCATACTGTACTATATGTTGTGAGAGCACCGTCCACACTCATTAGAGTAAAGAACACCTCTCCCCTCAAATCATGAAGAGGCAACTGATGCTCAGGTCCCAAAACAGAGGAACAAGATATGTTACATTATTTAAGAGTATTGATCACTTTTATCAAATCGATGAGATGGCAGTAAAAAGGGTATCTGCTCGTATGAAAGTCACGCTCGGCTCACGGCCCTTTTCTGTTTGAAGTGTTTCAGCCTTTCAAGAGAACATAAGCAGATCAAAGAGTAACCAGAGCCGTTAAGATGGAGGGGGAGGTATGTGCAGATGAATGGAGGAATTCCTCCAAAAGGGAATGGCCTCAGTCCATATTACAGTGCCAGAGGGGGAGATGTGTGGAGGTGCACTGTACTTACTCCTCAATTTGCAGCTCCTTCTGATATGTGTACAAACATCTTTGCTTAAAGCCCCATTGACGGGCCTTCTTGATCATTTCAACTTTCAACAGACAAGTCATACTTGTAGTTACAAACCCGCTGCTGTACCTGCTGCCACTACCTTCCTCATAAACCCAAGCAATACCCACCTCACTAGATTTCTCTCCACAGGGATAGTCTCTGTGGATTGAACCCTTTAGCTTTTCTGAATCTCTGGCATATATGAATCTATACATGGGATAGTTGTTTTGTCCGTAAAGTTATCTGGTAGGGATGGGGCAGATTCGATCCAGTATCGATATCGGGTTCCGACATCAACGTAATTCACGAATCGGAAATTTCCAATCCATGAGTTATGTCTGTGCTTTAAATGGACGAGAGTCTCGATGAGACACAGACATGAGACTCACATTCAGGAAATCTGTTCTGCAGTTTGCAGCCAGGCAGCTAAGCAGGTTAGCACTGAGCAGCACTGGGGCTAGCGAACTTTTCCACACAAAATGTCCCATGGCTCTAGAGTCTCGGCATTCAGAGGGTGACATACATTTTAACCCTTTCACACTCTCACCTGCCACACCTGGTGTTTCTCACATATAATTTATTATGTGGGGGGGTCTCAGCATCGCAGAGCTCCCTGGGAGCTTGACACGCTCCAGCCAATGAAAAAAGAACATACTGCTACTCATCAGGCAATCAGAAAATAGCCCTGCTGTATCGCTACGGGTGATCTGACCGCAGCAACGTTAAAGAGAAAAGGATGCCTTATCACATGGGTACAGTAAATCATCTCATTATTTGATTTTGTGGCCTACTGAATCATGAAAGTTGCCTTTTGGGACATACTTGCATATAAATTTGCCTGTAGAGAGGAGTTTATTGCAGCCTCATATAAAATCAACAGTAATGATAATAATAATATTAAAGCAAACAGAGCTCTGGTTTCTGGTTTCAAAATGAAAAAAATGTGGCTCAATGCATCTCTACTATGTGGATTCCATGTACTTTCAATGACTTGGTGTTGAGGTGACTGAGCACTTGTTTTTACCACAGTACCACATGTATTGTATTGGGAATCAGTGCTCATATCTCTGCTTCACAACAAATCAAAACAAAGTGAGTTAGGTGTTAGCAGCTGGTGGGCAGCTAATAGCTTACCTAAAGAGGTTTCATTGAGTTATGATGCATTCAAGCTGTAGTCTGTGAAAACGGGAAGGTAAATTCTAATGTTTTCATGATGTGTTCAAATGTAATCTTGCAAACTACATATATACTTCTGCTGTGAGAGTGACAAAAGAAACGGTTTACTGTCTATAGCTGTAATAGTAGAAACGCTGCTTCATGTCATGTCTCATTCCTCACCTTGCAGTGTATTCAACTGCCTTGATTGATTATGTAACTAATGAGGTTACAGATATAAATGTTCTATTTAACACTGTATTCTTCTGGTCAAGACATTTGTTAATGTAGTGTATTCCCTTATTTTCATGGGAGCAGAGGCTTTATCTGAGTTTCAGTTACACAGAAGAATTATCACATACTTTTGTTTTTTTCTAATATAATCAAGCACCCATTTTTATAAGAGACAGTAATAATTTATTTCTCCCTCTAATAGCCTATACATCACTGGCAGGGTGTATATTTCATTTTCGTGAAGCATGAAGGCGAAGAGAAATCTTAATGATTTGCCCTTGCTAGCATAATTTTAATTATGGATTTTCCTCTACATGATCGATTTAGAGAGAGCCATAGTAATACAAGTTGTACATTCTACTGTATTAAATATTTGATATCCATTAAATTTTTATGATTAATGTTCTGGAAAGAATCAGTTTCTCTAAGCTGCTTTATTGCAGACTAAATTAGGGGTTTTACTCCCTTAGCAAAAGATATAGCCATATATTGCACCACAGCTTTGCCTGTCTTGAGAAATGGAGCAATTTGATATTGATTTTAAGAGGATTTTAGATTGAAAGAAACGGTTTACTTTAAAGATGTTTCATATGGTAGAAAATTGTATTTCACAATACTGGATGTCATAGTTCTGTTCCTTCAATATATTGCACGATTGCTGTTATTTTTCAATGTATTGGTGTTTGGTTTTAATTTGAGTATATGTGCTAGTTCTAATATTGTAATCTGTACAGTTTTGTGCATAAATAACAATCATATACACAGACCAAGGTGGCAATATTTCCTTACAGAAAAATAAATAAAACTTGGGTATAATTTTGACTAAATAAATATACAAGTCAAACCCAGATTATTCAGGTATAAAAATCTAAATCAACGCCCCAATTGTCCAGTTACCATAACTCCTGTTCTGTCATGACACCACACTGAACAAAGCACTAAGCCTTTCTATGAGTAGCAAGGGATGCTCCAAATGGAGATATCCTTTTCTTATTCTGTTCACTATATCCAGTATATGACAAATGTTTTAAGCATCACTAGAGAGATAATAATGTTGCAACACAAGCTAGAATCAGCCAAACCTCCAAAATCATATTTCATCCATTGAACATTGGGTACAGTGCTGCATACAGTCCAGTCTTTAACCACGTGTCCTGATTGTGTATCTGATCAGAGAGGACCGCTGCGCCTTCCTATCTCTGCACATGAAGGTGTCGGAGGGCAACGCTGTGCATGAGGAGATATGGAACGAGGCAACAACAGGAGAATAATGAGCCACCAAACCCTGATGCCTGAGTTTTGTAAATCCTAATGATTCTGGCTCCAGTTCAAAGGAGAGAGGCACACTTGAAGCCAACTTCCATTTCCCACTATATAATGGTGTGAATCCTATTTCCTAAAATAATTACAGGTATCACACTGCCCCCTGATCTCCTTACACTCATTGTCAATCAAAATGCAGCAGTAAAAAGCACCTACATCATATCCAACAGAGGGAGTAAAATATCCTTCAGGTTCATGTCTATGTATAAAAATGTCTCTTAATAACATATTATGTCAATGAAAATCTTTTTAAGTAGTCTCAAATATGATATTCCACTATTTCCATGTTCAGCTATACACAGCACCATGTCAGGTGAGAAAGTGAGAGGAGATTCTGCACAGCTCTATTCATCAAACCCCTGTCATGTACGGGTAATGCAATGAAAGCGAACACTTCTTAAATTCACCTTTTGAAGTGTTCACGTCTTTGTGCTTAATAGTCGTCTCACTTATGTAACTGTTCTACTGGGAATAGCTTTGGCACGTTGCTCTCATTTTGGGGTTTCTGCAGTGCATTTCATGTGGAGGTATAATTCTCAGTGCCACCAAGTTCTACGTGACGAGCGCAGGCAGCGGAGCAAAAGCACAGTTTTCCTTCCCCTTTGCACTCCCCTTCGTTGTTGATCTTGGACCGAGCTGCACAAAAGCCACAGTAAAGAGGGTTTATTCTTCTCAATCACAGCTCTCTATCTTGGTAAAATAACCAGTGCTTTGTGTAAAAATCCAACATATATGACACCACAACAATCCTTTTTTTGTGTCAGAGAAAAAAAAAGTGATCCATTGATTGTTGTTTCTGCCACAAAACCCACAATAGCAAACAAAGCAAACAAGCAAGAAGTGTTTCTGGAGGCGAGTAATTGTCACTTCATCTTTAGCCCTCTGCATCTCTGACAAAATATTTATCTCACCATGGCACAGGCAGTATTGTGGGCTGTGGTATAGACATAAATTGTGTTTTTATGTTGCTCTATTGAAAGGGGTGGGTAGGGACTAAAATACTATTTCAGAAAATCTTACTCTGCTACATTTACTGCTTACTTGGGATTTCTCTCCAGTTCCCCCTCTTAATATTACTCCCTCATGACACCCTCCACTCCATGTTCTCCTATCTGCAAGTTCATTATCATCAATAAGTCAAGTATATTCTATCTTTCATCATCATATCATGCATTCCAACCACAGCACCTTTTTTTTGCAATGTAAACCAATTTATTTCTCTCCTCTGTTGCAGATAGTATTAAACAATGCCCTAAGAGTAGAGGCTGTCTGAATGGGAATGATTTATTACAAAGAGAGAGGTCTGTGCGTCGGTTTGCAGAGCTCTGCAGTGTAAAATAACCTCATTTATATTCTATATTGCTTAGGCTGCCTCACTTAATATTCCTGTCAGCACTCTTATGCCATGCCTTCTGTTGGCTTTGCCTGCAATAAAGCCACTACCTTTTCAAAAGTGTACAAATAACATTAAACACATTTCATCAGATTAGTGCAATGCAGTAGGAACACCTTTTTTTAATACAAAGCAATGGGGTCAAGTGAGCCATAAAGCTCATTATGTGACAACAGATTTGCATCATTGGGCTGCAGGCATGAGGTTCATTAAAAATAGGATGTGTGACTGAATGTCACCTGCCTCAGTACTGCCTGTGTGCACCTTCAAAGAATCCCAGAACACATTTGACATAATCATTAAATTAATAAGGTGATGATACCACCACAGCTTGACACTTCTTGTTCTGTAATGAAGAGCATTGGGATGATATTAATACTGCATCATGTTAGATTTCTAGAAGGATGAAAATCTACCAGCTTTCAGTGTGATTAAGTATGTTCTGGTGGACCATATTTCTGTTCAGTTAAAGCTTCACGCCATGTTGAGCTAGCACTTAAAGAATCAACAGCACAAACAGGACATGCATTTCTGTCAGTTGTTCATAACATGCTCATCGTTTAGTAATTTAATGATTTTAGACCATAGTCTTCTTGCCACCATAAAGAATAATCTCATGTTTCCTCCTCTTGTAATCATTCTTCTCTTTTAATTAGCTAGCTCAGATTGGGCTAATTGCTCTTCATGAACTACATGTCTTTTAGTCACCCCTCCCTCCCACAACATCATCTCTCACTTCCACAGGAATGGATAATTATGACCCCAGCTAAATGGCTTAAGCATTGATTTACTATAACTTGGATGATATGAAGAAGCATTACCATGACGTGTATTTTTCTCTTTGTGACAACAACAAAAATCTGTACCTTTTTTTTTTTTAAATTAAAAACGAACACAAATGTAAAAATGTTCACAGCACAGATAACATGACATGAACAGGTAAATACAATGTGCAAATTTACCTATAATGTTGAAAAGTCCAGTAGGCCCTGGCCAAGCCTTATATAGAGTCATTGTGGTTGTATTTTATTATTTTGAAACCACAGGAGTCGTCTGTTTTTATTGTTTAATAATTTGGTAATTAAAAATACTAAGAGGAACTTTAATGTTGTATAATTTTTGACGGGCCCTGTGAAAAAGCACCAGAATGTTCTAGTTTTGAGAGAGGTTAGTTTGTTTACTTCATAGATGAAATGACAGTTAATATAAACAGCATACAAATTAAAATGGTGAAGAAGACTTGCCATTTTTGTTTCAGATCCCAACCTTAATCTCAACTGTACTGTAGTGTGAAGCTAAATGACATGAAATACTCTGTGGGAGAGCAGGTTTTAGAAGGATCCTCTGTTGTTGACCTGTCTGCCAGGTGATGTTTCCTGAGTTTTGAGAGGCAGCTGCATCAGCAGCAGCACAATGCCACACCTTTGGGAATGACAAGAGACTTTTATTCATCCACGCAGTTCGCACAAGCCATTCAAGATGAGCAAAAAAGAAGTACGAAGCCATTAAAAACTAGTTGATTGTCAGTTCCTGTCCTCTTCAAAATATGTTCAAGAAGGCAAAACCAAGCGCATGATTTTTGTTCAAGCTTTTGTTGAAGATCTCTTATGGAAGGAAACAAAGGAGGCAATACAGTAACTGGTTTGCACCTTTTCTCCTCCCCTTTCCACAACACTCCTCGGAGTGGTCTCATAGTTAGCATCATAATAAAGCCTTTTTAATTGACATAAATAAGGATATGAGGAGAAAACCAAGTGCCCGAGGGAAAGCCTTTGTGTTTTCCTGGACCTGATGCGGTGAATATGTTCTGTTAATCAGATGTGAACACATGGCTGATGAGTAGGGGCCCTCTGCTAATTGGCAGTGTTTGTCTGCCGCTGGTTGTGTTCCTTGAAGGACCTAGCAGCCTCCCATTGGTATTCAGGGTACTGCTTTGTGCTCCCAGTAGTGACGCCACACCATTAGGGAGAGGGACCCAGGACCCTTCCATTTACTTAACAAGCGGGACTTTCTCCCAGCGCTGAGCAGGACTCAACCCATCCACCACGTGTCAAACATCCCTGGAGCATACCTTTTTCAGAACTGATAGCTGCAGAAGTATTTCCACTTCAGTGCTACTAACTACTTACTAATTGGCTGAGCTGTAGCAAAAATTGTCGGCATCATTTTGTGAGACTGCAGCAAAGGTTTTCATCATTGCAAATGATTTAATCTGGTTTTATCTATAATTGGAACCATAGATGTATAAGCCTGTTGAATGCTTCACATCCATGATTAAACATTTATAGAAAAGTTGTGAAATCATCAGGTTTCAGTTAATTATTGATATTATTCACTTTATCTCATCAGTTTGACTTGAGTGAGCCTTCCAAAAAAAAATTTAAAAACGGCTCAAAAATATCTGTGCTACATAAAATACTTAATAGGAATTTCAAATCTCATAGATTTAGAGATACACTGTGCAATAATTGCCAAAATCAGTAGGGAGCAGCATTCACAATCAGAAGGCATCCAGATATGAATGGAAACTACAAACACCTCAGGTCCAAATATGACTAAAAAGGAAGTGCATAATTATTAGAAGATAACTGAAGCTCATTCACACCAATGGTCCCCAAAAATCTGTTCTCACTTTTTATTCCTGAGAAATGTGTAATTCTCTTATGCTCTGCCAAACAATTACAAAACCTCCTGCCAATAAAAATACACACTAACACATACCGATAGGTGACACATTATAGGATAAAGCTCAATAAATGAGTGGAGGATCGCAATGGATGCAGATGTTTCAGGGCCAGAGGCTACAATAAATAGCTTTCTTATGGGATATTTTGGAGCAACTCGTTCGTGTTTTATTTCAGTAAGACTAAGATAATTTATGCCGAGGAGCACTGATGAGAAAGATTTTAAATATGCAGGTCGATTGGAGAAAATTAAATGTTTAAAAGGTTATAAATCCCTTTAACAAAATGAGAAGCAGCACTGCAATGCCCATGTACAAAATGCTCACATAGATGTGTCCACATTCATCACAAATTGACTGTTGCAGTCTCTTCAGTGATTCATTATTGGATCCTCAGCTCTAATATTTGTTAGTAACTCATATTAATTAGCCATGGCTCCTTCGCTTTGGAAGCAATTTCCTGTTCATGTTCACAAGTTGAGATTGGACTGCCCAAGAACATACTAATTACATTTGACAAATCTATTTCACTGGGAGTTACTCTTATATCATCCTGTATTGGAGGCCTCTGTGTTTTTGTTAATTGTTTTCAACATAATTGATGATACAGTCATGTAAATCACATGTTGACGCACAAGGGCAAAGTGGGCAAGAGATACATTAGCTCACACTTTCTTTGTTAGCATATGCTGTCAATTGCACGCATTACTTAATTAAACATGCTGGCTTTGTTTGCTTGTTTTAGAAAGGCTTCCTCTTCTCTAACACCACACTGTAAAAACAGCCATGTTTAATATTCAAGGGAAAAGGACAACATTCCCTAACTTTTAACTTCCATTAGCTAAAATCCTGTGCCCCAAGAGATCACAAGTGCCCCACTGCGGGTTTCCTGCTGAAATATTATCCATGTTTGACCTTAAGATTGCTATTAATATGTATATTTTGAAATTGGAGTTCAGTTTTAACCTGTTACCATAAAGGTCAGGTCTTTTATGAAAATGAAGAGGAAGGTGGAGTTCTGTGATGGAGAGAAGAAAAACACTCTCTCATACTGATAGAGTCTTGTGGGTAAATGTTAGTAGTTGTTTTGTGTTAGATTTTCTTTCACACCAGCTGATCATGTGCAGGGCTTAAATTCAGTCGTAGCGGGAGACTTTGTGTGTGCATGTTGGTTGGTCCTGTGCAGACTGTGATAGGATTGGAATGACCTTTCCAATTTGTTCATTTGTTAATGAATAGTGGATTGTTGCCTGATTAATTATTCTGGGACTGGATACACTAGAAAACCTCTATTGCAACTTCAAACAGTCATGCTTCTCTTTCCCCTTGCTGCCATTACTGTACGTATTCTACTTGAATCTTTTGATTTTAAGCTGATTTATTACCATTAAGTGAACAACAGCAATCTAATGACATTCCAACAGGAACAAAACCTGACTTTGCCATTTCTGCATTTAGCTGACACAAACAAAGAAGTCATGTTCTTTGTGATGAAGTGCTTTCATCCCAGAGGTCATCTAGCAACACAGCACACTCTCTGCTCTGCCTTTCACCTCTGCACCACCGGCTCATCATTCTGTCATGTAGTATGGGAGCTGTCAACAGTGACACCTTCTACTAGTTGGGTGTCAAGGATGGATGGTACAGCCTGTACAGCCTCTTCATTTAACCTGGAGTTTTACTCTACTGCTATGTTAGGTTAATGGAATGAAGCTGGATGTATGGTGGAGGCATGTTTGATCTGTCTTACAGATGCTGCCTGGGTGGTCTGAAAATAGAATCAACTCAGGGTTTAAGGAGTCGTATCTGTTCTTTGTTTAAAAGTGCTAAATAACATTTTCAGACCTAATTTGAGGGATTGCCTCTGTATGGCTCTCAGTCATTCTGTTTTTCTCAACCCTTAGCTGCTAACGGTGCTAAACAGTCAAAACAACAGCAACGGTGTTGACAAAGTTAAGATTCTTAACCTTAGGAGGAACCTGAGGGTGGGCGTTACATTTCTGTAGTTTGGATTGTTATTATCAGCAGTAGCTGCCATATGAGTACAGTGCAGAGTGGCAGCTATTAGATATCCAGTAGCACTGGACCTCACACCTGACCTCGCACTGACAAACCGGCTACATAAACAAAGCACAAAGAAACTGATTACAACACACACAAAGGGAGAGTGAATTGGGAAAACGACTGCCTGCAGGCCATATATGATGCATTGGGGCCAAACTTATCAAATCATTACATCAAATTTAATTATATTATATTTAGAGTGGCCACCACGTTAACATGATCTGCATGATGTGCTACGGTAATTCTAATGGTACAAAATACCCAAAATGTGTAACAACTAAAAAAGATTAAAAAAAAGAAAAGCAGGTCATGAAGCAGAACTCCATTCAAAAATTTAAGGAAATTAACAACACAGTCATAACTAACGATCAAACATGCTGATAAAATTAGATTAACCATCATTTTTTAATCTGTGAAAGCTTCTCCTGTAATTCTGCATACAAATAATCCAGAGCATTGTTAAAGTATTAAGTTGTAACGTGAAATGGACGAAAAGGAAAAGTGAAAGAGACTTTCTTTTAATAAACACAGCGCTTACTAGAGCTAAGGTCGCTCTGATTTCAGCAACTTATATACAAAAAGTTTGCCCACCTCTGCTTTATCCACTGCTCAGGATGCTTGATTTCAAGAGTACAGGTAAACTTTCTGTCAGAGGAGCAATCATTGCCTTAAACCATGAGATATCAGTGAACAGAGTCAGATTTTTTGTGTTTTTCTTTTTCTTGGGTAGAATCAGTGTAAAACCCAAACTGTGTCTATGGCATAATTGAGCACTTTAAAAAGGACTCTGGGATTGTGGGTAATTGCTTCAATACTGTTTGCAAAGTACCTTTTCATTAAAGTTTTCCAATACTTTAATTAGATGGACGCTAAGCTTCAAAGGCTATTGGCACTTAGCCTTTAAAGCTGTTTTACTATAAAAGAAAAATCTTTCCTTCTTTTGAAACAACCTGGGTTTTTGTACTGCTGGCTGTCATTCCTGTTGATTATGAAAGCATTTTAGTCACTGACTTCATTGCTGAGATCAGAGAAGGCCGGAACAACACCAGCCACGGCTTAACAACAGGTTGTTAAAAAAGCCTTTTACTTCCTTTAAAGCATGCACATTCTCATTAAAGTAAGCCAAATAGAGGTGTTCAAGTGACCTTTACACATATGCAATGCATTCTGTCATCCAATTTTTGGTACAAGCTTCACATAAATTGGTAGCAAAGCATTGAATATGAGTGTTAAACGTGATTTATCCCCAGAGTCAGGAAATAGAATAAGCCCACAGGTTAATACTTTAAAGATGTAAAGAAGAGAAATACTGGTTTCTTTGAGCGAAGGACATCCATTCCTCATAAGAACATACAGGAAACTATACACACATACTACGTGTCCATGTCCACACACGCCTACACATATACTGTATACAAAGAGATCAGTCAACACTGTGATCCCTTCAGGAAGACATGTTTGCTTTCAAATAAAAAAGCAGGTGCAAAGCAAATTGCAGTTTCCCGATCTTGTGAAAAACTCTTCTTATTGTACAACATGAATAGGTCGTTGTGTAGCCAAGCTGCTGTGATATCTTCAGCATGGGTTGATGTATAGTTGAGATCACAGTCTAAATGCTGTTCACACATAGGGAGCACTTCTATACAAACTCATCAGCAGTAATCTGGTAGATATGACAGGAAGCCAGCAGAGTTTGTGTACTTATCACGACTATCCTGTGATTATACTTATTTCTTGTCAAATCGTGTTTTCTCCTCTCTCTCTCTTATTTTCTCTACAAGTATAGGAATACAAAATCCAGCAGAAATCAATCACTCCTGATAAACCGGGATCATACAGACCAAAGTCTCAGAGGAAGAAAGTAGATCTTATATTTAAAACACAGGCTGTTGTGTAGCGATGTGCACCTCATATAAAACTACCTTTAGGTTTTGCACATCTCAAACATTGTGTCAGAATAATAGGCAGTGACACACAAAAGGAAAAAAGAAAGGTAGATGAAGGAAAGACAATAAATAATGTGATATCTCTGGAGTGCTACTGGGAGACACTCCTTGTTGTCTTTGGTCCGCATCGCCTTTCCCATTATGACTGGGTTCAGAGAAGATTTTGTCTCTGGGTAGAAAAGGGAAAATGAAAGAGAAAAATCACATCCTCAGGGTAGATGTTGATTTGAAAGAAGAAACAAAAGAATAATACTGTTTTGATGTGAAAAATAAAACCAACCGCTTCGCAGCTTTGATGCGAGAATGTCAGGAAATGGCAGTCTAATTGGTGGTGTAATCTCTAAGGAGGTCAGGGAGAAGAGAGAAATGAGGCTTCGTGGCCGATGATGGGGTTAAAGTACGTATGAGTCAAACACCAAACATTTAGCGTCATATTGTCACTGCCTCACACCCATAGGCAATGTTGGATAATTATAATACAACGCTTGAGTGCCATTGACGTATATATACATCAATGTGTTTTTTGGTTGCAGGCACAAGAGGGCGCTCTCTCACAGCCTTTGAGTAATATTGGGGATTTGTAATCAGGACATAAAGAGATGGTATACGCAACAGAGATCAAAACAGGAAGTGGAGACGATCAAGATTAGAGAGCAAAACAAACAGAATCTAGACAAAAAGTGGTGATTTTGGTGAAGGTGGAATGGAACAAGGTAAAAACAAGTTTTTTTCATGATGAAATAGAGAGTCTCTTCTTTCATTTGAGCTATTCAGTTTTCAGAGACATAGTACAAAATCTTCTGTGTGCCAAAAACTTTGGCACAAGGCACTTTCGTTTTATAAAAGGGCTGGAACTCAATGAGTTAAAGAAAATTATAATAATAATAATGACTGTGTTGTTAATAATAATAAATAATAATAATAATAAAAAATTGAAATAATTGTTATTGATGACATCAGGAAGCTGATTAGCAATACTACAATATTACTGGCACTTTTTTAATACACGACTAACATCTTTAAAACAAGCTGAAAATAGACTAGTTCCTTTTCAACAAGGCACATCATAGTAATAAAGTACAGCTTGTCTTACTTTATGGGTATCATCTGCACTGCTGGAAAATATTTTTGACCAATAAAACTGCTGGCTGAAAGTAGCCTGTTATGTAAGTCAATCATAATCCCACATGTGCAATAGACGGTGTAGGCGTGGTTTGCAAGCTATTCACGTATATACCTACATTTCTAAAACGTTGTTGGTGGTCATTGTAAATGTTTTGTGAATGGATGAGACCAGCTTAAGCTAAGGAGAGCTGGTCATTACAAATATGTTTGTATAATTTGTTGATGCATTCTTAAAAAAATTAAAACATCTTTTTCATGTGCCCGTCTATGCCTGGCCTAAATCCTTGTAGGTGTTATTTCTACAATGTGGGACTAGTTCTTACTAACATAAGCACACCCCCGTCTTTATGATCTCAATTTATTACCATGCAGATTTTTCATATTCAATATACAGCTCATCCATATGACAGAAATTATATGTTTTAAACCACATGAGACACCAGCATCCCTCTGTGTCCCCTAGTGAACAAACAGCATGAGCTTGCAGAACTGGTTCTCAGTGAGGAGGAAGAGGAGACTTCTTACTCTGCAGCAATAGATACATTCAGTAATTAAGTCCAATGAAAACATCGATAATACAGTAATGAAATAAGCCATGTTACGATTGAGGCCGCAGAGTCTTGGTGAAAGCTATTGTAATTGAGGGGCAGTTGTTATTCTAAGCTCCATTAAAATTTCATCACGCATGCACATTTCCACGAATGGCATTATTCAAATTATGCTAAATCACATCAGCTTGCCTGCTTGGCAATGCAACGTTGCCCATTACAATGGCCGAGACGTTACTGAGGCAAGATTCCCAAAGTCTAGAAAGGGTCTGCATGTGATTTAACAGCATGCTTCATATTCTAAACAGATGCTGAACAGCTACTGAGTATTGGCCCTTGGCCTCTGAATATTTGGAAGACCGAGGGAGAAGAATACTGAAGCCAGCGCATTTGAGGCAACCCTTTGCTTTATTCAAGCGAATGTAGCACACATGGTTTTTGAAATAAAGATGAAAATGATAAATTGGCTTGGGAGACAGCTACTGTAGGCCTCTGTTATGCTCTGCATAAATATGCTGTGGACGTGTTTACTTCATCTGCTGTCAGGGATATTTTGTACTCCATACAATTGTTCATTATAACATTGTTTCTGAAAAGATTCAAGAAACACATTTTTTCTCTTATTACATACATGAGACAATGTTTAATTCAAAAGCAGCAGCATGTTATTCACACTGTGGTGAAGTTCATACTGCACACAGCCCATCCCGAAAAAAGTCCAACACAGCTTGACACTGATTTGTTACTGCATGTAACTCAGTTTGCTGTGAAATATTCATCAGGTGGAGGGAGCGCCTGTTCTGCTGCCCATAATAAGTCACCTGCTAACACACTGAGAGTTGCCTGTCTTAGGCTATGGGAACATCATTATGATTAAAGTAGTGATTTCATGATACCTGGCTGTTAATAATACATGATAAATAGCTGGATGAATGGAACAAAGCAGTGTGTAATATTAGGTGACCTCGTGTGATTAGCACTGAGAGGAACCATTAGTGGGTTGTCTTAACCTGCCTTAATGAGGTCCCCTCGCTCTGGGAGTGAAAGAGACGATTGGTGCATACGATAAAGAGAGAGCAGGAGCTGGAGGAGGTTAGAGAACACACAGTGATGTGTGCTTGCTGTGTTTCGGCTGCTTACTGGTCTGTTTATTGAGGGAATGCTTCGTCTTTTTAACTTGCTGGAAAAAATGCATGCTTTGTTTTTACTGCGCTTTACTGCTCTTATGTGCTGTTTTTCATATCCTGCCTCACCTCAGGGAACTGCTCTTTCTGTGTTTCTGCTGCCAGACATGCTGAAATCCTCTGCCTATTTGCTATGTAAAGATATAGTGGAGTCGTATCTAGCAAAGCAGAGCATGAAGTCGCTCTCCCTCTGTATGTGTATTAATCCAAGCTCTGTTGGCATAGCTCAGCTGACAAAAAGTGTGAACATTATCTAGGGCTGGGCGATTCTTGCTAAAATGTGAATCTCGATTTTTCTCCACAAGAATCTAGATCTACCATTCTCACACGATTTTCATTTTTCCATGAAAAATTTATTTTTTTTAGTCTTTCTAAACAGACTAACAGTAACACAGAGTCACACTCAGTGCTGAACAACAGCTTGCAGCTTTGCTATAACAAAAAAATAAATGTAAACTTGTCTTTAACACAAAGTGCTTGCTTGACATGAAGTACAGTAGAATCAAAACTTAAATACTGCAGTCAGCCACTAGTGCTGATGAATATAAAGAGGGAAAATAAGATTTAAGGTAACTGCATTATTATTACCTGTCTTGGTCTTGACGAGGCCATAACATTGCTTACAGATGACTCGTTTTTGCAAATCGTCGTCAGGAGCAAACCCAAAGAACTTCCACACGCTGGATGAATGGTTTCCTTTTTTCGGCAGAAGCACAACTTCCCTCGTAGTCGTAGTAGTACTCTCACTAGTTTCATCACTGTCCACATCGTTGTTGTTGTGGTCAGTCAGGTCACTGTCCTCAATGCCCTCTTCGTCCATTTCCTTGTCGCTCATTTCTTTTTCGGCTGCTACACCGTGGTTGTTTGTCGCTAGCCTGGTGCTAATGCTAACCCCCTTACTGCTCAGTGGCCACACGGGCACGCGCAGTTAATGAGTGAGTGCAGTGTCGGGTTGCTGTACGGAGTAGCTCATATCAGCGGCATGAGGAGGAGATGGACAGACATCATGGAATCGCCGTAATTGGATCTTATTAAAAATGAGATCGCACGAGTGCCTGAATCGAGATCGAGGGTCCATTTTCGATTAATCGCCCAGCCCTAGCATTATCACATTATAAACATTGTTAAACATAATTTAGCCTTGTTTGTATATATTTAACTCAGGGAATAAAACTAGTACCCACCAAATGCCAATGGCGGCTAGAATTTGGGTCTGTCTATCTGTCTGTCTGTCTATCTATCTTATATTATATATCTATCTATCTATCTACCTGTCTGTTTGTCTATCTTTCATCCATCTTATATTATCTATCTATCTATAATTATCTAATTTTATTGAAGTCTTGTGACTGTTACTGTTACAAATGAACCTGCCCTGCATGTTATAAATAATATATATATAATATAAAGAATATATACTACGATACTTGTTGTTGTCCTTATGTTATGCTTATATTTAGGTGATTAGGTTTATATTACCTGTAAAATAATGCATCGGTATGTATTTTCTGTAGAATTCTGGAGGTCACTAGCCAATGGCCAATGAGCCAAAATCTGTTTTACACCCTGATTTAACTGACTAAAACTTGGATTTCATGTCCCCCAAAAACATCCAAACACTGTATTTCCAGCTGCAAGAGACCCCCGATCACCTCAGTCTGTCATGGTGGAACAAAAATATTCCTCTTTTTTCACCACTCTCTTCAACACTACAGCTCTGTCAGCATGCCATTCTTCCAATTCTTAATGTAGTTGTTAGTCACACATTAAGAAATGTTTCAAAATTACAAGCTGTGGAACAAAAGAAACAAAAAACAAGGTAAAGAAGCATCAGTGACTCTTAACGAGGGATTCTTGACATTTCCAGTCTGTGCCACAAAAATGAGCAAAGGGGTTTACTGTGCGAGAACAATGTCTTTGTTGATTTCTGTGTTTTATTTGTACATCATCTCGTCTGTCTCGACTGCGTTTTTAGTGATGTTTCTCATCTTTTTGGGTAGTTGTGTGAGATACATAGGTAGGAAGGGAGATACTTTATTAATCCTAAGAGGAATACAAGTTACGTTGATTTCCTTATGTATTTTGTAACCTCCGCTGTGAAGGCACCTTTACTTAGTGCAGCCATGAACAATTAAAACAAATAACATCCCTGTTGTTTATTCTTCTACAGTAACCGTCATAAGGTCAAGTCACTCTGAATCAAACATTGTGAGTAACATACTGGCTGCTTACTGGTTGTGTTTGGATTCATTAATGTTGGTGTCAGAGACTGTTTGACCGTTACATTCAAAACAAAAAAAGATGGTAAAGAAAGATGGAGCAGAGAAAATGTGATTTAATGTTTAAGAGCATCAGAGGGGGGGGTGGCACGGCCGCCTCACAGCAAGAAGGTACTGGGTTTGATTCCCGGCCCGGGGCCTTACTGTGTGGCGTTTGTATGTTCTCCCCGTGTCTGCGTGGGTTCTCTCCAGGTATTCCAGCTTCCTCCCACTATCCAAAAACATGCATGGGGATTAGGTTAATTGGCTAATTTAAAATTGACCGTAGGTGTGAATGTGAGTGTGAGTGGTTGTCTGTCTCTATGTGTCCTGTGATGAGGTGGCGACTTGTCCAGGGTGTACCCTGCCTTCCGCTTAAGACAGCTGGGATAGACTGCAGCCCCCCCGCGAACCTATGAGGATAAGGAGCATCAGAGGGCTGCTGAGATTAGTGATTTACTTTATTTCACAACTCATTTTTTAAAATTTGTCCTCTTTCATGAGTTGATGTTGACACCACCAACTCTAATTCTGCAAAATTTTGATATTTGATTCTCCTATGTCTTTAATCCAGGGTGTGTGTAAGCTTCACAAAGCAGTCCATGCTGGCTAAATGACATAATGCTTTAAATGCAGGGGGCTATAAAGCTAATTAAGCGATTCAAATTAATTACTAGTAGTGTTGCTGCTTGTTAAAGCTCTCTCTAAATGAGGGGAGGTTGGGAAGGGTTGGGATCAATCCCCAACCAAACACTAAGTACTAGACCCATCAACCAATATGACAGATGGCTGGTAGAGTGTGCAGATATGGATTGCATGGATTTGTGTATATCTGCATGAGAGTGGACACACAAGATAAGTGTGAGCAATTAATTAAAATCAATTTATTTTATATGGCACAGAGGATACCTGAAGATACTAGATAGTATTGAAAGAGTTTTTGTGGCATGTAGAGTTATAGTTTTCTCTCTGTATTTTCTTACTATTTCCCATTTTGCAGTGCATACCACATTTGTTAATGTTTTGTCACTGAAGAACGTAAAGTTTGTCTTTTGTGAAACCATGGCTGGAAATGAAATGCTGTCTCACTGAACAAAAACAGTCTAAATAAGAAGACATGGATGTGACAAGTTTGCAGGCTGACACGTTGAAGTATTATTATTGTTTTTTGTTTGAGGTATCATTTCCTGGCAGAGACTTCCATTTCTTCCCGTGGGTGTCAGGTGATTGACAGTAAGCACAGCATAAAATAATGTGCCCACTGAGATGAAAACACAAAACTCAGCCACAAAGAAAATACAACAAAACATACTCCTTATCCAAATTAAGGCATCATATCAAACCATAATAAACTATCTAGAACTGGCAGTATTCAAGTCAGTGGAAGTTTGTACTACCTCTGGACAAAATACAATTGGCACAAAGAAATAAACACAATCCAGACAATCTGCATGAACTTGCCAAAAACCCTGGTATTGCCTTGTGATTGTCTGACTTTTTTTTAATTCTCAGGGTGACTCACTGTTTGGTTATGTGCAGAGACGACCAGAAGATAGACATGTTTCCACAGGGATCATCCGAATCTTAAAGGAAGAAGAGAAAAGACAGGAACATTACTTGTCAGTCATGTGACAGAGCCTCATTACACTCACACACCACCAAACCTGCGACCCTCTCAAGTGTTTATTACACTGGGCTTCAGGGAGAAATCGATCTAAAATGACAGCTGCTAGGTTCGTTTCTGTAGAGAGTGAGTCTGACCTGTACACAGTGATGCTTTAATGGCTGATCCACCTGAAGTTACTGGGCTCAGTCCTGTCATGGGCTGTGTTACATTATGGCCTGTTTGTTGCATTTTTACAAGAGAAAACAGGGAGAGAGGAAGGTTTAGACATGGACATTCACAGAGAGGAAGATATAGGCTAAGTCAAGGTAAAAAATAATACAAATTATGGAAATTTGGAATATGGAAATTCAAATAGTCATTAAATTATTAAAAAAAATCAAATGCAGCTATCTTCTTAACTCATTGAGTGCTAGCTGTTTGTGCCAGTGCTTTTGCCCATTTTGAGTCATATTTCAAGACCTACAGAATATGTTCTACTATGACATGAAAACACTGAATTGCTGAAATGAAAGAGACTCTCTATTTCATCATGAAAAAAATGTTTTGTTTAATTAGAGGTAGAGGCCACACTAAATTCACCACTTTTTGTCCAGATTCTGTTTTGCTCTCTAATCTCGATCGTCTCCACTTCCTGCTTCGATCTCTGTGGCGTATACTGTCTCTTTATGCTCTTACTACAAATCCCAGAAACCCCAATATTACTCACAGGTTGTGTGAGAGCGCCCTCTTGTGCCTGCTGCTGAAAAACCACTTTGACGTATATATATATATGTGTCTGTGGCACTCAAGCATTGGATTTTAAATGATGTATATATACATCAATGCCACTCAAAGAGTTAATGTGTTTTCCACTGTTTTTCTGTTGTAGGCATCGCTTGATGGTAACGTTGCTACTGAGTTTGTGTGTTCGTCGCTGTGCTCCCTATATATTTTCAGCATGGATATGTAAAGCATTATAAAACACAAACACTTTGTTCTTCTGTCCAAGTTGACAGAAACACAATAAAACTCACCAAAACTTGTTTGGTTAGTCTCACCACTGTTCCATCAATTCGATTTAGCGAAGTGAAAATGTGCTGGTAGTTCCCAATATTATTGAATATTATTTTCCTTGAAATTCCAGTCCCAAAAACATAAACTGCATAGACATAAACTTAGTATTCTCATTTCTAACCAAGAAAAAACTACAGGCTGTATTTCTGAGGAAATGCTAAATACTAAAATAAATGCCAAAGACACAGCAAAACTGAAAGAAATGATTCTCTCGACTTATAAAGCCATTAAATAAGCATTGCATCCTGACAGGAAATACATACTTAATTCCACAATACCGTTTAACACTTGGGGGAAAAAACACAGTCACAGTGATTACTACGACTATTTTATAATCAGATATCTTACAACTTGGGGATAATTTTAGTTTCAACTGATTGTTTTGATACAACATCTGCTTGAAAAGGCAATTGTTGTCCCTGATCTTCATTCAGAATATAATTAATATTACATATCAAAAGTCTTTTAATGCGCCATAGCTCCTAGTTGGATAAGAAATGAACAACAGCACAGAGCAGCACTTCCTAGTATGTTGTACTGTTTTGGTCTTTGGGGAACCCGGAGCATAGCACAGCTGTTAAGTACTTTTAGCAGAGCTATTGTTCAGTGAAACAAAACAGCCCATTCAGCTTGGCTGGTTTCCAGAGCACTCCTATAGCAGCCAAATGTTTATCATTGTTTTGACACTGCATAGGATAGGACAGCATGGGGTATGCCTATAGATAGCAGTGTCGAGTTTCTGTGTGTGTGTGTGTGTGTGTGTGTGTGTGTGTGTGTGGAGAGAGAGGCTGCACAAGGCATTAATGCTCCAGAAACAAATTAGCTCTATGCTCTATTGTAACAGACATACTCTCTCGACAATTCCTTGTAACGTACATCATTATTTTCTCCCCGTGTAATTCCTCTTGGGGATGAATAGAAGTGCTGCGGTAACTTAGCGAACAGGCTGGTCTTTTAAAATCACACTTGTCTCAGTGTTGTATGCATAACAAGAACACATGTTGTGTTTATTAGCTGCGGTTTCTACAAAGTGATCACTCTGCTGTCTCTAATGATTGCTGTCTCCTCTGCTCCTGAATCTTCCAGAACTGAGTCGTTCTTTTAACGGTGCAGGACTGAAATGAAAGGTGTTACATTATCTGTTTCTGACTGCAGTCCGAAAGCTGCTACTACGCTGATTGGGCTTCCTCTCTCGCTCTCCTTACCCATTTAATCTCTCCATTCTGGCAACGTGCACAGCCAGGACAGTTCTGCTTTATTCTAATTGCATACTTTCGATTAAAAAAGCTTGTTTTCCTTGATTACTTTGATGTTGAAATGGGAGCAGGGGAGCAATTCACATTCATTCGGCAGTATGTTTTTCCTCCCCGCTCTTTTGTGCTAACAGCAGAATTCCTATTTATATATTGGCAGTGGAACTAAATTACTGCAAACATCTCTGTGGGCCAGCCAGGCATAACAGATTGGCAGGGTCTTGTATTGTATCAGTGCCCCCTACTGGCTGCCAGCAGGAGTGCACTATTGTTCATTCCAGGCACGTATGGCATCGGGGGCTGTTATAAACACTGTGGACTGGGATCCTAGATTCTTTGCTGGACTGCTGGAATATTTGCTAAATGAATCCCTCATGACTGGGATTCCTCTGCCAGAGCACCGCTATGTGCACATACCAGAAAAGAATCCAATTTTCCCCACATTATCAGTATTTAGTGCACACAGTTTTCCAGGAGAACTTACAATAAGTGCAGCAGGCTTCATCTCTAAGGTCACTTAGATTACATGCATTCACAAACATCACACAGTATTTTGCAAAGCCAAAGGGGTTTTATAGTGTTTTTATGAGTATGCAAAGATCATAAAAATGTGCCTAAAATCACAGAAGTAGAAGTGCGATATGATCAAAGGGGAGGGACTGATATCTTTAAAGAGATGAGTATTTAAAAAAAAAGGGTCCCCAGAGGAATTTATTCCAGAGGGTGAATGGGGATGAAGATAAAGGAGTGAGCTTTCCTTATCTGTGTTTTGATGCTAAATGCTTCATGGTACACTGTTAGGGCTCAACTGTCCATGCAGCAGAAAGCATGATCAGCCGTGTATCATTCATGCCCTTCATTGATGTTAACCCACCGGAGTACAGGGGCAGGTTTGCGACTAAAGGCAGGGGTCCAATCCCCTGCTGGGATTTGAGCGCCTCTCCCGAGAGTCCCATCACACACTGCTACAATGCCAGCAAACATCAAGGGGCTTTTGCTCTTTTTATGTTTTATTCTCTCTCCGTTTCTCCTTTCCCAACAGTGGAAAAAAAGTGAGTGCACATAATGCAACAAACACTGCCTTATTGGTCTATTAGCTCAACTCAACTACAGGTCAATTAGGAGTGTTCAACTGCTGAGAGCTCAGCTGGAGTAAAAGCTTGGAGATTAAAGCAGAGTTAGGAAAAAAAAACACAGAGATGTACTGTATTTTTGCTCTGTGTGTCTCCAAAGACAAATAGATACTGACAGAGACAAAAAGAGCTCTGCAGGCACTGTGCTGTAATTGCTGAAGACATAAATAGGATCAGATGCAGCCGACATAACAGTGAGTTCTCATATTGACTTTTTGAATTTGCGTGTTTTATTAGAGGCAGTGTCATTTTAAGACTCGACAGACACTAATGAATACATAGAAATGCCATAAAAGAAATTGCACGGTTATGAGTAAAAGTAGATAATTTAAAGCATTTTTTGTGGAAAGTAAATGCCAACCACTGAAATGTCACAGAAGGTTCACTATAGCCTGAGAACTGAATAATGTTGTCAAGCGCTGCCCTTCCGTCACATTCATAACACAAAAAAGCCCATTGTTCATTTCAAACTATTATTTCAAGTATGTGACTGGTTTTCAAAAAGTTTGGCACTTTCGCTGTTATTATTATTGCATTTTTTTCTTGCTAAAACAACACAGTTTTAATATAAAGGGTCTATTGATTAGCACCTTCCCTCTTGTTCTGTCAAAGCCGTTGCCAGCTGCACCTTGGGATGAGGTTGTTTGTCTTCATTAACATCCAGTGTTTCTTCAGAGTTTTCATAAGCAAGGTCCCCTCCTGTATGTCAACCGCAGTGAAAGGCCAGAGACACAACAGAATCTGAGTCACGCTTTAATCGCTTTCATGCTATCTCTACCGCTCTCCGACGTGTTTGTCTTCCATTAGCTGAGGACAGACTTTCCCACACTGGGGGTTTCTCGGGCAGCTGGTACAGCCCAACCTTACCAGCCTTGTGAACGCAGGGGAATGATGCCGGTTTGGTTCCCAAGCTTTCCTTGTTTCCCACCTGCATATTGCTGCAGAGTGATGGCTTTGTTTAAAAACTGGCAACAACGAGCTTCAGATGAGGTGAGGTGCAATTTGCTCAGCCTGGAGAAAGTCAGGTGTCAGTAGACATGCATACATGGACTAATAGCACCAGCAGGAAAGAATAATAAAAACAAAAATAAAGGTTAATATGTGAAAATATGAAAAGATGTGGTACATTTTAGGGTCAGTTTCATGAATCGCATTAAGCCACTTGGACCAGTAGAGATTTGTTGTTTTATTCTCATGTGGCTTGCTGTCATTGCTCCTACAAAGGTCATTTTGCCTCATTGTAAACATGTCATATCATATTTCATTTTTTTTTGCCTCGAACAGGGGGATAAAAAAAAAAAACTGGAAACACACACGGACAGTAGTGAAATTATTGCATGCTTATGAAGTTCTATAATTGCTAAATCCATTACACACATCTTGATAGGAGATCTGCCTAATTGTGCTCATGTACTGCACCACCATCAGTCTCCAATGCACTCACCTTGCTCAACACAACAGTGCTGATGCATAATCATCACACATCATGACCTCTAATTAAAGTATGAAGAGTAACTTTGATGAGGAAACGCCTCCCTCACTTCATTTGTGTTGCTGGTTATGGAGAGAGAATTAAGGTACTGTCAGCAGTTTAATGAGCCTCTCACCTATTGTTTCCAGCACTTTTCTGCTAAAGCCACATTTCTGTTCCTCGCTTTCAACAAAATGACTGTAGATACGGCTCTCAGTATGTAAGTTGCAGTGATTAGCAGCTGTGATTTAAGCTCTTTCTTAATTAACCTTTTTCTTTAATTCCATCCGCCGTTAATTTCCAGAAGAGACAATGCACTGACTGCTCATGGGACTGAGTCTATTCTGATGACAGGGTGATAGAGATGTGGTGTCTCACTGAAAGCAAGTTAAGCGAGTCAATATGAGACAGATAGAGATGGTCTGAAATGATTCCAAGAGATTCTATTGGCCATGCTGTACCGCTGCAACGGACACATAGTTGTGTAAATGTTTAATAGATTACTGCTACTACTACTACTACTACTACAAGTTTCCTTTTTTTCCATTCATATAATTCACCATGAAAATAAGTATAATAATAATAATAATTTGTGCTGTTTATTTAACCTTACTTTTGTCACTGTCTCAGAAACTTTCAGGAGTATTTATATTAAACATGCATCGGCCTCAATTTCTGTAATTTTGGGGGATCAGCGATTGGCCGATCATTGCATATATAACCAATCTTTTCCCACCGATCTCATCTATGTCCGCAAAGGTCTGAAAGCCAGCCATTGAAGCTTTTTGCTCTGCCAGACTAGCAGGCCTGCTACCCACCAGGTCACATCACATATGTCCATGCGCTTGCATCAACTGCGTGGGAAAACAACAGTTACCGGGAGCATGATCAACCAAGCATGTTGTCCGCTTGGCAGAATTACACAATAAAAGAAAATGAGCAAAGGTTCGTAATCTGTAGTCTGTGTAAGGCGGCAAACAAGACATTTAATACAGCAAATCTCATTCGCCATTTGAGAAACCACCACCCAGCGGGGTATGCACCATTTGAGGCTAGCAATCAAGCTAAAGCTAACACTAACTGGAGCAAAGAGCCAAGCAGCGACCCGCTGTTAGCCCTTATGAGCACTGCAAAGAACAAAGCAACTAAGGAACCGGAATCGACCAAAATCGGTATCAGCAGGTTAGGGTTTTTAAAGATCTTTGATCGGCCAGAAAATTGTGAGCCGTGCACCCCTAATTTATAGCAAATTAATAAAGTAGTATTTATTACGGCAGGAGGTATTTCCAAATCGTAGGTTTCTCCTTGTACCAGCAGGAATCCAGCTCATAGCCTATATTAGTTTACTGTACTGACAGCTAATATACACGGGTTAGAAGGTTTTGCACCCTGCAAGGGTAGGACTAAATACATTGTAAATATTCATAAGAAAATGATCAGGGTTGCAGTCACCTGAGGTTATTCAGAACAAACCACAGAGGTAAATGATTGTCTCTATAGGTGTATTTGTTTAAAGCTTGGTTCACCTGTCTTCTTTTTTGTAGGCATAGTCAGTCGCAGCTATTGATTTTTACTGAAGCAGTGTAGTAATCTCTGCTTGCTTAATATACACCAACATTGCAGTCTCTCTTTTAGAAAGACACATTTATCTTTGCTCTGGCAGTTGGATGAATGGAAGAAAAATGGAGGAGGAGCAGTCAATTTAATACCAAGACCATGTAGTGGCCGTCTGTTCATGAGAGGAGCTTTTCTTAATGATTTGTAGGGCAGCAGAATTAGTTCAGTTGTTCACTGATCAGAGCCGCTGGGACAACAACGCTGTGCAGCAGCATGGAGAGTGATCAGCAGAGACCCACCACCCTCAGCTAAACTCACCAGCATCATTTCTAAATGCTCTGACCATAAGTCTGAAATTATTCATGATGTGCATTAGTGTGAGTAGTGCTCCTTGCTTTAGTGAGCTTTAGGCTACCATCCAAACTTTCATTTTCCTAAACCACTGCAATATACTATGCTATGATGTACTGGTATATTATTCAGTACAAAATGGCAAATAGTTAAGGGCTGTGTGACTGTACCGCCTGTTTAATATTATGATTGATGATTAGAATTCCTGCGCTATCTTGCTAGCTTTACAAAGTAATGTATTTTTGAAACTGATGATGTGATGTGCATCCTATCCCTTCACCAAAAAAGTCTTAACCTTTCGGTCCTTTGGGCCATATTTTTATTTTGACCTTAAATCATTATTACTTCTTGTTCTGCAACACATTATACAAAATTGTAGAAATCCACTTAAAGTCTATAAGGTCATGCTGACTGTACACTAAGCAAAATATCAGTGACACAAAATAAGTGTCAGGTAATGTTAAATATTTAAGACTTTTAAAGGATAGGTTCACATTGTGTGTCTTTGTGTGACACTCACACTTGTACACTGTAATTGTTCCTACTTCCCATACTGACCATGAAGAGGTCCAATCTTAACTTGAGGAAATCCTGATACCATGCAAAAATGCATTCTGCACTTTAGCCAAAGTTAATTAGAGTCTTGAGTGGGTATTTTCCAATCTAACAGTGTTTATTACTAAATTCTCTCTTTGTGTTATTTTATTTCAGCTCAGGGAAGAAACATTTGTCTGGGAAAACACAAAGAGGGAATGTGGTGATTGAAAAAAAGACTGTAACCTTGGACACCCACTGGATTTGGCTAACCAACACTGTTGAAGGCTAGTAGCTGCAGTTGAACTAAATTATCCCTTTTTGCACAGAAACAAAGAACTGTGGATTTTTTTTCCATGATCTCTTACATAGATACTGTGACTTTTTACAGTTACTATGCAAAGGGGAAATGATCAAAGCAACCAATAATACAATACAATACATGTGGGTATGTAAATATTAAACATAAACACTGTGCACTTGTCCTTTATAATGTATCTGTGTCTTCTCCACTGCAACTGTTTTGAAACTCAAAGGTAACAGATTTATTACGACACAATTTCTTTCATAACAATTTAGAGCTGTGCGATATTACGATATAACATAAACGTTACTCTGGTTGTGCCTTACACGGCGTATCTAAACCACAACCAGAGTAACGTTTATGTTAGCATAGCAACAGAGCTAACTAAGTAGCTACATGTTAAAATTACGATTTAAACAACAGAGGCTTATATCGTACGGTACACATTTTTATACCGCATTACGATATATATCGTAATATCGCACAGCTCTAAATTGGAGCTGTGCGTCGGAATGACCGCTGGATAATCCAAATGTGTAGAAGTTGTAGCCCAGAAGTAAACAGAGGTAAAGCAGCATGAAGGACATTGTGGTGCGTGTGAATGATTTATTATCGCTTAAAACACATTTTTATTAGCAGCCAAACTGCACAGTAAAAGTAGGCTACAGTGCAAACATAGCCAGACTTCCGGTCGCTCTCAAAGTAAGCCTTCAGAATAAAAGCATATAAGGGATTACGCCACAGAGGAACGGAGGAGAGCGCAATGGAAATTAAAAACACATCAGAACAAAATACTATATCGGAATATATATCGTTATCGGGATATAAACTTGGCCATACCGAGATATAGAATTTTATCTGTATCGCACAGCCCTATAACAATTGTTATATAACAGCAGGAAACTGTTGTGTCGTATCAAAAATATGTAGGTGAGAGGAGCTGCGCCTCATTTTCAGGATAAAGATCTGAAATTATGCATTTTTTAAGCTCCATTTAGGGATTATTTCATAGTTTAACAGCCCTACCTGGCTTTATGTCAACTAATCAGCTAAAGGTATGGATGAGTGTGAGACTCTGCTCTGCAAGAAGGTGCTGATTATTCCTATTAGAATCGTGTTGTGTTTCAGGCACAGTAACAGCAGTGTCATCTGCCAATGTTATTTCATGCTCGGTTGGGTGTGAATCAATTTCATTCCGGGGAACAATTACTGAAGATTGCAGATTTTTTTTCCATCCTTCCAATCATAACATTTGAATCAAATCAGTGTGCGCTGCTTAACATAGAGTGCCAGAGTGAAAACACATCAGCCGCTCACTGCTGCGTTCATGTGGCGTCTATGACAGGTCGTTTCAGTTGTTTGTTTCAGTTTCCCTCAATTTGAAACCTCAGCGAAAATATTTCTCCAAGTTTTTATTTTTTTTATTTTTTTTTTTTTTAACTTCTTTTCTTTGGGTCAGTAAATACCACACGTGACCTTGGTGAACTCTGACTCAGAGCGTTTACATTGTTGGGGCAGGGTAGTCAAACAATTCCCGGGATGGATGGGAGATAAAGCCACACACACATTCTCCCATTACTCACATGAAGAATGTCGGCTTCTCTGCGATGGATTCCAGCAGCCTAGTTGGACGAACACTGACAGTTATTTCTGGCCTCAGATTTGGAATGAGGCAGACTGGAAGTGGGGAAGGCTAGACAAGGAGCCATGCTTCAACAGTTAAAGAGGCTGATCAGTTTGAGGTTGTGCAGCTTCCACTAACATGGAGGTGTCATTCAAGCCCGGTTACCTCTAACTGGAGGAAGGGTCCATCCATGGATCACTAAACAGCAGAGACAGACAGGCCTTCTCCAATTAGAAAAGGCTGCAATGTATCCGCCCGTCTTCCCCTGGCTTTTAGTTAGACATGGATGGGTGTACTGTTGGGTGAAGATCAAGGTGGATATAATTAAGGTGGCAAATCTTTAAGGACACAAAATTATTTAAAGTAAGAGTCGCTTGGTAACTTACTTTAAGTTAAATGCTTAAGACTTTTTACATAATGGATAATTTATGTTAAGTGAGGTTGCTTCATAACAGTGTTCAATCAGATAGTGTTCAATATTTTTTTATTCAATACTACAAACAAGTTATGATGAGAAACAATAAATCACACTAATAAAATGGTAAACAATAGATTAAATAATTACAAAATGTAGTTTTTAATGTAATTTTTATTTATTTATTTTTAATGGCAAATGAAATTAAATAATAAATAAAATGTATTGTCACTATTAGGACTTTATGTCTATAAAATAGACATAAAACATAAAATAAAATAAAGACATAAAATAAAACAGTGACAAATTTACAGTAGACAGATAAAAAGCCTGACATGAAATATTTTCTGAAATCAAGCGAGCAGCCAATAATCGTAACTCTTCCTATGAGAGAGAGAGAGATTATCTGTTTTAGCATCATGTCTTTCCTTTGTCACAAAGGAACACCTTGGAGAAGATGTGCTCACAGCATACACAGATTTCCTTCTTTCATCCCCCTCCTGTCCATATCACACTGATACCGACTGCAATCGCCAAGCCCTGATTTTTCACTCAGGTCTCTGCAATATCAAATTGACAAAAGAAGAACAAGCTCTTTCTGGAAGAGGCACAATAGCATAACAAATAGTAGAGGAACAAGAATGGATAGATTCTCTTTTTGCAACATTGTGGATCTGCGATGTGGTGTATTGTGCGGCACATCAACCTTCCACCCACACTTTGCAGATCTAAACAGACACTACGCTTGTTGTTAGTGGTGTTGCCACAGCAATATTTCTATTTATCCTGTGAGACAGCCATACAAATAGATGAAGTGCAACAACATGACATTTTCTGTACTTCAATTACTTTGCGGGGCTGGGCCACGTGGGTTAAAAGCCAACAAACCATAACTTTCCCTGACATTTCCTCCCCCCACAGTGACCGTTGATGGATTCTCCCTGACAAAGCATTCATTATCGCAGAGAACAGAGAGTGCACTAAAATCTCTTCTCTTTTCTTCTCCCCTCCATCCTCTGCCTCCCTGTCCAAATCGAGATGAACTCAACTGCAGCAACAGAATGGGCTCGGCGCTCACCGTCAGTAGGGAAAAGCACTGAATCGCTGCAGGATATTCACTGGCAATCAAAAGTTATATCCTTATTGCAGGGCAGCCATTATGGTGCAGTGGGCAGAGGGGCATATCAAATGGAAACAACTGTTCTGTGCCAGCTCAGATTTGATCCTGCCACAATGAGAGAGGCTGCTATGGAAATGAGCTATGATGGCATGCCATTGAAGATTAGCTCCCTTTTATCATTTATCTCAGAGTTCAATGCACTGAGGCTCAGCGGTCCAAGATGCATCGAGTCACCATACGAGGCAGGCTATGCCCCAACCCCCATCCCTCCCAAAAACCCTCTGGAAAATATTCAGGTAGTTTAATCAGTGAAACCTTTTGAACAGATAGGTGTAAAGATGGAATATCAGCTCCGGGTCAAAAATAAAACCTCTGTTATGTGAGTATTTAACGGGCAAAAAGGCATAATGGAGCAATTTAGAGGTTGTGTTTTAATCACATCCCTCGTACATGGATACAAACACAAACAACACACACACACACACACACACACACACACAGTCTTATTCACCCACAGGCAGGGGACTGATTGTCTGATAGCATTAGCATTCCTGTCCAACCCTGATAGAAGCAACACAGGAGTCAGGCTCACTTCAAGAGGTTCACATCACAGACAGAAACACATCCATTCACGGTGGACAGGCTAATAAATAAAAGAGTAACCCTGTGGCAGTAACAAGCCTATAAAGTATAGCTATGTTTTACAAGTGAATGAGACGGATGGCCAAGAAAGATGGTTACCTTGCGAGAGCCGGGCACTGTACTTTACAAGGCTGGGAGGAGAGTGTGACTCTATCCAATGCTGCAGATTGGCTCTGCTTCATCATGATATGAAAATCTCAAGAGTGCCACAGAGTGAGTTATCATGTTTACACTGTGGAGATGATATATTGTATGTGTCTTAAGGTGATGTGCATTTCTCCAAAATATGAATCTGAGGAGAAATACATTGTGGTTTGAGAAACACATTCAAACATCTTAATTAGTCGTTTGCATGTCAGTGATTCACAGACAACCACAGAAAGCCAAGCAGACACAAGAGAGTCACAAGGGGGTGGGGGGCAGAATAATTGCCTGAGGAATCAATAATCTGAATCTCGAACAATCGATTGATTTTTGGCTGGCCAGAAATTTGTCGGCTGTCTTGCAGTTTGAGCACTTGAGCACGGTTTCCCACATGGCTGCTGTCAAAACATACTCTGTCGTGAGCTTGTTTTAACATTGTTGGAGTATTTGACGTGCTGTGGTTGAAACTAGTCCTTACACCAGTGGTTCCCAGCCTTTTTTTGGCTCATGACCCCATGTTTAATATCTGCCGACCCGAGACATTCAGAACTGAGACATTTGTTTCTAAAATTAATTTGTTTTTGATCATGTAATATTATGTTGCTAATAAACGTTAATTCCAGATGACATTTAGTCTATATAATGCATATTATTATGGGCTGAGGCAGACAAGCCAGGTTGAGATTATTGCTCAAAGTGAGAATTTTATTTTCCTGGTGAGGATCTCTATAGTCAGTCCAGCTAATATTTACAAGGCTGCAAATGAATACTGAACGAACAATAACTCAAACAGTGAATTATGAAAGAGCTGCAGCATTTTCAAAACAAAAAGATAAAATATATATTCAATCATTACAAAATATTTTTATTGAGTTTTTTTCTTTTTTTTTTTTCTTAATTTCAGGCGACCCCATGTAGGGGGTGCGACCCCAAGGTTGAAAAACACTGCTTTAGACTGCTGTAATAAAAAAAACGAAGCTTTTCTGCAGAATACTCCAACAATATTATCCGTATGTTCCTTTTTTCCCCTCAATGTTTAGGATGTAGGATGTCTCAGAGTGTGACTCAGTGTGGCCATCACTTGATCCATACACTGTGAGCACAGAAGGCTACATCCCATTCATGTATTTATTTTTGCTTCAGTGACAGTCAATCAAATTTGTTTCCTCTTCTGTGATTTCACTAATTGATTCAGTGAGTTGTCTAGCTGCTGTGCTGGGGTTTGTCCCCTGAATGAGTTCACCAAAACAGTTGTTTTCTTGTTTCTGCCACTTTGAATTGAATTGAACCATCAAAATGTACATAGAGCCTGTCCCTTCATTGATCCCTTGATTGACAAGTCCTTGGGGGAGCTCTACATTGTCGACATACTCTCCTCACCTTAGACAGAGGGCAGACTGGACATTACTGTGAAGACCGGGGCTAGCTGCTTAGCATGCTTGTCTCAGTAGATATTGCTGCAACGCAATGAACTGTTATAAAAAAATTTTCAGGTTTTTTTTTTTTTTTTTTTTTTTAAATCTGGCCAGATATCACAAATTTGCCTCAATTTGAATCAATACATTTTTTGTTTTTTTATTTTTTACCATAGCCTATCCCAGAGTAATTAATAAGTTAAGTATTAAGTATTTTTGGTCCTTGCCAGTAGCATCTATCTACTGTTCACACTGTAAAAACAGACTCTTTATTGCCACAATAGGCACAAGTGTACCCAAAAGATAACTTAACTAAAATGGACAAAGGGTAGCAGAGAGTGCCGTGAGGCTCCGGTCTGGCTGTCATGCCACATCCTCGACTAGTAGACACAGTGCAGCTGAACAAAATGACCCCATGTCGCTCCAACATATGCATGTCAAATACTGGATCCAAAAAAATGCCTGGTGGACATGAGCCTTTTATATTTACACAGCGTCTGTTTTACAAGAAGACCCAAACGCCAACCAATCAGAGTGGGCTAACTCAGCGGCCTCAATTACAGGGAACGTCTGAGCAGCCAAAACACTGGCCTCATCATGTCTGCGTTAGCCCTACTCCAGTCCACCGAGACTGCAATCAGCAGCACACGACACAAACACATTAGCTTTAATTAGATTGTGGCCAGCGCTTTGACGCCATCAAATCCAATACATATTATGCTGGATGTAATCCAGCTGGTTGCTATGGTATTGTTGCCTCTGCAGTGGAGGGGGCTGGGAGAGCATGTGCTGCTGGCGAAACACTGGTTCGCTAAACTGGGGCTCTAGATGGGAGTGAGCGAGTCTTTGGTCTATGAAGGTGTGTATGGGTTGGTAACAGTGCATTTAATGCTGGTGTCCATGCATGCAAGTGTGAGTGTTGTTACTGTGGTTTCCAGAGAAAGTGTGTGTGTGTGTGGTTATGGAGGTAGGGGGTTGCTGTTTGTATAAATGCATGGCCACACACGTCAGTGTGACTGTGTCACATACAACATATGCTCTGCAGCAGCTCTCCCTTCGAGGGAAGGCTGAGCCGTGGCACACAGCAGGACCTTCCCTGACGTGATCCAGGGGGACAACATGGAAACATGGTCCCAGGGGCCACAGGGCTCAGCCTGGGGCCTTCAGTTCCAGGAGATGTGTTTATGTCCTCACTGTCACCGGCTTGTTTGCTCACAGTGTGTGTGAGCAGAGCGATGAGCTGCACTACACATAAGGATACATGTAATCTTAAGTGTATTCCAACACTAGAAAAGCACTCGGAGAGCGCAGACCTCCGCCAATGCAGGGCTGTACGCTTAGCTTTTTCACTAGGAGCACAGGTGCTCCTAAATGAAAAAATTTAGGAGTACAGAAAAAAACATGGAATTTCTTAAATAGCACAATTTTATTATTAATACTTAAATCACATACACAGTAACGCACGTGCACATACATATAAACACAGTGCCATAATTCTTCTGCAACCCTCAGTTAAACACAGAGAACATCCCTGTTCCACATCTTTTTGGAGGGCCACATTAGCGTTATGGTCGCCCTCAGAGGGACGGTTGTAAGGGTAAGACTACATAAATACAGTATATTGATTATTCTTGGTTTTAGTAATAACTTAAATAATAATAATACTAATGACTTTAAACTATCCTATATTTCAAATATAACTAGGCTAAGTGTTTCTAATCAGAAACTGTAATGTTGAAAACAGCAAGGTCACTATATAAACTCATTAATATCTCAAAAATAAAATGTTAGTGAAGTTCATAAAGACTGGAGATTGAACACAGATATCAGTCAGTATTAGTTCTCCCTCCTGTCATCACAGGAAGGAGAACTAACTACCTAACTAACTGACTGTCACAGTGACCGTCATAGTGTTTGCCATAAACAGTGTCGTAAAACCTGAAAACCACTCTCTATCGCGAGAGTTTTCTAATGAACATGAACGGTTCGTGCCGTTCATGCTCGCCAGAGTGAACGCCGTTCCTGTTCATGATTTGAAAACTGAGCCGTTCAGTTCACCGAAAATATGAACACGTTCATGCACAACACTGCATACAGTATGTCAAAATAAAGGCCTCATGTTAACATGAGCCAGAGCCAGCGCTGTACAACGGAGGAGGACAGAGGCTGCTGAGCAGAGCAGATTAAAACAATGATTTTTTTTTGTAACCTTTTCGTCATGTTGATGCTTTTTAATACTTGTAAGAATAACTAATATTAGCTTCACACTTACAAAGTTTTAATGCACTGACTAACAGTGTTGTGTGTTGTCGGCTATGACTTGTCAATTTGTATACAGATGCGCAACATTTTTACTCTACTTTGATCCACTTTGTATGGATTTATTTTAGGAACAAAATGCGAATGAAAGGGTTGAAATCCGTACTCGCACGTGTGCGCCCTTTTTATTTTTCTACTCGCACAATCTATTTTAGGCGCATATGCAAGTAAAATGCTGGCATTGTACAGCCCTGCAATGCAGCATTCTGCCGCGATTTTGTCCTCTGTGCACAGTATTTCGCGATTAACGTGGAAAATATTAGTGTTTGACTATAAGAATGTCTTAGAGAATTCTTTTCTGGATATTCTGAGACTAGTTACATTGCTCTAGCTCCTTCCTACGTGAAGTTATGGTTAAAAACACATATTTGACCTTGAGCTTTTTTTGACCTTAGTGTGGCGTGACCTTTTATTTGACCTTGATGACCTTGAATTGGATCCGATCACCACCAAAAAGTAATCAGTTTTAAGTTAGGCCACTCCTGACCAATCCTGAAAAGTTCGTCAAAATCCGTCCATAACTTTTTGAGTTATTTTGCAAACCAACACATAAACAAACAAACCCTGGTGATCACATAACCTCTTTAGCGGAGGTAATAATAAAATGTTATTAATATACCAGACTGTATACACATCATAGGTATATGCACATGCACACATGGTGAGCTACCTGATTATTATTTATACTTGATTGTACTTTCATAATGTTCCTTATAATGGAGATTCCGAGGGTTAATAGTGATAAAGTTTTCTGTGTTACATTTCAAGCGGGTTGATGTGAAAAATAGATGTTTTGTGTGACACCAGTGCGGAGCGGAATCCACACGGTCATAAAAGTTGAGCTTTGTGCACTCCACATACATTCTGCTGAGTATATTTGGGCCTTTAGCCCAATGCTAACGTTAGCTTCTCTGTGGCTGTAAAGCTGGTCGTGGGTGCCACTTGTATTGAAGAGGTTATAGGACAGCCATAGCCATCAGTGTCTGCATTATAAAGGTGACAAAATGACTATATATTGTCTTTGAACAGGACGTTTTACAACTGTGGTGATGTAGCACAACGGCTCTCCTCTCCCTGCTGAATCCTACTGTCAGACCAACTTTACTGCTGTCAAATTTTAGGGGATGTGGCTTTGGATGGAGTACTGATAGGAGGAGATGGTGGAACTTAGAGGAGGTTAAGAGGAGGTGCCACTTTCAAATCTTGCTAGCTCTGAAACATGACAGACTGTAACTTTAACTAGACTGACTAGTCCCCTTTTCCGCGGACATGTCCTGTCCGGGGGGTTTTTATTAATTGATGATAATGTCCGGTTTTCCTTCTCAGAATCTGAGAGCAGTTTCAAAGTTTTGGCTTCATTTGCTATGAAGGGAAAAGTCTTCAGAAGATATTTTAGTGGGGTGGAATGAACCCTCTAAGAGAGCCTCAACAGATCTTTGGCCAGCGGACACAACGTGTGACGTACCAGGCCTTTGCTGCTAATGTGCAAACATCACAGTTTGAGCTGCTCCGGCTTTGGCCTGCACTCTTCAAACTTGGAGAGCAGCACCCAAAGCTGTGTGCAGTTACACGTCTCTAATCCTGTAATTACTGGCCCATCAGCGCCTAGTAAAGCCATAATTGGAACCAGCTGTCTATTTGTTTTGTCTTTTCCTCTCCCAATCTGCACCATGACCAATTTGACATTTGTAAATGCATCTCTGGACCTCCAATAGAGTCTTTTTCTCTAACAAGTGAGGGACAGTTTGGTCCAGATTCCAGTTGTCCAGAACTACAAGCCAGACAACGAGGGGGGGTGGGCAGCCTTGTCTCAAATATCCCATATTTCTAAGTATGTTTGGCTAAGTATGAGTCAGACAAGAGGTCCAGCTATACAACGAGCCAAACAACAGACCTGGCTGGGAAAAAAAACATGAAATTGATGATCAGACAAACAGACAAGCTCACGGGCATGCTTAAAGGGAGATATAAAGGTTACTGCAAAACAAACTGACAGTACAGAAGAAGACAAGAAAGTAAAAGAGAGGTCTGGCAGAGAGAGATTGGGAGTTTTACTCATGCAAACATTTCCCAGAGGCAGCTGCTCTCCAGGCAAAAACAAGCACATTGTTTTCTGACTGCGTTTACTGTTGTACTTAGTTTGTGTCTGTTGTATTAACCAATACATGTCTGCATATCATCAACTATTAAAACGACAAACTCTCTGCTGACTTTTGCTCTATAAATAGGCAGCTATTTATTCCAACAATGGAAAAATGGAAACAGTGAGCTGAGGGACGCTACAGGATCAGGTAATAATCCCCTGTGAGGTCGTCACCGAGCAAACAATTTTGCATGTTGGGAAAAAGAAACAGTCAAAGTGCATAAATTTAAATTGTCACTTGTCACATTTGGACCATCTGATAAATGCCAACACAGCAGCTCTGCAGTAAAAACTGCCTTTGTAAATATTGTAATGGGCAAGTTTTGTAGTCACTGGCTGCATGCTTTTGAATTGCTTTATGCTAAGATGTGCTCCGAGAACAGTATATGAATGAGATTTTGTATGTATGTAGTACAAAGACCTGCTTAAACACACTCTGTCTGGAGTAATTTTGTTGATAAAGGTTTTACCTTTTTTCTATGTAGATTTAAATCGAAATATCACTCTTCAAGATGATTACTCTGAATTCATTATTCTTAGGGCATCTAAAATTGATAAAGTATCTTCCAAAATAATTGAAAATGAATGGAAGTAACAGCAGCAGCACATGATATTGTGGTGCTCATTCCCTGGGCATAGATAAGTGTTTACTACTCCAGAAAAGATGTTCCACACAGTCGCTCTAACCCTCATTTTCATTCTGTTTTCCTTGTGAAGGTCATTGTTTGCTTTCCTCTCTCTGTATACATTACATTTCACAGTCTATTGCTTCAATCTCATCTAATGACTTGCAGGCTCCTCTGTCTGATTTGCCTGAAATGAAAGCAGACATGACAGACTAAGTGACTTCATTTCTGCTCCAGAGCAGAACTACATAGCCTCAGTGAGAAGCACACAGCAGATAGATAACAAATAAAGAAGCATGCAGAACTATCAACAAATACAATCATCATGCAATAAAGCTGCACTACAACAGAAAAGGCGCGATTAAAGTTGTTTATGGAATCAAAATGGAAACAGTTATTATTGTCACGACTATGTAAGTACATTTTGTCAAGGACTCTTCATGATTAAAAAAAGAAATACTGATTCTCTATGCGATGATATCGTCCACAAACTATGTTTCAAAAGCATTATGCATTGACAAATGCATCTAGGCGGAACGATGAGACCACACAGATTATGTTTTTAATTGTTTTCCTCACTGTATCAGACAGAACATTCATGTTGTGCAGCTAATATAATCACTAAGTGAACTGCCTCTTATTAAAGGTCAGTGATTAGAGACATAATACTAAACTGAGTTTAGTTAGCCTTTTTCAAAGTAGACTCAAGTGCTTTCAGATATTCAGTGTTTCAGATATTTTCCAGGGTGAATGTATTAACTCTTTGAGTATCAGCTGTTTCATTTTGAGTCATATTTCAAGACCCACAGAATATTTTGTACTATGTCTCTGAAAACACTGAATAGCTCAAATGAAAGCAGAGATTCTCTTTTTCATCATGAAAAAAAAATGTTTGTTTTTACTTTGTTCCATTCCTGTTTTATCAGAGGTAGAGTCCACTCCCACCAAAAATGCCACTTTTTGTCCAGAATCCGTCCATTTTGCTCTCAATCATCTCCACTTTCTGCTTTGATCTCTGTGACGTATACTGTCTCTTTATGCTCTGACTACATCTCCCAGAAGCCCCAAAATTACGCACAAGCTGCGAGAGACCATGATCGGCGAAAAACCACCGAAAAACCACTTTGACGTATTATTACAATGGCACATCGGATTTTAAATATACGTCAAAATATGTCAGCGGCACTCAGAGTTAATAACCAGGGCTTCCCATTTCTTTTTCTTGGTAAATGAAGTTATTGATCAAAATTACTTTATTGATGCCAATGTATATATTGTGATAACTAGAAGTCACGCAGTAGTGAGTTATATACCCTGTGATATAATATTTGTTTTAAAGTTCTGTACAGCGTTGATGTTAGATAAAAGTTTTTTTTTTTTAATCGTTGATGTGAGGTAAAAGTATTACTTTATCCCAAATGTCATGCTAGAGTTTGCCGGCTTTCTTCACGGTATTTGATACAGTGCCTTTTAGCCACCATTTGCCTCGGGGCTCATATTTGAAGTGCTACAAATGCTGTAGCAACACAGGACAATTTAATAGGTTTCTGACAGCCAATCCCCAGGAGCCAACATGAGACGGGAAAAAAGGGAAGCTATTCAAATGTGTGCCTGGCTCTGTTCGTTGACTCGGCTGCAACTAGCACTGATAGGAATGATGGGTTTTATATGTATCGCTTTCTGAGTGGCGGCAGATGTTCCGCATTCTCCAGCAGCACTTCGTTCCAGAGGGAAATCAGGGAAAACTACGTACTATAAAATTAAACCACTGACACTTCACCGGCCCTGAAACCAAATAGGGCCCGCAGCATCAGCAAGCTGGAGCGAATCCATCATTTCTCATTTTTAGAGGGTTCCATCTGTGCTAACTTTCATTAACACTGGCTGTATCTGCAGTGAACTGCTTTATAATAGATAAACACCACACTACTTATTCACCAGAGCCCATTGTGCTTGATATCACATGAAAACATGCAGAGTATATAGGATTAGGAGACCCCTCCCTGTGGATTTAAAGCTAACATTGTTTGGTCTCATTGTATACAGAGCATCAATAATACTTAACATCAGTGTGTGCCACCAGAAAAAAACAACAACACTGTCCAAAATGTGTGTGCTCCAATTTGAAGCAGATATTTCTGGCACTGAACGGTACAGATGGTTAAAATGATTTCCTAGATGACTCATTCAAATTTTATAATAAGCCCATGTCCCAGAAATGATTTGTTGCTCTGTGAAACAGAAAAAAAGTTGTTTTACTGGTTTTATTTAGTTTTAGAAAAGTGATTAATGTAATAAATGGGCCGCACCATCATTCCACATGTTGTATGAATTCAAGAACAAATTACAAAAATAAGAAATTGAATTAGGATACTTGGCATGTCTGAGCATGGGGAAGGATACATTGCATATAACTTGAAATACATGTGCATGATTTAGATTATAGCGAGTAGTGTAGTAAGTTAAACATCCATGTTTCTTGCATGTTCTTTCCATTGTTTCAGACACATTTGCACTTTTGATCTAAATATGATTCCTTTTAATTCTGTGCTGTTATTCAAAGTTTTTTTTCCATTTCAATCACTGTATTTGGATCAATTGTTTTGTATTTTGAATCCTTCACATGTTATCTGTTAGCCTCTAAAGCTGCTTCCACCAGTAGCCAGTGACACCCAGTTGAACCTGGATAAGGGGATTAGACCTCAGGCATTATGGAAATAGTAAAGATCAAAAGAGGACCAGCAATGGTCAGACTGTTCATGCAGGTAGACTAGTGGAACAAAGCCTTTTTAATTACCCTTTTAATTGCCCCTTTAACAGTATGAATTAGCATTTTAATGATGGGTATGTAATTAGAGTGGAAAAGGCTACGAGAGCTGCAGGCTGCTATAATGCCTCTCATCTCAGAGATCACAGCAACAGGAAACAAGAGCAGCTGCACCTGAGCGCCGACGCACACTGCACCACTCAGCCAACAATGAACAGATGCTACATGTACACATGCATACAGAGGAGAACTTTCTGCGCACAGAAAGCTCTCTTCTGGGCACATCCATGGGTGCGTGCACACAAAGCTTTAGCCGCCACTGGAGTGAACAGTTGGTGGACGTCCAGAAACAGAGCGACCACTTTGACACAAACAGTTTCCATACACAAAGCTCACACACAGCCAAGTCTGATTAACTCATTAAACTGGTCATTAAAGCCATTAAACATTAAAATGATTACATCATTGATCTCAAACCTGATGTTTTTTTTGTTTGTATGGTGCGATCAGCCATACAGCAACATCCAAATGCTTCTGTACATACATATATGAACATGCAAATGGACACACATACTCTTACACTGCTCCAAGCACACAGCCCATCAGTGTCGCAGCCTCACAGAGGAGAGCTCTGAGGACCATAGCAATTACACCATTTACAAGAGACTCCCCTAACAGCTCACATGTAGAGATTGAAGGATGGTAAAGGATGAGAGTAGTTTGGCTAAAGGCTTTCCAGCTAATTAAAAGACTAACGTAGCCTCCAAATGACCATTAGGATTCATTTGGCTTGCATGCAAAAAAAAAGGCTGAGACGTACATCTCATCATGAAATGGGTGCCGGATGAAAGCAGGTCACATCAAATATGCCGTTTCTGTGCGTCAATCATTTTAACGGAAAGCTTCACCTGTGTTTACATGCCAAGAAAATTGTTCAACTGCATTACTAGAACATCAAAGACGTTCTGGTAATGGTCTGTTCTCGAAGGCCATGCAGTTTGTTTTCATATGAATATGTAATAACTTAAAGAGACCCAATGGAGGTGGTAATTATGTGACATCATGGCACACATCTCATTATTATCCAGTAATGATATCTGCAGTGTAATAATGGACATCTATGCTCATGTAGCTATCTTAGAGCTCATATATTGTTAATTCAGAGCATTCTTTTGTTTTATGCATGATCAAACAAATGTTCTTCTGGCCCTATTTTTATTCTGTATGATGTGTTGTTCTGCAGCTTGTAGTATTTATTTATGACTGAACGCTAATAGCATGCTGCAACAATGAGACACGTTTTTATGAGCTGAAAAGACATCAAACCCAGCCTTTATTTCTATAAAACATATAATCAGCCTCTACATTCAGTTTGGGGCTTGCCTCTCTTCTGGTTAATCTTCCTCTAATTGCAGCTGCCCTTTTACAGGCCACAAACTTGGTTCTATTTAGCACCCACATTAAGATTATTTAACCAGAGCCGAGACAGAAATATCAAGGCGGGGCTAGCATTAAGAACAGAGCACCATCTTTGTGCAGTGTTGCTTCTGGGAGAGGCCGAAGGGGTTTCTCAGTATGCTCTGGACGGCCGTCCTAATTATTTTTCCCAGAGATGAGGTCACATTCTTCATGGCCCAATCATGGATAGAGGAGAGCTTGTTATTAACAATCTGCAGACAAACAAACATGCTGGCTAAAAGGCATCCATTCAGCATTAGCCCTGAGAGTGTTTTGCTCTAGACATAATGATCATATTCAAACAAACAGATGTAGGAACACATAAAGGTAAACAAATATATGAAAAAACAATATTTTGACCATGAGAATTTTAACTTGGAACAATAGAACAGATTTGTGTTTTTCCCCTCGAGGCCTGTGGCATGATGACACAGCGGGCAATAATGCCATTAGCAGACTATTATTGTTATTTGATGTGCGTGCCTTCTACAGATGGCTTAGTAATGATCAGGGGTATTAGACTTGTTGTCATGGTGAACACAAAGGCTTCTGCAAACCGCTGGGGAAAATTGCAGTGATAATAACCCTTTCTTATTTTAATGGATTTATTTCTAGTGATGTTAAATGATGAGCACAAAAAGCAGACCAAACAGATAGTATCAAATATGCACATAGAAGGTGACAAACATGAGAGCTTGAACACAGGGGTCTACCATTGAAGGACGCCCTCAAAACAATCAACAGGAAGCAGGTGACTCTTTGCTAAGCCCTTAGTTACTGTTGCTATGCCTGTCAAGCTCAGCTAATATAGTGTGCCCCTTAAGCACAGAACAGTAACAAGATTTACAATCTGAATTCAGTGTTATATCAATTTCATTCATTTGTAGACCATGTTTGAAAACCCGATTGATTGATTAAAGTGCTTTACAGAGAGAATATCATCGCGATACGCTGGTGTTGAATGTAAACATCCCAAATCAAGTCACTTTAGTTACTCTAAACAAACTCATTTAGTTAGCGAATTATATGCTGCTTATCTTTTGAAATAATGCTATAAATGCCCTTTTAACCCTTCCCTGCTACATTATATATCACATTATTTTACAATATGTACAAACTTATTTTTCCAAAAAATATTTTTTTCATGTTTTGATATCAAAATCCAATCATCATTTCTTCCTGTAAAGCAAAATATGATGTGTACGAGGGCAAAAAGGAAGGTGTTTTTTGTAGCCACAGTCTACAACCAGCATGTGGGTGGCGCTGTAACACAGCCACACAAAATAGAGAAGAAGAAATAGAGTATGCGTATAATGCTGCATTCGTGTTGTCCTCCTAAGTCGTAATTTACGAGTTTTGAGTCGTAAATATCAACTGAAACGCCCCCTTGAAGTTGGATTTCCGACTTGAAGACTCGTAAAGCCTTCACCAACCTCGACCTGACCACAACGTCATAATCCAAGATGGCAGCGCCGTGTAATGTTATACATTATAGCTTACAGTAGATTCAAATGTTTTTCCCCACATATAATTACACTGGAGAACAAACACACACCCTCTTGTGTTTCTTTCTTTGTGCCTATCAATTGTGTTTGAGGATCTCATGTTGCTGCATTAGCTTTCTGCATTCCGACAGAGCAAGCACAACAAACTTTTCATTGGAGGCGTCCATCTTGGTTTTCCGTCTTGTTTACTCAAACGCCTTCAGCTCGGGTGTGATGTCATTCCCAGTTCCGAATCCCGACTTCCGATTGAACACGAATGCAGCATAGGAGTAACAACGAAGTAGAAACACAAGTAATACTCAGTCAAGTCAATTTTATTTGTACAGCCCAATACCACAAATTACAAATTTGCATCAAAGGGCTTTACAGTCTGTACAGGACATGAAACCCTCTGTCCTTTAGAAATGACCCTCACACCGACAAAGGACAAACTCCCCCAAATAACAGGAAAAAAGAAGTGTATATAGGATCCTGAAACGCCAAGACGAAACAACCATATAACAGAAAAACTTTGGTGTTTACTTCTAAACCCATCTCTGTGTGGACATGGCCAGAGGCTGCCCAGTCTTTAGCGGTCCAATCAAATGCAAATAATTTGATTTTAATTTTTTTTAACCGCACATACTGCAAATATTCTGTTTATCTGTTGAAACCCCACAGTACAGAAACTGAAGATCCACTAACTTCTGATTCACTGGGACTATCATTCCATTCCTCATTCCTTTGCTCTTTTGTTTTTGATATTTTAAAGGTGACTAAAAGAGTTATTCAACATTACTGTAGTGTATCAGTAGTCCCTGTATTCATAAATGTTATCTAATGGGCAAAACAAAGCAATAACAACTATAATAGACAAAAGAACTCCTCCATGTTGATAATAGACTCACACTGGCCACCCAGTGGCTACCATCCCACGTTTCCTTTCACACCCACTTTTTTCTTATCAAATTTGATATTTTACAGAGCCCCTCGTCCACGTTCACAATAGGAAGAGCTGATTCTGCTGAAGGTCACCCCGACATGCGAGCTGAATGAATGACATTTAGAGTACTATTTCCCATTTTTCCCCATTTCCTTTGAAAGGCGTAACTCTACATGTACACACCAACATGTGTCCACATTAAAAAACACACACACACATACCAAAGGCTTTCAGCTGTCACTAAGTTCTTGTATTTCACTGCAATGAGTTTATACATACAGTAATGACTTGTTCAAGAGTCGCTCTCCTCACTCTGATGAACAGAAACAGTGAAAAGTAGATTGACTCCTCAAATGTTTATCTATAATTTAACAGTTGACTAAGTTCCCATATGAGTGAGGTTTAGGGGCATCAGAATTCTTACATCATTCCCTGTTTCTTTAGGAATTCAGACACTTATATGATTTTTCAACCATTTATAGCTGGCCCTTTACTCCTGTTATTAGAAGATGGTATTTCTTCTAACCCTGTTGCAAAAGGACACATCTCTTTGTGCTCCCATCCAGGATAATCAAGTCATCCTTGTCCACATGCCTCCCTGTATCTCTCCTCCAGCACCTTGACCTTTATCTTCAGCTAAATCTTATTTGCCTTCAGGACTTTATAGGGTTTTCCACTCGTTCATAATCTATTTGCAGTGTCCTACAGAATTTTCATTGCTATGACATTTGACAAAAAAAACTTAATGGTAAGATATTTCAGTCCCGTTCAGTCCTGTATTCATTTGCGGTTGAAGTTGAGCGAATAGATTTTTTTTCGGATGTTTGCTCCATGAAGTAGCTCCCTAAATCATAAAATTCTCTAGTCGGAGGTGTGTTGCTTAGTGTTTTGGGTACGTAGCTACCAGCTCATTTCTGCAGCGTTCCTGTGCAACTTGCAACCTCCCTCTTAAAGGGAGAGTGCCGTTTTTTACACATTGGACCTTATGTCTGGGATAAAATACTGTCATTTACTCCCCCATTTCACTTTAGAGTCATTTGGAATATTACCAACGATAGTGGATTTGATGATATCCATTTAACAGGAGTGAATGGGGAACTGAAATGCAGCCAGTAAATGACACAAACTTGACCATTTCTCAAATAACAGACGTTTAATAAGATGGGCTACACTACTACTATTCTTATTTGAGTCAGGAGTTGTCCATAACTTGAGAAAATTCAATCTGTAAACAGACTCTACTTCCTGTGTATCATAGTTTACTAAGGCCCGCTAGTGTCCACCTATGTGGCCTTCACAGAGCCTGAACTAAAACAAAGCATGTATGTGTATGTGACAACATCACAAATAAGTATTTTAGTTCAGGCACTGTGAAGGCTGCATAGGTGGGCACTAGGGGTCCTTGGTAAATGATAGTAGAGTCTGTTTTCAGACTGAATTTTTTCAAGTTACGGACAACTCCGGACTCAAATGAGAATAGTAACAGTAGAGCCCATTTTTATTAAAGTCAGTTATTTGAGAAATGGTCAGTAGTCCTGTTAAATGGATATCGCCAAAACAAAGATCGTCGGAAATACTCCTGACTCCAAAGTGAAATGGGTGAGTAAATGGCAGTATTTTACACCAGAAATAAGGTCCAATTTGTAAAAAAAAAAAAAAAAAAAAAAAGGCACTTCCCCTTTAAGGTGCTGCTGTGTATCATTTAGCAGGTGCTCTATTGTTTCTATTTTGCAGTAAGCTTTGTCAGCTAACATTGGTACTTTGTATCCTGTTCCGTGTTGGTGGAAGTGATTGGTCCACGATGCTGTCGCTTAGCGTAACAACGCATCTAATGGTTTGATCTTAGATGCAGAGTGATCCTGAAAGTGTAAAGGAATTAGATGTCATAGCAGTGGTATGTGGGTGTTATATCACAGCTGTGAACCAGTCGGATTGCTTGATTTGAGCTACCCATTTTATAAAAGGCTCCTGAGCATTACTTGGTTCCTTTTGTCAGTTTCATGGCTGAAGACAACGATTAATCCTACAGAAACATCAAGTTCAAAGCCAGTAAACAGATATGTCATGCAAAATGGTTCTATTCCAGACAAAGAAATCATCATCATATTATTTGACTACTACGGTGAAGCTCAGTCTGCAGATCATCTCAAAGCAGAGATAGGATGGTTATGTACAAATTGCCCTGACATTGAAACCCAGTGTCTCTCAGAGAGGTCAACAAAACAAATTTCAAAGTGGGGAGCTCACTGAGAGAGCCTTTGCTGTTTGTGTTCAATCGACTGTTTATGAACCAGCTCTTCAGAGGCCTTAGTGACTCTGCTTTTGCAAAACTGTTTTTTGTGAAACTCAAAATAAAGAAAGCCATACCCCTCTAAACAACCAGACATGCGTCGCTGCACCGCAGTGTGAATAGGATGGTGTCTGTAGCCTGCAGTTGTGGTGATGGTGGGGTAGAGGAGGAGGGGTGGTTGGAATCAGTGACATTCTTCAAGGCCAGTGTAAGATTAAAGACCGGGGCTGTCGTGCCTCTGATCATATATTCACAAAAGATACCCTGTGAAGAACACATCTTGAAAGAGAGGCTGGCTGAAAATAAGACCACTACTTGTGAATATTTGTGGCAGCCCATTATACATATCATATAAATGGTCCATTACTGGGTAAGGAGATTACACCCCGGAGAGTTTTTTTTAGTTACCCTTCTCATTTTCTGTTTGCCCTCTTTTTTTTGGCACAATCCTATGAGCAGCTGCCTCCAGTGGCACAAGTTTGTCCTCTGTGATGTGTATGAAAACATCATAAATTCAAGGGTTCGGGTTTAGCTGGGAGAGCTCGATGTGTTTCTCTTTCTGATCATACAGAATCAGTCTAACATTATAGCACTGAACTCAAAGAGCACTGATAAAAGAAATAAAAAAACTAACAGCCTTGGGCATAATGTGCAACCAGGAGCATTTGTGCAGAAATGAAATATGCCAATAGTGCTTCCTTCCATAATATTGCCTATTTCACTGGCACATAACAGTGGCCTGTGACTCATGAACATAAATTCAGTGCATACAGTACAGTAAACCGAATAATGATTAATATAACTTCCATCTTGGGTTTGCTTCACTTGCTGTGGCCTTGGGTCCTTTAATAGTCATGCCACAGTGGAAAAATGTAATAGCTTGCTATTCTGCATGTCCTTCAAATAAAATATTCCTCTCTCTCTCCCCCTCTCTCTCCCCCCATACTGCACCATATGTCTTGTCCTTTTGGTATCGTTCTTGAGAGAGTTTATAAAAAAAAAAACACAACTCTGATTGCAGCACCTGTCTAAGCTGCTGAGAAGTATTAATATTATAATCAAGCGTTTCAGGTTGCTCTTAATTCAATTGTCCCTCTTAACATTGCCCGGCTTTGTCAATCAATGTGCCTGCCTTGTCTTTAAAGCAACAGAGGAGTTATCCATTGCGGCGCCATTAAAACATCAATGTCTCATTTCTGCTAAATGGCAGAGGAAAGATAATTGGCATGTGTGGATGCATATTAATTAACTGATAATGAGACGATAAGGCTCCCTCTCTATCTGCAGATGTGGAACCACTAATCAATTGGAAGTGAAATGGGGTAAAAATGTGCTTCTTTTATCCCACTACTGAAATTAAAAACCTATTTAGTACCTCGTTTTCCAACAAAGTGCTTTTCATTTATCTTCTCCAGCACATTATTCAATCATACTTTCCATTTGTATAATGGTAATATTTTCATGTAATTTCCCACTGCCTCTGAGATGGGTATTTTTGATATGGCTTTGTGAAATGGCTATTCCATTCCAGCTCCATTCACTAGCTGGTAATAAACTTACAACCTATATTTCAGATTAAATGTCTTCAGCAAATGGAGCCAGCCTCAGAAGTGTCATAGCAGCATGGAAAGATCACTTCTGCTCCCTGGTGGTGGCAGACAGAACTGCATCACTGTTTGTCTGAGCCCCCTGGTGGCAAACACATATTTGTAACCTAAGGCTTGGCAGCATTTCATTATTTGCTGTGTAAAGCACTCACTGTCTCTGACTGTGATATGCAGAGCATGTTATCTAGTTGGAGAGCTGCAAGGTATGTGCAGCTGAAACATAAGCTGACTATCTTAAAGGGCCGCTGCTTTAGCCTGCAGCAGAACTGGAAGCGCTTGAAAGAGTGTGTTGTAACTATCAGCCCTGACCAGAGGTGTGTGAGCGCTTCAGAGGAGGAGGAGAAGGAACATATAATGACTGTGAAAAGAAACAAAGGCGATGCAAAGCACACCGCAGGGGGGCTTTACGAAAATCTAAACGAAGGCTAGAAAAGAATATAAAGGCAACACAGGTACACAACAAGACAGCGCAGCATTTGAATCAGTGCATTTATCAGAAAATAGTTTCTGGAATATGAACATTTTTTTCCAAAATGTGTGTATTTGTGTGTGTGTGTGGCTGGCCCAGATGACACAGCGGTTGATGGACAGTAGTGCAGCGTCGCCTCCTCCTGCTGACAGGCCCTTCTTCACCCCGGACAGGCCAATCTGTAGCCACAGAGACACAGACACAGAGACCATCTCAGACACCACACAGCCCATTTGTCATGTCAAATAGCCTCAGAGAGACGTGGCGGTCAAGTTATAGAGGTGATCGTATCAAAGTGACCTCAATGCGATGGTCATAAATTGCTTGCTTTATGGTGAGGTACTGTTATCTTGTTCCAGTGATAGAATAGAAAACAATGAAAGGTCATAGTCAGCAGATATGTAAAGGTAAAACATTATGAATAATATTGGAGATTTTATGAAAAGGAAGCAGTGGGAAAACACAGCTTTCAGGTGAATTGTCATATTTCTTACTTGAGTTAAGTATGAGGTGTAAAGATGACACTCAGCTGGAACTCTCCATTTGTTCGACATCGTCTGTGTCTGTTGTTTCTTTGGTTTCCTCTGTAGACGCCTCCTTGGTGGAAGTGGCTGTCTTCGGCCTCTCCTCTGGCTTTTCAGAAGGGTCCACCACTGTGGCGCCCCGGCTTGAGTTGCAACCCATGATTTGGCGAAACTTAAGCGTCCACAGTGTGCTGTTCAGTTGAGGAGTCCTGAGGCGTGCAGAGTGTTCAAACACTGGTCATAATCTTAAGACTTGCATGAGTGTTGTGGCCTCAGGTGCCTTTGTTCTCTATGGCAACAAAAAAACTTCCTGTTGAGCATGGCCACCTGACAGTGTGTTGGTTTTATTTTACCTTTGTCTGCTAGCCACACTGCCTTTTTGTAATTACTTCCTAAGCAACATTGGTTGAGAATTAACTCAGTTGCATGCCCCATCATGGTTACTGATAAACACTGAAGGGGATTGTGTGTCAGTCACAAGGTAGCCGCGGTTACCAACAGTGGACGTGTTCAGTCAGATGAATTTATGAGTTGTGTTTATCACCAGTCAGCTAATGTCAGAGCAGAGCCTTGTTTACAGCTCTGTGGGGTCTTTGGAGGCTAATACAGCTGTGTATCAATGTGGTATACCTGACTGGAAACCAAAATATTTATCAGAAAATTACAGTTCATACACTTTTGTTGGTTTATTTGGTAGAACTGAACTGCCAGTGGTGACCTGGTGGGAATCATTCAACAGAATCCAAATTGAAGATTTCAAACTTGCAAACAAAAATATTGTGTCCCACTTTATTTTCTGTTGAAGTGGATGTGAATGACAAACTCTAAGCTGACAGGAAGTAAACATAGACCCAAGCTGTAGCCCAGACACTAGTCAATAATAAAATTATTTATTGACTAAGAGTGGTATACAGAAACACAATATAATTCATCTTGTCAAATATTATGTAGGTTTTTTTTTGTTAAATGTATCTTTGACACTGATTGCATTTCATGTTGGCACTTAAGAATACATGAAAAATAATTTGAGTCAACGGCATCTTTATCAAAAAACAAAAAAAGACATGAACCTACGCTGATTTCAGTAATATTTAAAGCATACGCTTTTTAAGAAAACAAAAGCCAAATTTAAAAGCTCTTTTAAAAAGGATATAGTTCACAGTAAAGTGAATTCTCTGTGTATGTGTTGCATAGAATACAAACTGGAAACACATAAAATCACTTTAAGGTGACTTGCTTTAAACAGTATCCATATCTATCTGTAAACAGAATCTAGTGAATGAAATATAAAGCGGTGCAGGGATGACACATCTTTAAGGCCTACCTGGAAGTTAGTATCTTCCTGGTTCCCTCACAGTGAAAAGCCAGTGGGAATTTTCCGATTAATGCAGAAAATAAGCTGTGCAGCAAACAAACATTTATGATACTTAAATATATGAATGCAATCTCCAGAGGTAAAAGCTTTTGTTAACCACAGAATGTATTTCAGGCATCTATTTTTTCACTTCCTGCAGTGCTCTATTCATAAAGGCCAAAGACACTGGATGAAGCTTGACATGCTCGTCCACATAAGTGCTGCAAGAGGGAGGCAAGCTTGTCCCACAGTTTTGACTGCAGTGCTCAGGATAACTTTATTAATTCAAAAAAGTCAACTGAGCACTTTCCAGCCATGCCCTATTTCAAATTCATACATCATACACGTCCACCAGGGACGCTCAGGACAACTACAGTCCACTGTGGCCTCTGAGCTGAGTGTTAAGTGCCTTTTTCAAGGATACTAAGTGTCAGAAACAGTGCAGAGCAAAAGGCATAATTTTAGCACCGACTTGGAGCTGACAAAGAATTTGGCCCAGAGGAATTCTTAAAGGAGATCTGAAAGGAAGGCAAAGCTGCTCTGTGCTTTTCCTCGAACAACTGACAATGTTATTACAGGAACAGGAGCAGAGTGAGACTGTGGGCACTCTAGCGCAGGTTAGGCCCTGTAACTGGAACCTGGTCCTGGTCCTGGTCCTGGTCTTGGTATCTTGTCACGCGGTTATCTGCTACATCCTTTAGTCTTCTCTGCCAGGCTGACTGACCATCCAAACGAAGCCTCTTTACTGAAGGACCAGCTTCCTCGTCCTCCTCTACTCTGTCCAGAGAGCATGGTGGAGCATTGTTGGGCAATCTGCCCGTCCTGATCATGTTGTTGATCTCACGCAGACGCTGTGGAAACAAGAGGAATATTTGTTACCACGTGACTAACTCTTTGAGTGCCAAAGACGTATATTTCCGTTCTTTAAAATAGAACACTTGAGTGACAAAAACGTATATATATATGTTTTCCCTTTTTTTGCCAGCGGTCTCCCGCAGCCTGTGAGTAATATTGGGGCTTCTGGGAGATGTAGTCAAGACATAAAGAGACGCTATACGCCACAGAGATCAAAGCAGGAAGTGGAGATGATTAGAGAGCAAAACGGATGGATTCTGGACAAAAAGTGGTGATTTTGGTGAAAGTGGTCTCTACCTCTGATAAAACAAGAATGGAACAAGGTAAATTGTCCATGATGAAATAAAGAGTCTCTTCTTTTATTTGAGCTAGTGTTTTCAGAAACATAGTACAAAATATTCTGTGGATTTTGAAATATGACTCAAAATGAGCAAAGATTGGAATTTAACACTTGCTCCTATAAAGGGTGGGAATGATGGAAGGACATTCAGAGCATGCGTTGAATGAATAATCCATGCCTCAATTGTGTGTTATTATTGAAACAAGAAGCATGTAAACTTAGAGAAGCAATTGCAAGATGAGGCTTTAATAAACACATCAGGCCAGGGGCAATTGATTTCAAGAGTGCAGGTAAACTTTCTGTCAGAGAAGAACACAGCTGGAACTCAATGAGTTAATCATGATGAAATCAATAATTTAGTTATACTAAAAGTGCTAATTAATGAAAATGTATTGAAACTGAATTTTGCTTAGTAATTTGAGAAGTAAAGAGGTTTCCAACATTGTGTCCACTGACCTCTGAGGGGCTTGAATTGAAGAAGTAGGACAGTCCAGGAGTGTGGGGGAAAGTGGTTTCTGTGTTGTGTGGTGAGATGTGGATGGACATCCTCTGTCTGTGGGGAGATGGTTTCCTCTGTCGGGGGAATGGAGATAAAGGAGGAGTGTCCCCCTAAACGAGACACAGCATGCATTAGACGATTCAATCTCAAGAGAGGAAGTCATCAGTATATTACAGCGTTTTACTAACGGGTTAAAAAGCTTTTGGTTTTTGTGACTTTCTTGTACAGACTTAAAATAGTTCATTTACTCCAGAAGTTGGGGAGAACTGCTTGGTGAAGTTCTGCATCCTTGTTGTGTAGACATGGTTGTAAAAGTGAATGAGGTTGCCCCTCTCCTCCTTATGAGGTCGTGGATAATGCGATGATGGTGTGTTGGGGGTCGGGATGCCGACGCCGTGGTCTCCGTTATCTGTAATCACAAGTGGAATAAATGGTTGCTTCTCAGGGCGACTTACTGTGGTAACTTGATGTGTTTGAATTATACAGTGAGTCGTTTCTATAATGTAGCTCTCAGCTACATAATACCTGACATATGGATGACCCGATATGGGCTTCAGTTAAAAGGAACATGCTGGTGGTTGAGTCCGATGACAGACAAAATATTAAAGTAAAATTTAAAAAAAAATGGCAAAGGAAATCTCAAACATAATGCATGTGATAATCTCATGTTGGCCAGCTGTAGTTGTGTTTCATTTGGACCAACAGGATGCGTCGAAGCTAATATTTAAATTAGCATAGCCTTTTAGCAACTTTGCACAAAAGCATGTTGAAAATATCAAGTATTATAATTTAGCGATTAAAAAAGGGCAGAGAATTATATTAGCATAGACCTAAGGAGGAAGAATACTTAATGTATTGTTGTTAACATACTGTGTACTAGGTTGAGAAGTATTTTGCAAATCTCAGTAATGAGAGAAAGTCCATTCTATTTCTTCTACCTGCAGATTCATATACTGTAAATATATTTAATCCAAACAGGTTTCTTACTTTTGTCTCCACTGAGGGAACCATCTTTTGTGGATATCAGCACATTTTTGAAAACCTGAAAACAGAAAAAAATGTCCTCATAATTCTATAATACACAACCACAAAACACTGGAATATGCATTGAATGTTAATCACACTCTATCTATAAACTTGATGACACATTTTTAATATTCACAGATTTTATATATCAGTGTCCTGAGATGACACTGACTTCAGATCTATGTATCAACCACAGTGGGTCAACAAGGAATAATCTAAAAGAAATATGAACACTTACACTTTTGTTGGCAAACGGCAGAGACTTGTAGACTTTCATTATGATTTTGAAGGGTACATCGGCCTTTGTAACCTGTAAAAGCCAATACCACGAGTAAATAACTAATGACAAACATACAAAGGCTGCTGCAGTTTCCAAAAAATGGTGTGTCATGGAATAATTCTTCAATATCACAGACATGAACACACTTGCAGTTCAGATGAGATTTATTTCTCTTTCTAAAGAAACCCCCTGCAAAGGGCACAAAACAGCCAAGTGTGTCATTCAAAAGTACATCTTTTTCCCAGAATTCTTAGCTTCCTCGTGACACCTTGTCCACAGCATGTTTTTCTCTGTTATCTCTTCCAGCTCGGGTCAAATTGACCCAGGTCAAGGTGACACCATGTGTTTGGTTTTTCTCCTGCAGTGTTGTACACATCCACTACAAGCCAAAAGTGTGGAAGCAGGATTGTACAAAAACAGATCAGAGTTTCATTGGTATACTTTGCAACAAAATAAACATGATTATTATATAAAGAGTAACTCTTGTTTCTTTACTAAGATTTTTGGGGTTTTGCATGCAGACTCTCAAAAGTTAAAGTGATTTTTTTTTTTTTTAACTTTTGCACTTAAGGTGTGACTCTTGTAAATCTTCTCTTCTGCAAAAAACTAAGCCCTTCTTTTCTTTTGTTGACATTTATTCAGTAATGGTCTTGTAATAGCAAGGGAAATTAAGGAAAATGGTGCATATCAATGAAGCCGAAGTCTGATCGTGCAGTAAATACACATATATAGGCACTGTGAAGAGAAACTTAAAGTTGCTTCCAAACTTTTGGCCTGTAGTGTCGGTCGGCCTTGTTATTCCCATCTTCACCAGACTGTGCCAAATCCTTCCTCTATTTCCTCCATATAAAGTCCTGTCTGGGCTCCTCTCACACAATGTGTCTCACTTGACTAATTCTTACGTAACATAACAAAACAATAATAATATCACCACAGTAACACAGTCTATTGATAGAACAGTGTCACCTTAGCCATGATGTAGATGGCACACATGAGCAGTTGGTCCAGGTGACGGTCTACCCTGAGCTCAGTACAGTCCACCAGAGAGCTCTCAAAACAGGTCCAGATCTTCATCTGCAGCTCCTCCGAAACCTCCAGTTTGGCACACATTTCCATCAGACGTTTTGCCATCAAACTGTAAACCTGAGCCAGAGGAGAAAACAACACCATCATCTGCAGATATTCCAAACAATATTCCCATTTCTTTATTGATCCCAAACTGGGAAATAATGATGCAGCAACAGCAAGAAATGCAATCACAGTATTTAAAAAAAAAAGCAATATAAAAAATGAGAAGTATAACTATTTACACTTAAAGTATAAGACAGAAGAGCAGTATTAAAAATATAAAAATGTATATATGCAGATAAATAATTATTATTCATGGTGATATTCATAGTGCACGCAAACAGTAAGATGCAGTGTAGTAAAGATGAAAAGTATGTTATGATATAAAATAATTACGACTCTATTAATAGTGCAAATAAACAGTCAGGTGCAGTGAAGTAAAGATGGACAGTTACACTGTATTACACTGTCTGTGATATGGTATTATAAAACATTATAGTACAGTGTATAGATAGAAAAAGTATAGGCATTTTAGCTGGACATGACCTAAACAGAGCAGAGCACACGGTGGTCACTTACTCATACACATTTTCAAATACATCAAATATCAGCTGGCTTTTTTCTCTTGAAATTAATGTGATTGCAAGTGTGACTCTGAATTTATGTTAATCAGAGAAGGTTATGCTGTGTGTGGAGAATAAGCTGACCTTGCGAGCAAACAGATGGAGGGAGTTAGTTCTCCGATGCCTGTTCGCAGCTGCTGGATGATCCTGCTGGTCAGTGCTGGCAGACGGTTCAGCTGCTGGCAAAAACAATTTCAGATATACTGTAGTTTTTTTGCAATCTAATGCAAAATAATTACTATAATGTGATTAAAGGAGGTTTAAAACACTGCATGTATACCTCTTGGTTGGTCTCTGTCAGGGTGAAAGTCTGTTCGATCTGGATCTTGGGTAGGAAGCATCACCTGTATAAGACACAAAGCTGACATTAAAGTGCTGTAAGTGTGAAGAAACACTGCACTGCTTCTGGTGTTACGATAAAGACCCATCATTTGATTAGTAGAGAAAACTTTTAATCATATTTCTAATTTAATGTCACTGGCATCACCTTGAAAGAAGCCTGGAGTATTAAATCTTAGATAACTCCTGGAGCCAGGAAAAGTATGTTTCTGTGTTTTATTGCCAACCTGCTGGCAGGTAGGCAGATGGCCATCGTTGGCTCTGATTTCTTCCCATAGTGGTGAGTCGCTGGTCCAGGCTAAACTGTCCAGAATTTTCTCTTCTGCTTGAGCGAGGTGTGTGATCACAGCATAAGGCAGGCCCACTTCAGCCCTCAACACCAGCTCAATCACCTGTCAGGATGTAGAAAAGCACAATGGAGGACAGGAGTATCCTCAGAGTCAGTGCTGGAGCCACAGTTAAGATTCCCTTCAGACAGGATTGTAAGCAGATGTTCTGCTGTGGAGCCTGTCACATGAAACAAACTGTGTTTTTAAGTGACACTGAATTGACATCTATATTGAATAAATGCAAACCATGACATGTATTTGCAAAGTCCTGTGAGTGTGTGGAAACACACTTTCAGGAAGTGGTACGGAGCCAGTTTTAAGATGTGAAGGAGCTGAGGGAAGTCGTATGATAGACATGTTGAGGCTATGGTGATCTCCATGCAACAGGCCACCAGACAGCAGTGGAGAAGCTCATTCTCCAAGATGACCTGCAACAAACACACAAGACACACACATAATGAGCAGAAAATATATAGAATGTAGGGATCGAAACTATAAAAAAAATCTCAAGGATAGCACAAGCCTGGAATATAATACATTTTGAATCACAGCAGTTTCACTTGTAGCCACATGGGGGCAGTTAACTCACTGAGATGTCACTGATCCCCAGCCTGTTCCTCTCTCCACTGATGAGGTTCTCCAGGATTGTGTAATACCAGATGGTGGCTCCACAGCAGCACTTTGCTGCCAAATCTGTGGATACAATACCACATGGATTATCTGTGACATGTATCAGCAACAACAGCTTCATTCCACAGTATGATACCTGTCATTAAAACACAGCCAGCTCTGTAATCGTGTGGGGATTTAAAATTCAGTAGGTGAACTGACAATGGTTCTCTGTTGCTTCTGAACCAGTGAATATTAAAAATATGGTCTGTTTTGCTTTCAGCTGGGCGCTGTTGCCTGCTTTGCTCATCAAAATGCTACACTAGACTATAAGCTGGTAACACAGTGAGAAAAATAATCATCTCCCCTTTAGAGGCATTTAACAGAAGGTAAACATGTTTCTTTAAATTCAAAATAAAGCCATCATCATGCATTTATTTCCAGCAATCAAATCATCCCGTTATTTTCGGATCCTTAAATATGTTAGTGTACCGTTGGTGGTCTCGTTTCCTGCGTTGTCCCTGTGGTGTTGCAGAAATGTTTGCAGCATGCATCTCAGTCTTGTTTTGATTGCCTCGGTTGGATCTCTGGAGCAGGCCCTAAACCAGCCACAGTAGTTAGGATGGTAGACTGAACAGGAAAACTTGTGAATGTAAAAAGACAGAAACGTTTTTTAAAACCTCCTCAACTAAACAATATCTTTCCTGCATAGTGAAGTGTAACTATCAGTGCAACAAAAAGACCACTGTATGGGTAATACTGTGAAGCTGTAGCGCTCACCTGAACATAGTAATCAGACGGTCACTGGGGCCAAATAATGGCTGTCCTTGGTTACCCTGAGGCCTGGTTGCCATAGTGATGACCGCACTCACCCAGGATAATAGTCAGAGCAGGAAAGGATCCCTAAACAAGGAAAATAACATTAGAACCACCGAGAGACAAGCTAAAGCACATAAAACAGTCAAACATTCAGTATTTTTTTCTTTATTTGTAAAAATGGTTAAATATCAAATTGAGTTCCTGTTATTTTATGTTGCAAAAAATGTTAAAAAGTCCTTTCTATAGTATGCAAAAAATGGATATATAAGCCTTATTACCAAAAGTTGTAAAAGTGTCATAGTATAGTATGTCAAAAAAAAGTAGCCTCATGCTATGTCAAGTTGTAAAAGTCATTATGAGCTTGTCCTAGTCTAACGTGAGGCAAGATATTTGTACCTATGATTATGATAAGATTGTTTTCCACAGTCCACATAAGTGAGGGCTTAAAAGCCTGACCATCAGGAGAGGGGGCAGGATACTGATTCTTCTGTACGTCACTGTGTTCCTCTTCCCCCTGATATCAGAATCTCCAATAAACATGTTACTCCTTTAGGTCTTCAAAGGCTCCTGGGCACTCTTCTCTGAGCACTGACTGATCCATATTTCTCCACAGCAATAATACAGTATGTTGAGAAAAAGTAAAAGAAAAACGAAAAATGTCTGGTCAAAAAAAAATCATCAAGAAGCCCTATTGCAACATTGTTTGAATTTTTGGCATTATATGTTGAAAAAAAATGTCATAGTATAGTATGTTGGAAAAAAAATTTAAAAATGTCACTTTGTTAAATGTCACAAAAAGTAACCACAAAGCCTTATGACAACATATTGAATTATATCTTTTTGTTATATGTTGACAAAGTTGTAAAGCAGTTATGCTGAAAATTGGTGTGTGTAAGCCTTGCTGGTTCTGAATCCTCCCCACTCCTTTATCATTTGGGGTTCCACAGGGCTCAGTTTAAGGGCCTCTCTTTTTTATGTTATTTACGCCCTCTGGGTTCCATTCTCAGAAAGCATGACATCTCATCTCGTTATGCTGATGACAGTCAGATATATGGGCTACTATAAATAATGATGCTCTCTCAATGAAAACTAGGGATGTCCCGATCCAATATACTGATATCGGATATCGACCCCATATGAGCTAAAAAACGAATATCAGATTATATCTGACTGCATCTAAAATCTCCGATATAAATACTGTGAAATTGTCATAGTATAGTATGTCGAAAAAAGTCAAAAAATGTCACATTGATAATCTAATTGTCATATATAGCTCACCATAATGTGAATGTGTGTTCATAATAATAGTAATTTTGCTGATCATAACTAGCAACAAAAACATATACTTCTCTGCGTCTTCCTTTCTCTTTCAGAAATCTTACTGAGTGCTGGGAACCATGTGAACTACCTGATGCCACGGATGTGAGTCATTGCTACATTTTTACAGCTAGTTAATACAAATCAGTAGCCTGGACCCACCCATACTTCCAAATCTAGCATTTCAAACGGCTCGATTGAGGCGTGTTTAAGGCAATGACGCTCACAGAGCTGGATCAAGCAGTTTCCGTTGCTACGCACACATCAGAGGAAAGAGTGGTCTGTTTGGTTGAAGCTTCGTCCAGTAGCACACAGAGGCATTTGATAAACGTGGGTTAAGCCCGCCCTCTGAGAACTCGGTTTACAAGGCAGCTTGGCCAGACTACGCTTGCAGAGTAAGTAATTGCGATAGCCAGGCTAACAAATCAGTACAGCAGCCTGGTGACAAAATGAGTGAATACTATATACTATATAAACCCACATGATGCAGGTAGAGCCCTCTCCTGTTATTCCATCAGTTCCTATAAAGAAGAGCTGTACTGCTGGAGGAACACCTGAAGAGTCAAGCTGGTGGCAGCAGTGAGGGAGGACCTCCACCTCCTCCACCTGCGCAATCTAGACTTCTCTGGCATCACCCACAGATGGAGGGCCTGTTCATTGTTAAAGTGGCAGCTTTGTGCACCACGTCACATGGGGTTTGAAACTCCTGGGCTATTTCATTTTGAAGAAAATATGTATTTTAATCAGTTTTGTCATTTGCCAGAGCTCATTAAAGCCAACTTCAGCAGTCTGACAGCTTGTTTCCCGTTGAAGTCTTAATGGATTTTTTGAATATCGCCCACACTGTGGCCATAAAACTGTAAAAACTCATTACCAGCTTTGCTCTTCCTCGCTCACTCCAACACTCTTTGACATGCTCACCTTTAGCTGTAACAACTTGTAAATAGTTTAAACTATTAGAGTTCATAGTTCTCTGTAATTATATTTAATTTTTAATTATATATGTATGCTGTGACAAGAGCATCACTTGAGAGGTTCGTTATCTTGATCCACAGCTGTTAACAGTTTGTTTTTTTCAGTTTTAACGACACTGAAAATACAAATTCACTAAAATGATTTTAGAAAAAAAAAAACAATTGTTCTTTATTTAATGAAACTGTATTGTTGACTCACTGTACATTTATTTGAACATAAAATAGCAATACACATTAAACACATTTTCAGTCTAAATAACTAGTTGAATGACACTAATGTACACTGAAATATGAATATAAATGACTGAAACTAAACACATCTTCAGTACCCACTATGGATCTAGATACACTTTCATATACATAATACATACATGGAGGTACAGTTACATTTTGCTCCTGGGTGGTCGACCAATTCCAGTTGTTTCTTACAAGGAAATATTTCAACCTGTGATGCTGATCCATCACTGAATGCCAAATTAATATTTTTAAATGTTACTAAATCCTACCTTAACTATCGAACAACATAAATGAAGTCAAATGCAAGACATGATCCCTCTGAATATTCATTCCAGAGAATTATAAACTGTGAAATAGTCGGTGTGTCCTTCCATCAGAAGAAACTGAACTGAAGGTGGATTTCTGGGATCCTCAACTCATCTGAGAACTCAGGATCTGTTCATTAATTTCACTCAGTATGGATACCTTTTCAAAAAATAGACAGAAAAACAACTTTAGAGAAGATCTGGTGGATCCCAATAAATACAGACACATATTCTGTATACATACACTTCAAAATAACTTTGTTGATTTGTCCTTTTCAACAGGCTTTCATTGAATTGCCTTTAACACGATGACACGGGTTACAGGTTTGGCTCTCAAATTATCTTTCTTACCTGCAAAAACTGAATAGCCAACTCCTTAGATGTAGAAAAAAAAGCACGGGTCTTCACTGCTGCTCCATCCTGGCCTGACAGCAACCTGTCAATCACACACTAATCATGAGCACATAACTCATTTTCACCCAGTGCTCATCTGCAGTTGGCATGGATTTCCTCTAACAGTAGCAGAAGGAAAAGTATAACAAAATCTGGCATCATTTGAGGAAGTTGTTTTTTTTAATCCACCCAAAGCAAGCAATGAACCAATTCTTGCTCCATCAATAAAAAAATAATAAAAGCTCATTTTAAGTAAGAAATATAGTAATACATGGAGAAGAGGACATGAGTAAGTAAAATACACAAACCAATCCCAAACCCTGCTACACACTAGCCCTTCACCCCTGAGTGTCACTCCAAATGAAGCCTCACTTTAACTAAAGGGGAGGATATAAATAAGAGCAGGTATGGGACGCCCTCCTCACGCCACTGGAAAACAGAAAGACGCTTCTTGCGCAGGAGGAGCAACATTATACCTCAAATCATTTCAAATCATTCCACGGGTCTTTCAACTCCAGTACCATGTGACATTTCCAATCAAACAAATGAAGCCAGATGAATTTTGCTGCCAGGTGTTCTCACATTTGAGGTTCCAGGGCTGCAAAATTAAATCAAACATCAGCATAGAGTAAGATTATTATTGTTATTTATTATCTTTTCTTCCAAACCATGTCTTTTGCTTTATTTTCTGTCAGTGTGACAAAGGTGTGAGGGACATAATGGACATCATGTGGACCTTAAAATTTGTATGTTTCCTCCTCCATTTTTGCTGTTGCACTTCCTGCTAAAACCGTTGTAAGTGTGCATCTTTGCAGAGTCAGACTCGCTATTTAAGGGCTCAATGGTCCACTCGCCCTCCGTCCTACATGGTTTGGGACGGCCCTTAATATGGAGGAGCCTCCGCCAGAACGAGCAAACGGAGGGCTAGTGTGTAGGGAGAGTGTGTAGGGGGCATAGAGTGTTTGACGTGAATAACTCACAGTGGACTCACACACACAGTGAAGCAAGTCCTGCTTTGTCCATGACCCTGAGGAGACACCGTGCCTAGGTGTCAAGGCTTTCCTTTCCCTTCAGCCTACACCTCTTCATCTGAAATACAAAAGACTTCAAATTAAAAAAAAGAAAATAAAAAGAAATATAATGCACTGTTATGCATTCCAGAACACGATGCACTTGTTGCAAACGTAGTTGTCTTGTTTGTAAAGTAATCTAGCAGTCTATCTCTAGTATTGAAAATGAGCTTTTTGCCACTGCTGCTGCTGGATTTCAAAATAATGTCTGACGTATAATAATGTAAGTCCTGTTTTAATATACAAGATAGATGCTTTACTGCCAGAACTTGGTTCAGTAGCTTTTCAAATGGAGGCATAAAAACAAAGTAAATTGAGAAGAAAAAAATAAGTAATAAATAGATTAACGAATACTAATCACCAGATTTAAGTGCACAGTCACCAAACAAACTCAATAGCTTCCCACTGTTTGGTGGCTGTGAGTGAAGCTAATCTAGAAGCCACCTGTATCATTCACACCGCTACTACTTCCGGCTTGCTTTGCGTACTTCCGTATTTGTACATGTCGTTTTCTTGAATTTCTCTCTGGACTAACAAACCGTCCATGTATCTATCTTTCTTCATTACAAGATAACAGTGTAGCTCCAACTGGACTTGTTAAAAATCTACTTAGTTTGCTCACCTGGCTGTTTTAAAGCCGTTTCTCTCCGACACTTCCGTGTTTCGTCCCGGTTGTTGTGCAGCTCGCTGGAAAAATAAAAGCTTCGGCTCACGTAAATTATCCTCCATTGTTTGAGTCCCACAAATCCTCGGAACTTTACTTGTTACCGTAAGTATTTGTCGTAGAAGCAAAGTCTGTTTTGAAACGTATTTACTATTTATTCCTCTTGGTGCACCAACAACTTTGGTCCGTGTTGCAACGCAACACATACCGGAAGTTCCTGCTCAACCCGTGTCCTGCGCTCTCATTGGCTGCTAGATCAGTGGGTGTGGTCCTGTTTGTCTGATCTAGTGTATTTGATCATTTTAAGAATTTGGGCTTAAATAAAGTTGACATTGTACAAGGGTGTAAACTATAATTTTAGTATAAAGCACAAAGAGAACACTGGCTCCTGTGTAAAACAGTAACAACAAAGCATAACATAGTGTAGACATAACAAGTTCATCTCAAATTAATCAGCTGCTTCTCTGCTAACCAGAGGCTGATCAGTCTGCAGTGTAGGCTATTCTGTGAGGAGGGAGCAGAGACACCAAAGACTGTCTCAATGAGCATTAATGCCTTCAAAATAGTTAGTATGTCCCATAAAAATGTCCTAAATCAGTATAGTCACCATCAGTGACATCAGTATAGTATGGCATAAAGCGCCATAAATGCCTGCAGTTATTCACACAGGTGACTCATAGTCTGTTGTATTCATTATCTGATTAAAAAGTAAAGCAGACATGAATTTATGCTGAAATCTGTTGCTAATTTCTGTGGGTTACACCCATTTCCTGTTTTCCCTCACTGACAAGAGTTACATCAAAATAGGCCTTTCTTTCACTTTCAGACACGTGTTAAACATTTAAATGGTACTTTTGATTATTAAAAGGCATACGCTTATTCTTAGGGCATCACTGTCTGGGTGCAGTGGGGTCATTTAAAAAGGTCAATTATTAACTATAAGGTCAGTGTGAACTGCTAGATGTGCATGATGCCAGTGTTGTATTTGCATGTCAGCTGACCTTTAATACAACATGTCAGCCATGTCATTTAAGTGAAGGAAAATGACACTTACCGGTGTCGATGGCACTTGTTTTGGTTTCAGGATCCGGACTGAGAGTCTTCTTATCTGAGAATGACTCAAGGACATGTCCGGCTGCTGGCAGAGGAGCAGGGCAGCGTGGTTCAGAGCAGTCAACCTGCTGCTCTGCTCACTGAGGAAGTTCACATCATTGGCCTCTCTCAGGCAAGCCCCAACTTGTCACTTGGGTCTTGTTGCTATGAGAAGCTATGAACAGACACAGAGGGAGCTTACAGCAGCTGCTGGGCACCACCAAGAGGAGGAGTGGAGGACATACAGTCACCACGCAGCAGCAAAGACACATGTGGTGCTGCTTTAGAGCATTTGGAAAAAGTCTAATGGACTTTTCTTCCAACGCCATGAGATTATGAATGATACAACCTTCTCATATAATGTCGATCGGCAGCTTTGAAACAGTTTCCAAGACCTTTATGCATTATGAATTAGCAGAGAGAACCATATATTACAGTGCTTCTTCTTCCTTACACTTAGTTACATTAATAGTAACCACCGTTCCCTGATTTAAAACTCTTTCACTTTGGAAAAAAAAGATTGCATCCGTCTTTCAGTTAACATTTGGACATGTGTGTCCAAAATGTCACTACTTCATTGTTTTATCCTGTTAGACACCTGTTTTAAACTGTCGTAATTAGCATGTTAAGTTATGACCAAATAAAGTATTTTTGAGGTCACACGTGACCTTGACCTTTAGCCAGTCCGTTCCAGAGATTTCACACCCAGGAGAACAGAATGGACTGACAACATGGAAAAAAAAAAATGTTACACAAATGCTGCCTTAGGGTTCAATTAGCTTTTTAATTTAAGAAAGCAGTTTATGTTCTGTTGTTCTGGGAGTTTAAGTATGGAACAGTTTGAAAATATTCGTCCACTGAATCTGCTCTGAGTGCCAGCGAGGGAAACGACGTGTGAGGAGGACCAGAGCCAGAAAGTTCCTGACACAGGTCACTTCTTGAATGACAAAGCAACAGGCAAAGGCACACTTAATGATAGTCAGAAGAATATGTTTAATAAAAATAATTAAACCTCAATTTCCTCTATAGAACTTCATAGAAAGTAATCCAATAAATTACAAATGACTTTTAAGACGCGTTTTTCCTGCACTACATAAAGAATTATTTTGACTACACAGACCACAACTTGCAAATATTACAACTGTCCAATGAAAAAAAAGAAAGATAACAACTGACCAGGGTGACATTTAGGATATTATCAAGCTTGAAATCAAAATACAAACCAACGATGCCAGTTCTGTCTTCTCAGTGATTACATGGATGAAAACGGAAAGAAAACCTCCCTGTACAGCAGTAGTGTGTTTTGTCATTCCTCTTGCATATTGGTCATCATTTACTTGTGTTCAACGCAGATTAAACACTGCCTCTCTAGCACTAGCAGTGCTTTGAGAATCCTTGTACAGTACAACCTAGAAAAATAAAACTAAAAGACAAGCAAAACGAAAGCAAAAAGTCCAATTTTATGTCTGACTTTCTTTCCATTTGTGCCCTCAAGAGGCTCCACACATCAATCATCATCACTGTGGGGCAACAAAAAGAAGCAAAAGTCATTAGCTCAATCACGTACAGCAGAAGTAGCAATGTCTGGGTGTTTGCATAAGGGCACTACGAGTTTGAAGAGCAGAGGTGCAGATATACAAAATGACAGTGGCATGTTGAAGTTCATTGCTCAGACATAGAAAAATACTCGTACTGTTAGTAATAATATAAAAAGAAAATGCGATTGCATTGCAAGCAAAACCCATGACGAGGTCTATACATGACAGGCATACAAGGAAATCACTTTGAAGCGACGTTAGAAATCAATACGAGTGTTCAGTCTTTGTGTTTAGACCACAGGGCTGCTCATGGTTTCAGCCACGACAGAACGATGCTACAGCAATACTTGAGAACCAAACAGGCTGAGTTCATTCAGTGGGGCTCCGCTGCAGCCAGTCCAAACAAAAGAGACGTGTATCTAACAGTCCGCTGTGTAACAGCAGTCCTAGAGCAAAGCACTGGTGTGCCAGAGGAAATTACAAAAAGGTACTTCGTCTTGAGTGAACTCCAGTGTTTACGTGTATCCTGGTTACAGGTGAACATGTGCGAGGACGATGAATACGATGCACAAGCGTGGACACCGAGCACAGATCTGAGCAGTTTGTTTTGCCAGACAGAATGAGAGCGTGAGGTACAGGATAAGGGCACTTCTACATCTAGCCGAAAGCTCCATTCATCAGCAGAACAGAGTCGAGACAAAGTGAGACACATACAAGCAAGATGCAAACTCCCAGCGACACAAGCTGCTATTGTTTAGCCCTTCCTGAAGCGAACCCGTCTGGCACTGTGTAAAAAGTAATACTCAATCAAGGATGATGACATTTACAATCTTAGCGAGGATTTTTGTGATATTTTGTGCTTGAGCCATGTTAGACTTTGGTAGACAGGTGGTCATGCAACACAGAAATCCAAAGGACTGCAAATTTCTCACGAGATGTGTCTGAGGTTCAATAACACTTTTAGTAGTAGTAGTTTTCCACTGGGCATAGCTTTGCAAGGCCCCCCTTTATAATACACAACATTCAGAAAACATGGAAAGTTCTGGAAGCAGGAGATACCAGGTGAGAGGAGTCCAGCCAAAGAAGACAGCACAGTGGAAGCTCTCAGTTACAGAGACACACACATTCCAGCAAGAACAAGGACACTGTGTACATGCACAGCGAGAAAACACACACACACACACACACACACACACACGTACAGTGAAGCCAATCCATGAAGAAGAGCTGAGGTAAGATGAGGTCAAATATGCCGGGGTTGTAGGAATAATATCCATATCACCAATAATCCTGAAGACCACAGAACTAAGTCAGGGCAGTTTTTTGGCACACAGTTAAAGGTTGTTTTCTGTCCCCCAACCCCCATTTTATTCGACTTTGACACTGTCGTCAAAATCAACTGACATGCAAGTGAATGTGAACGCCTACTGTGAGCGGCTAAAGTGCGCCTTGGACATGTGGGGACATGTTTAGTAAGGTGATGGTGGGAAAAAAAAAACACAGCAGATATTTAAATTCTGATCCATTTTGACAGATTTAAGTAAAATAATAATACTTCCACAGTTTCCCCCTCCCTTGAGGCAATATTAAAGCGGGGGCTTCAGGTAAGTCAGTTTCTAAAATGGATGTGATGCAGAAACAACTTCAACGTGATATGAAGGTAAGTGAGGCTGCGTGACTTGTGCACCAGCGTGGAACATGGCAGACAGAATCTACAGCTTCAGTGACATTCATTAGCTGCCCAAGTTATTGCTGACAAATCCAACGTATGATCTGCAAAGCATAAGTGTCAACGAACCTGTAAAAGTACCGACTATTTACATGAGAAAACCATGTGTTTGTCAAGTGTCATTCCCCCAGTCCCCAACAATCAAAATATATTAATAGTACAGCTCAACGAGCATGTTGATGTAGTTTCACTTTTTTAATAAAATTAAATCCTGACATAATTACAATAATGCCGTTTTTTTGTTGCAATTGTACATAATTGTGGTTCACAGAGTTCAGAAATCTACTAAAGTCTGACATGCAAAATGTCTCAAAACAAGACTGTACCTTGTGAACAAACACTGAAATTTTATTTCAGTTCTTTTTAAGTCAGTTTTTCCTGTTTTGTTTTTTTTTAATAAGGTTTTTGTCGTCTTTCTTACACAACATTTTAGTTAGTTCTTCTATTTACATGTAAAGAAATCGTAACATAAGTGCTGGAAAATCCATATATATGTGAATATATGTATACATTTCTAGGCGATACATAAATAAATTTATAATTATATATTCGTAGGTTCAGTCCTAGTCACTGGAGTCTGAATCGTCTGATGAAGAAGAGCTCCCAGACTCTGATGAAGACGACTCAGCTTTCCCCGAACCTTCAGGACCACTGTTCTCCTTTTGTTCTGCTGAGTCCTCTTCGTCTTCTTCTTCGTCCTCTAATGCCTCGTCGTCCTCGTCTCCGTCCCTCTCTGCCGCCAGCCGTTCTATCTCCCGTGGCGACGGCTGAGCGCCTGCAGGTGGAGGAGGACGGGCAGGAGGGAAGGTGGGGTCACTGTTTGAGCTCTGTGGCTGTGTGGCAGACACAGGGAGGTTAAGGCCTGGAGTGAGAAGCATCCCTGGGTAAAGCATACTGGAGAGTAACAAGGGGTTAAGAGACAGTGGTTGACTGGAGGCTGCAGAGGCAGCTGAAGCACTTTGTGGGGCGGCGGCAGAGGAAGTGGAGCTGGAAGTGGAGGAAGGAGTCGTGTTCGACCCCTCTGTCCTTTCTCCTATGGTGTCTGAGGTGTGACAGGGGGCTTTAGAGGCAGACGGCTCTGCTGTTGCACCGCTGGAGGTTCCCTTTGTCTTCTCCTCGGAGCCTCCTGTGCCTTCCTGAGCAGCCTTCCCCAGCAAGCTGCTCATGCCAAGCAAGTTTGGCAATCCGGCCATACCAGACAGCATCATGGGAAACATGGCAGCTAAGTTACTTGCAGCCAGGTTGCTAGCGTCAGACGGCAGCCCCATCAGGCCAGCGGTGAGCTGCAGGGACTGTAAGCTCTGGAGGTTTTGCTGGAAGGCCTGCAGGCTGTTCAGGTCCATCCCAGAGAGGAGGCCGTTGGCCAGCAGGGGGTTCAGACCCAGAGTGGAGGCGGCTGGGTTGGGTGCTGCTGCAGCTGCCGCCGCTGCCGCCTTAGCCAGAGGGTTCTTAGGTCGACGTCCACGCCGGCTCACCTCCTCAGGAACGATGGGTCCAGTCAGGATCCTGTCAAACATGCTCTCTGGCAGGTAACCCTGAAGAAAACACAGACGATGTATGTGATGAGAGCAAGGTCAGATACATCTACCAAGAACTAATGTAGTTTGATAAAACAGCATCTAATCCTACATTCATGATGTTTTAGTTTGAAATGTCCACCCTCACTGATAAAACAGACAAATGCAAACACAAACTACAGCCTTCAAAACGACAGTAAAGGATTTCTTGTGTTAGACTCACCGACTGTTTGACAACATCAGCCCATTCAGGTGGAACTCCGTACTCTGGGTTCTCCTGCAGGAACCGACACAGATCCTTCAGAGGAGGAGCGAAAGCTCCACCAACCTGCAGGAGAGATGGCAAACAACGTGAACCAAAAGGCACAAGACAGAGGAAACATGCGTCATTTCTCTGCCAATCTGACTGCAGATGTTTCAAATATCACAACCTATTTACCAAATACTGATTTTCATTATGGCAAAAAAAAAATAAAATAGAATTTGTATGAAGTGGAAATAATTCCTCACAGAGCTGTTTGTCAGTCATGGCATAATTTGTGCTTATTATTATTCTTTGTGTTTGTGGAGGTTTTCAAACCCATGTATAATACCAAACACAAACCCACCTTGCGTGCATTTCTCCTGTTGATGATCTGGACTCGTTCCTCTCCGGTCAGGCTGTTCACGTCTATCTTGTTTGGGTTCCTGCAGCGATGCCTCTTCTGTTTGGGCCGACCGTCCTGGAAGTGGAACTGCATTTGCATTTTATTCACACCCTGGACAGAAAATGGAAAAACAGAAAATATCCAACTGCTGTGAATTTATGTTTTGCATTAATTGCAAAAACATTGCATTCCTTTTTTATATATAGTATTTGAGTTTTAGTATGTATATTTTTTGGAATAATTATGATTTCTAATTTTTTTTTTTGAATTAATTTCCTGTGACTTACAGGGATAAAGGCTCCTGTGTCAGCCACAAAGCCAGGGTGTTCTACCAGCCACTGTTCTAGATCTTTCCTCCTGGGAGCGTCATCCCCAGCCAGCCTGGTGCCGTCTTTGAGGTTGATGACAGGGACCCTGCTGTCTGTGTCGACAGGGACATGACTGGGACTCTGACTGTATCCTGGCACAGGAGCCACAGCCATGCCCACCTGGCCAATACCGCCCCACCCTGGAGGCACCTGGAAATAAAGGAGCACAAAATGACGGGTCTTTACCAAACAGATAAATGAGACTCTTATTATCGTTTATGCATCCTTATCTGTATAACTGGTGATAAGCTGCTGCTGTAGACAAATGCTTACTGGATCAGGAACAGCAGGGACTCTATTCTTGTTCATGAAGAGCAGGTCCATCCCCTCCACGTTCTTCCTCCTTCCCCTCCTCCTCTTCACCACTGGCTGACCATCCAGTACTCCGTTCAGCCTCATCTGACCAGGTATACCTGGAGGCACTGCAGAAGAAGCACCATGTTAGCTGTGAACCTCTGTGCCTAATTTGTTGTGACTTCTGTAAATAGGCTCTTAGGCCTTTAATCTCTAGTTAGTAGCAGGTTTTTAACAGAAGTTCAGATGACATATTTCAGCCTGAACACACATTTTCTACTGGTAAATATCAGTGTAAACAAAGCCAGTGGTACCACAGAAGATGGCAAGTAAACTGTCTGCAGGCTTCCAACCAAATACTTTGCTGCCACCTAGTGGTGGTGAAGGAAAACAGGCAGGCCTGACCCTCTCCACATATGCTGTACACAGTACACAGGTCCTCTGCTGTGTTTCAGATATACACACCGGTCTGGAAGCTGCACTGAGGCTTGGTGATGTCAGCCAGGCCTGTGTCCGAGGCACTCTGCAGCTCATGAAGCCGGGCCAGGTACTGCTGCTGGGCATGGGGGCCCTCCTCTGACTCCAGGGGCCTCTTCAGAGGTAGACCTTGTTTCTGGAAGGTCAACTTTAGACCTCCCTCCTGCTGTAAATCACAGATAAACAAAGGTGTTGGATACGCCTTGGAAGCTTTACAGTCACAGGAAAACAGAGAGCTAAGAACAAGGAGAAGTTTAGCTTTTTTTTCTTTTTGTTTGGGAGATTTCTCCATCCAGTGATTTAAAGATCATTAAGTATCTGTCTTGCAATATTTTTTCTGTAATTTTAATGCTTTATTTTATTGAATTCTAACTGATGAAAGACATTATCATCTCATCTGTAAGAATTTCTTGAAATCGAAGCAAATACTTGTTGTTAGTAGAACTGGACACATGGACACACAGAGGGTAGTGGGTAAAGTCTGCTCAGTTTGGACTGTAGTGGGAAGCCATGCCGAAAAGATAGCTGCTGTCCGCAAAGGTTAGATAACAAACAGCAGGTGTCTGAGGGGCTGCGATGGTAAAAACCATACTATTTGGGGAAGAGATCATCATCGAAAAAGCAACACAAAAGCAAGGAATAAATGAAAGCCAGTCAGAGGCGTGCCAAGTTAATAGCCACGTCGCCTAGAAGCATATTAGGGACCACCCACAGCCAAGGTCTCTATTTCAATCAGATTACAAGCAAGACCCCTTCAGTCTAGAGAGGCTTCATACTGAACCTTATTATATTCTCATGACTGAGTGATTTGTGCTCATGTAATCACAGCCTCAGAGCCCAATTCAAATTGAGTGTGTGGGAAAAGAGAGGAAGGCTGCTATTAAATTAATCTCTCCTCCTGCCAGGCAGTCAAAACCACTAATCATACCCATAGGAAAGAGGGAGGAAAACCAGTGAAACATGCTGAACACGGCAGCTAGCAGCAGCCATGGCAGCGCAAGTGGCAGGGTCCTACGAATAGGGTGAAGCGGAGGGAGGAGGGGAGGAAGGGAGAAATCAACATACATCGTTGAGTTTTACTGAGAACTCCTTGTTTTCTGCAACATGCTTGGTCACCTTTGACCCCTGTGGCGAGGCAGAGGGGTCCTCGGATAGGATGTTGGCGTTGTCCAGCAGCTTGGTGGTGTAGAAGGAGGCTACTGCGCCTCCAGGCTCATAGACCCGGCGGGTTCCCGGCCACTTGCCCTTCAGCACTGCTTGGCAGATGCTGTCCAGGCGGTTGATGATGACACGATCCTAAAAAAATGCAGACAATCAGCATGACTCTTGATTTCCTGTTGCAAGGTAACAGTATATATTAATTTGTTTCTATGACAGGGTTCTTGCACCATTTTAAAAGTCAAATTTAATACCTTTTAAGACCTCAACAAACATAATTTAAGACCCAAAAATGTTTTAACAATTTCTTTAGTAGAAAATAGTAAATTTATTTTAGGGTTGACCAATATGGAGTTTTTGAGGCAGATGCTGATATCAATATTTAGCAGGAAAAAAAATCTGATAACTGATAATCTCAATTTACCTTCAATAAATTGAAGGCATAACACTTAACTTTTTTTCTACAACTTTAATTTCAGATCTTTCAAGAACAAAGAAGTGAACCTTGTGAACAAAACAGCGTGAAAATTGCAGTAAATCTTTGAATGCTGAGTTTTCCCATTGGCGTTAAACGCGCCATCTGAAAATTTAATGACTACAGTAAATTTACGGTAAATTTAAGACCTTAATTATCCAGAATTTAAGATTTTTTAAGAAACTGTAGGAACCGTGTATGACATCCATCCTTATAACTTATGATCAAAGACAAATACTTGTATTTAGGATTAAATATTGAGCTGAATACTCAATTTGAGGCTTTGTAAGCCATTCAGTGACTGGATGAACAGTTCACCTTAGGCCAGTAGGATGCAGCGAGCATGTACCCTCCACCCTGGAAAGGATGTGAGGAGTTGTTGGTGATGCCGTTCTCGGTCGAATGGGTGTCTTGGGCTTCATCTTGCATGGTGCTCAGAGACGCCACACTGTCCTCATCAAAGCCTTTGACACTTGTAGCTGCAGGCACTGAGGAGGTAACAGGACAGAGAAACAGAAATCAGAAACACACCTGAGAAATGATTTAAACAATCCAGCTGGTTTGTAGTTTAGTGAAACGTCTTTAATACAGTTCTTACAGTCACCAAGACATAAGAGAACATTTGGTTTTGAGCTTCTCACCTTTCTTCTTCCCTTCCTCTCCTTCACTTTCACTGTCATCAGAAGAAGATGAGGAGGATGATGACGATGAGGAAGAGCCAGAGGAGCAAGACGATGAAGAGGAGGAGGAGCTGGACCCGGAATGCGATGAGGAAGAAGAGGAGGAGGACGAGGATGAAGAGGAGCGCGATGAAGAGCTTGAGGAGGAGCCATTTGAGTCGGACTCTGAGCCACGCCTGGACTCCCTGCGGCTCCTCTTGCTGGCCTTCTTAGGTTTCCTCTCAGATGAGTTGGGTGTGAGGGGTTTGGTTCGTGCCGCCACCATCTGCCTCTCTTTGTCCCTCATCTCAGGCACCGGTTTCTCCTCCAGACCTGTGGGAGTAGCTGGGGCTCGAGGAGGGCTCCAGCTCTCCCCCTGCTTCTCCCGGCCCTCCTCCCCCTCTGAGGCTGGTTCCACTTTTGGTACAAGCCCACTGGGCTCTGTTTCTCTCTGGGTGGGCAGCGTCAGTAACGGAGAGCCCGTCAACACTGAGCTGGTGAGCTGGCTCTGAGGCTGTAGAAGCGGGGTGGATGTGCGTGATTGCTGCTGTGCAGCTTTTGTTTGGCTGTAGTTGCGTTGGGCAGCCATGAAGCTGAGCTCAGGGTCTCTCAGAATGTGGTAATCTGTGCGGCTCACGCCGTGCTTGGCAGCTCCAACCAGCAGGTCACGGTCATGAGTGCCAGCCTCCCACCAGACGGGCAAGTCGGAGCTCATCTGGCACAGCGGCAGGCGCTCATAGAGTAACTGATGGCGTAGGACTTGTTCCCTCACCTGGCGAAGCAACTCTACTCTGTAGAGTGTGCGAGACGCTCGCTCCTCTGTGATGGGCTGGATGGTCAAAGACGGGTCCACCGAAGAGTCTGGAACAAAGACGAAGAGGAAGGCTTGAGTGAAAATGTGAGAGGATATAGAGGCTGCTCTACAGGCACAACCCTGTTTGTGCCGGGAGTTTAAACATCACACTGTTTGTCTTTCCACAAATGATTAACCTTATCAGCCCCTCTGCCTCAGTACTGCTGGGGTGCTACCGACCTCTCATCACATCACACTGCAGTGACCTGAAGCAATGTTGGCATCATCTTGACTCATCGCAGCATTGAACAATGAAGTACATGATATATCTTAATTTTCACAGACACCAGCTAATGCTGGACAGATTCGTGACATAATATCCTAACTTACTCTGTCATAGTATAGCACAGTGATTTACTGTGTGTTAGGGTTCATAAACAAACTGATGATGTGGTCTTCCGAGTTTCCAGGAGGTGTGTACAAATAAAAACGTTGGTGTTAAAATGTGTGTACAAGTGGGAATAAGCAAGTAGACTTCTGACCTCCCTCTTTGGGCGGCAGGCGACACACCCTTCGGCACATGGCGGTAAAAGCACACAGGTATTTCTGCAGGCTCTCGTCAGTCTTCTTGTGCAGCCGAGCCATGGCTCTGAACTTGGTCCAGTCAAACCGGCCAAGGTTTGGGTCGAAGACAACACCAAAAGTGGAAACCACACGGTAGAAATCAGCTTCTTCTCGCCTGGTCCATCTGAGGAAAAACAAAAATACCATAATGGAAACATCCAAGATCATCCAAGATGATCCAAGACAACCAATTATCAACCTGCTCTGTTCTGACCTTTGCTGCCGTTCAATCTTAGCAACCATCTTGGGGTTGAGGGTGTCGTTAAGTGTGGGGGGCAGCGGGCAGAGAGGAGCAGGCAGCATCATGGTTGACGGAGACGGGGTCTGGGTCTGGTGGATCTGGAGGATCTGCCGGCTCTTGGTGTAGCGCTGAGAAGCTGTGATCAGTCGCCTCAGCCTGGCTGTCAGCACCGAGGGTGAAGGCCAGTAAGAAGTTTCACCTCCTGTCACTGGAACTGCATCTGGATCAGATCAATATTCAATATGAACACCATTTTTTGAACACAGTTTGTTTTGGATTTATGGATTTTTATGTTGTGCATATGTTCAGCCTAACTTGGAAGCAGCATTTATATTCTCCGCAGTAATAATAATCCGGTGGATTGTTGTTACTGTGGATTACAAGTATCTAATACTCACCTCCGACGTTGTCAGTGACAACCAAGTCTCCAGGAGAAGAGGCGTCATCCTGCATGAGAAGACAGCACAGGATGAAAAATACTCTGACGGATTTTAATAACAAATCACAAATGATCTTAATTACACAGAGGGGAGTCATTTCCTCAACTAGTCAGATTAATATGCTTTATCAGAGGACCGCCATGCACACATGACCTTACCTCCATATCGTCCTTCATCAGCGCTGGAGCAGGCTTATACTCTGGGTCATCCACATCCCTACACACACAGAGATAAAGTGTCATTTTTGCAGTTGACACATAGAAACACATGCCAAGAATATTTAAAAGAAATAAAGTTACATAAAGTTTGTACCCACCCATCCATGAAATCATTGCCTCTCTGCTCGGCGGCGATGGCCTTCTCATCTGGTCGTCCTACTCGCTCTAGGAAGCACAGGGTGGGGTCTGCTCGGACAGTGTTGTACTTCTCATAACCTGGGAGTGCACACAACGATAAGCATTTACCAAAGATAGCAAAGGGTAATGCATGGAAAATACTAGACAGTGTTCAGGAAATATACAGAAGCTGGATGATTCCCACAATCACCTGTTATCAATGGAAAACCAACACTGAAAATAGCGAAAAATTATCAGTTAATGTTTTACTTTCAAAAACAATTAGGAGAAGTGTTATGACAACTGTCATGCCAGATACTGACTTTCTACAAGGTGAGTGTAGTACAGGGTTCTTGCACATTCTTGCACCATTTTAAAAGGCAAATTTAATACCTTTTAATACTCTTTTAAGACCTCAATAAATATAATTTAAGAAATATTGATATTTAGCAGGAAAAAAAAAAATCGGATACTACTTTAATTTCACAACTTTCCAGAACAGAATAAGTGAACTTTGTGAATAAAATAACATGAAAAACTGCAGTAAATCTCTGAATCCTGTGTTTTCCTAAAGGCATTAAACGCACCATCTGAAAATTTAATACCTACAGCAGTTGAGTCTAATTTCAAGTCTAGAGCACACAGGATTACCTAACTAAAAAATAAAAGAAGTTACCGTGTTTATAGACACCCAGCAGCAGACACTTGTCAGAGATGGCATCCCACCACAAGGCTGGCAGCTCCGAATGGTCAGGCTCTGGCACCCAGATCTTTATCTCACTAAAGAGGAGGAGGAAATGAAGGTTTAAATTGATTTATGACTCTTATGTAATCTGCTCTCACTTGCTGTATTAATTTGATTCATCTATTCAGTGGGTAAGATTCAAATCTCCCCCTGTTTTTTTTATTGCAAAACAACAAAATGAAAATGTGAAATATTCTAACTTTCTCTGGTGACTTTCTTGTGCTGTATAATGGGAAGCCTTCACCAGCAGGTGGAGCTCTACAACCTTCTTATTCATTTGGCTGATTCCTTCCTTCAACAGGTTGCTACCACATGCTAATGAGCACACTCTACTCAAGAGGAAAATCTATATATGACAGAGATTTCACCTTGATATGGAAACTCTGCTGTTGCCGATGGACAAGCTATTCCTTTATCTGAGCAGATCAGCATTTCTGCAGCAACACTAGCTACTGTATTATATCTGTTAAACAGTGGTTTGAAGTGTCTCAGGCAGGCGAAGATGTAGAAAAAAAACACAACTAACAGTGATTAAAAAACATCAGACAGGAAGTGTATGTCAGGTAAAGTAAGGTGTGCTCACCTGGAGTCCACGCCGTCTAGCACCTTCTGAGCCTGGCTTCCTATCACCTCTTGTTTCAGGTAGTAGAGCATTCTGACCCTGAGCAGCACCCTGCAGGGGAAAAAAACCCACTGGTCACAACAAAGCCCTGACCACGCACAAACGCTGAGCGGGCAGAACCGACACAGCAACCTGTTGAACACAATGCAAATGAGTAAAAATGTGTGACAAATCAGATTTAATCCTAAAGTCGTGCTTTATAGTCCTTGTCAGCATATTCACTAATGAATGCATGTCTAATAAAAACACCTTCTAGAATTTTTTCATAGCATCACGTCCTCCACAGAGCTGATCAATCAACCTGGTGATTTATAGTTTTACTGGAGTCAACATTATTGAAGAGGCCATACAGGGAGCAACGGGCAGCGCCACAGCCAAGCCCAGAGGACCGGATGAACAGACAACAGTCTCTCTCTCCAGTCGTCATGTGGTCGTGCTCTGGCAGTAGATGACGGCTGGGAAGTCGACGCTGACAAGGTAGCGAGAGGCTGACTCACAGGGGAGACATTAGCTCTGTGATGCATGATCACACATCCCAGCCAGCAGGCTTTGAGCGAAGACACAGTGAAGTGGTGCGCTGGTGTGCCAGGCTGTAACGTCTGGCATTGACTTGAGATTTTGCTTAATGTAGAAAGCTTTCTGTGTAATCATTTTGTCTAAACACAAAAAAACGATTTGAAATCCCATCTTGTGTAATGCCGGCTGTCGGAAAAATGCGGCACGGAGGCTTTAAGGATTTCTGGCGTGAAATTATCTGTGGGATATCACTACTATCACTGGAAAATTTTTAGCAGTCCTACAATAACTCTTCACAGAAGGGCTACATCTCAGAGGATTGTATTCTCCTATAAACTGACAGATGACAAATGATGACAAACTGACAAATTGACAGATCCAGCTTTTCTGAATGAACAATAAAAATAGATTCAAACCAAATTAGATGAAAATAAAACATTTTTCTCATTATTAGCAGCACAACAGTGCAGCACAATGGTCTCACACCTGTTGCCAGAGGACAGCAAGTGTCATAAATAAAAATAAAAAGGAATGAGGACTGAACAACATATATCTGGGTAACCTGTGACACTTTCTGCTTCTTTGTATCTGCAGTCGCTTCTCTACACGGCTGCTCTTCTTTCAAGAGCGCAGAGGGAGGTGTGGACTGGTGCGCTAAAATATAGCATGCCAGGCATTCCATCATTTTTTACGCTGTACTTCAGCTAAATATTGTTATAAATGAGCCCCAAATCCTTCCCTGATTCACTGACAGGGTAAGGAAAACCTGCAGGGCTTGCAGGTCTGCATGTCTGTCGGAGTGATGGATGTCTGTGGTGACCGGTCTGGACTTGCAGCTCTGTTAAATCAAAGTCTTGAACTTCCTCCCTTTTTCCTTTTCCACCCTCCATCCTCCTGTGTGACTGGACCCGCCCAGGAGCAGCTGCTGCTTCCTCCGTCTGTCAGCATAGCCTTTCATCACGCTCCTTCCAGGCCTTTGTTAGTCAGTGTGTCTGTGTATGCGTGATGTGGTGTTCTCAGAGAGGTTCTCGGTGCAGTCGTACAGTCTTTTTGAAGCAAATAAACCAAGTATGCATGACATGAGTGGCATGAAAAGAATCCCTCATGGTCGGTTCACAGAAAGCAATCCATCAAAAAACCAGCGTGGCGAGGAGATACACAGTCACAGATGTAATTCTGATTCAAAACACAGATACCATGAAATTTTTCCAAAACCGTGCCCTCCATGTCAAAGGAGATTTAATTATCACTATCATCTTCTTTTCTACAGTATTCAGTGCAGATATTGACTGATATTTATATACAGTTAAAAAGCAGTTTTAATGTATGAAGACTTTTGGAAACTGTGAGAATCAGTCTTCACTACTCCTTGTAATTCCCATTCCTGTATAAGAGGAGTCCTATATTTACAGCCCCGTTAAGGAAACCAGTAAACCCTCCCACCCACCCCGTCCAGTCACATTCCAGGTCCTCGCAGTGAAAACACAGCAGTCAGCAAAGCCTGCTGACTGTGTGTCCACATTCGCCTGGCGTGTCACATATCAGACAATCCCTGGATTCAGCACAACAGCACTGAGAAACAATGGAGAACTTTCTATGGAGGCGCTGCAGAGCTCTGCCTCCAAAGCCCCCCCATTTAAAAAGAAGCAGCCATCCATTTGGCTTTATATCTCAGCGGCCCATGTTTTGATAGCAGCCATCTTTTCCCCGGCTGTCTGTAAATAACAGAGATCTATGGCGGCCATTAGCTGGGCTGAAGTCTCATTAAGAACCATATCAGTCAGCTGGTCTCGATGTGACGCACGTCTGTTAATGAATCAGTCGACTGTCGGCTCCAATCGACATTTTAGTGCCTCTTAATTACCGTGGCTTGGAGGTGCCACAGTTAAAATTTGAGCCCTGTGCAAAGTGTATTTTTACTCTTCATCCTATTAAAAATAGACTGATACAGAAGAGAATAATGACCACCTGCCAGTTGCTATAATGGTATAAAGGTTTAAACACAGACACAAGAACACACAAGAGAAAAAAAAACAACCAACCAGAGACTATTAGTCACCATGTGCACTGTGAAATGCATGAATATAATATATTACAGCTGTTGCTTTCATCTAACGTATAGCACTATGCTGAACAGTCAGGACTATTTATCTTTTGTGGTTTCTTATAGTGTTGGTGATAGATAGTGTAGAACACCTACTTGTTGCAGTGGTGTTTGAGGTGTTTCTTGTAGCCGTCGTCCTGAAGCATGTGCTCTGGGTTGTGTTTCCTGAGCCACTCGGCTTTGTGGATGTCAAAAGAGCTTGACTGCGTTTTCATCTTCTTACCCTTTCTGCCTCGGGGGACTGGAGCAGACAAGCCTAGCAGGACATGGGGAGGTTAAGAGTCAGGAAATTAAATGGCTAGCTCTAATCTCTCCATGTGCCGCTATCTGTCGTGATAAGGCCAAGACTTACCTAGGTGATTCTGCAGCTCCTTGGTGCGTCCGTCCTCGGTAGGGGCGATCAGGTCCCACATGAAGCTTTTAATTTTGTCATCTCCACGGTAATGGACCAGGCAGTAAGACAGCAGGGCCCTGCAGATGGACTCAACATCCCTCTCAGTCAGCTGCTTCTTAAAACGCCCATGGTTGAGAATGTCCTTCCAACGACCCCACCTGGACAACAAAAGGGAAAAATTTAAGAAAAGTGGGCTCAGATTAAGAAAAAGTCTATAGCTTTACTATTACACTGGTGATGTTCATTAGTATATAACTTGCACTAGTTACATGCAGTAATAGGATAGTAATAATGGTGATGGGATACTTCAATTCTGTCCCATTTAGAGACAAGATCAACACGGTTGCTTAAACAGATTTAATAAAATACCATCAATAATCAGTCCTTCGTCTTACCCATAAACAAGCAGGTTCTTCTCCACTCTGAAGCACTCGGTGCGTCCGTAGCTGTTGAGGCGGTCGTGGTTTCGCCTGAGCTTAGGTTTTGTGTCGTCACTGTCGCTGTTGCCCTCTGAAAGCTCTGCCAACTCGTCCTTGGTGGCGCTGAACGGCCTCGTTTGCTTTCTGACACGAGGAGTGTCGATCACCAAGCTGTTCTGTGGAGAGAGAGAAAGAGAGAGCACACGATGGACAACATTTCAGCAAAGGGCTCTATGACCAAACCGACAGGATGTCCAGCCATTACACCTTTGTGAGATGCAACACATCAGTAATATTTATGCTCTGCATTTTGTATTATTTGTGGTGAAGTACATACTCTGCCGTTGGCCATATCCATATCAATGTCAGCCTTCTTGGCCCATTTGTCCCAGAAGTTGGGGTCATCCAGAGAGATGTCTGTGCGGTTTCCAGACGCCACAAAACTGGCCTAAAAGCAGAGAACAGAATCCTATCAAACCATTATCACATCAGGTATCATGAAGACTGGATAAAAACAGTAGTTTCATCACACTGACGTCACGTCGTATTTATCAGTTTTACTCACCTTAGCGAAAGTGGATCCTCGTCCCTCAGATTCAATGGTGATGGTCTTTGTCCTGCGCTGGAGGATCTGATCGATGTCCTCCTCGCAGAATTTGGCCCCTTCATCCTCCTCATCCATGATGGCCCCGTATGCACCACGTCGCAGCAGATCCTCAATCTCCTTCTTAGACAGCTGCTGCTGCTGTACCGCCTGAGAGGGACGGACAAAGAGCTCATCGTTCACCTGTATAGTTAAATGTCTAAGGAACAGATTACAGGGCTCTTGCACCATTTTAGAGGTCAAATTTAATCATTTTTAAGAGCTTTTTAAGACCTCAACAAAAATAATTTAAGTAGTTGGTAGAAAATAGTCAATTTATCGTAGGGCCCAACCTATACAGAGTTTTTGAGGCTAATGCCGACACTTGGCAGAAAAAAAAAAAATCTGAGAACCAATTAATCTCCGATAATTTTTTACGACTTTTTTCAGCCCTTTAACACTTCCAACGATGATATAAATTGAGGGAAATGACACTTAACTTTTTTCTACAACTTTCAAGAACAAAGAGGTGAACTTTGTGAACAAAATAACAAGCAAAATTTCAGTAAATCTCTGAACACTTACAGCAAATTTATGGTAAATTTATGACAATTTATGACCTTAATTAACCAGATTTTAATTTAAGACATTTTAAGACTTTTTAAGGCGCTGCGGGAACCCTGGATTATAAAAAGGACTTTATAGGACATTATAGCCAAACACACCCATTCTAATTATACTGATTATTAAAATTGTAACATTAGCATGAATCTATCCAGCAGATGTTTATTATGTAAATATGTTCAGTCAGACCAGATGTGGTGACCTCCTAATCGCTTTGATAACTCTCAGAGGAGACCAAACACAGCAAAACATCCACCTACACACTTCACACACTGTTGACACACTCCCTCACAGCCAGATTAGACTCTAATAGGATTGGTTACACTTCAAGTGAAAATTTTAAAAGTGAGCTCCAAGTTTTTGGGTTTTGTGAACAGTTCTTTTTCTTTGCTTGGCATCTTGTTGTTGTCCGCCATCTGTTCCTCTCATGTCATTTGGGACTCTCACAGAAGCTGTCGACTGTTTGAGAGACAACTGAAATATCTCTGTAGTCTCATGCTCACACAATGACAACATTATGACTGTTAAATGAGTTTCACATCTACCTGGATTTTAACATTTTTAGCTATTTAACATGCTGCTTAACTGAGTAGCAGAAAAATGAGCTGGGTCGAGTAAATAAACACAAAGCTGCTCGCTTGTGTAATAATTTGATGATGAGATAGCTGAATTGAAAAAATGTCGTGCCTCGCCAAGGCCAACTTGTGAAATAGATGGTATTCATCAAGTCTGAAAACAAACACCTCTCTTGGAAAATTAACTGAACATAATTTACGTGACTAAATGATTTAATTCCTCATTTCTATTCCAGGCTGTTTGGACTATTCTCAAACTTACCCCTCCCCCGGCGCCTCCTCCCAGGCTGTTATCTCGGCCACTCATGCTCTGCAGCACTGCTTTGTCCAGGCCCAGCTTGAGGCTGGCACGATCAAACATTTCTCGCTCATAAGAGTTCCTGGTGATCAGACGGTACACCTTCACTGCCTTGTCCTGACCGATCCGGTGGCAGCGAGCCTGGGCCTGAGGAAAAAAAGAACAAAATGCAAATGCAGATTTGCTCTTCATGATTTGTTGATATCTTTAGTTTGACCTAAATGTCACCTGATCAATTATTGACAGAATTCTGTCAGACATCTAGACAGTGTAAAGCACTTTTTGTGATGGCGAGTCTTATTGGCAGATGCTCATTAATGGAACAAATCGACGGCAGGACCTTGCATCTACTGCCAGGAGAGTCTGTGTGAGCGGTTGCGTTGTACCTGCAGGTCGTTTTGTGGGTTCCAGTCCGAGTCAAAGATGATACATGTGTCTGCTGCTGTGAGGTTGATCCCCAGGCCGCCGGCTCGTGTGCACAGAAGGAAAACGAAGCGTTCCGAGTCGGGTTTACTGAAACGGTCGATAGCTGCCTGACGCAGGTTCCCACGGACACGTCCATCTATTCGCTCGTATAAATATCTGTAACACAAAGACGTGACCCATGAGGCATGTTTACTGCAATATCTCTAAATACACGGCTTATTCTGATATCTACCTTGAGCTTTAAGTTCATTCAAATATCACAGTTTTATTCTATCACGTTTGTGTTTTCCAGAATTCCAGGAATTCATGGATTTTCAGCATAACTTTACTCAAAACCCTACTTTCATGTTGCCTCCCTTCTACACCTGGAAAAATACATCTTCGATCGACAGATAAAACTGTTTCTACAGGGAGTGTTTATGCTCTTTCATCCTTGTGTCCATTCTCATCCCTTCCCACAATCCGACCCCCCGCCCTCCCAAAGGTAATCCACTTCCAGTCAGAAGCTTCACAGAAACTCCCACTTGTCTCATGTAGAGGAGTCCTGAGGGCATCTGTAACCTGCTGCTGAACCCTGTCTGAGGTCTCTGCTGTGCAGCACCTCACGTGTTTACAATAGTCAAAGGTTTCCTGCAGCTGAGAGAGGGGGAAGCAAAAAAAAAAAAAAGAACTATGAGAGCAACAAGATGTAGACCCAAAAGTCAGGAAGCCTGAAGCGGGACAGTTGGGGGACATTAAAATAAAAATAAAGACAAAAAAACTAAACTCTTGTCTGTAATTCTTAAAATCCCAAGTACAATTAAATTCTAACCCTCACATCTCGCTGTAAACCTTTCCTCTTGATTGTCTTGCTAAATATTGCTGATGACTCACTTCAGTTATTTTTAAATGGGATTTCTGGGCATCAGACAGAACCAGACAGAGAGAGGAAAACAAGGACTGAGCTCTTTGTCTCTCAAGTAGAGCCTGAGGTTGTACACTGAAGCTTTACGACCATGATCTAAGTCCAAATCACTGTTCATCATCTTTATCAGCTGCCCCTGTGCTCTGCGGGTGGGGAAGCAAGGCCTTGCTTTTTTCTTTCCTCTCTCTTTAACCACAAGTCTACAAATCATACATTTTGCACAGACATCAGAGAGAAAGTCTTTCTAAATAAATTCATCATTTTTGGAGACTGATATGATGATATTTATTACCCTTGGTGGAGTGGAGATGTTATAGACTTGAAATGCTGAGAGAGAGATTAAAATAGCATCCTCATCATCTGTAAAAAGATTTGACAGGATTTATTTTTAAAGTCTGGCAGATTTGTGTGATTTTCTGAAATCTGTTCGACCACACAACGACAGTGAAGGAAGAGAGAAAATATACTGCTTTCACTGTACTATAAAGGTTCCGCCAACAGTCCAAAGACACACAGGTAATCTGTTTACCTGTATATGTATCCACTACAGACACTTTCAGCCCTAAAAGGGATAAATGGATGCAGAAATGGAGGAGCGTGAGTGCCGTTTTGACTCATCTAATGTGGTGAAACACCAGGCTCCATACCTTCACAGCCAGCTACTCTTACTGGTAACTGGCTGCCATGTATTGCACACTAAACACACTATTATAGACATACTGTCTCTACACAGTTGTAGCTATAAGAATCAGACCCTTCTCTACAACATGAGTAGCAGCTACTGAGTTCCCCAGTATATAATACTGTAACACTAAATCCTGCCATGTGCCAATATTTGATGCTTTCCTTTGAATCGTAATGGATCTGATAAAGCCAGAGATTAACACTGGCTTCACGTTTCTGTGCAGCAGCACCACGTTAAGACTGGAAAAGTTTCATAAGGTCAAAAAGACATTTTTGTAACTACATTAAGTCTTAAAAAACACTTTTATCCAGATGTCACCATTACCTTCTCTGAATGAGGTAGTCTTCCAAGATGTCCAGACAGCGCACCATTTGGGAGAAGATGAGCACCCTGTGTCCACCAGCCTTCATCTTGGGCAGCAGTTTGTCAATAAGGACCAGCTTCCCAGCAGACTGCACCATAGCCTGCAGGTGGAAGTCCATTGCAGTGGGGCTGTACACCTCCCTGAAGTCCTCTAGGATCTTCTCTTCTGCCCCTAACAGAGCACAGGCACGTATGCATCAATTACTTTAATTTCTACAAAATCTCTAGAGCTTCTTGTGTGTCTTCAGGCAACATCACCAGCATGTATAATTATAATAACCACCTGAACCATCAACCTTAAAAAGGGACCGTCCTACCTTTGATGAGGTAGGGGTGGTTGCAGCACTTTCTCAGCTCCATCATGGTGTTGACCAGGTTGGGCATATTTGCCTGGCCAGCTCCTTTAGCCAGGAAAGAGAAGTTCTTCTCTAAGATAGCGCGGTAGTATTTCTTCTGTATGTTGGTGAGCTCCACCTCGATGATGGTTTCCTCTTTAGGAGCCAACTTCTTCTCCACGTCCTCCTTCAACCGACGCAGCATCATGGGTTTCAGGATGCCCTGAAGCTTCTGCACCTGTGGGCCAAAAGATGAGAAGAGAGCTTTAGTTATCAGTCACTGCTGTGGGTTATTATCATAGAATACACAGGTTTGGGTTTCACATGCTGCGTTTGTGCTGAAACTGAACAACAGCAGTGCCACACCTATCATTACAAAAATGACTGCATGCTCCAGAGTTTTCCATTCCCAGTTTGAGAACCATTTATTGTCGTCAATAATATGCATATGCAAGTGTTTCAGTTTCCAACCCAGTTTCCAGTGACTTCTTTTTGTGTTTTCATATATGCAGATGAATCAAACCATTAAACACACCATATATTAAGTTAAAGATGTACATGCCAACATTAACTGAACAGTATAAGAGTTGCCTGCTTATTATTTCCATTTACAGCTCATGCAAACAAGACAATATCTACTTACACATACCAACAAATTAGACCCATCTATAGTAGTTTGTATCAAAGTCTAATGATGACTAATTCTGTGTATTATTATATCTGGCGGTAGAGTTACTGCACAGGATGCCTTTATTTTAGATAAATATATTACATTTTAAAACCAGTGTATTTTTGTTCTTCTTTTCATGCAGAGCCACAACAAATCACGAGTTTCTGTCCTGCAGCATCACAGCTTACTGCTCCTAGACCCCCGTGAGTGGACCAGCTTTGCCTATCTGCCTTTTTTTTCCATAACAGACCCTCATCCAACATCAGTTATGTGCTCAAAAAGTACCTCTTAACAGCTCCAGCGACTTTTACTATGAAAAGGCTATCACATTCCCACTGGCAAAAAGAGCTTCTAGATCCAGTGTGGTGTGTTGAGTACTAGCTGTTCCAAATATTCTGACTTTCAGCTTGAGTACCACACTTCAAACGTATTAATGGTCACTCCTCGAGCATCTCTATAGTGCTTCTACCTCAACATGAAATGCTGACATGTCAGGATGGTAAAACAGCATTTTCTTGTGAGCAACTCTGTTGATAAGTAGTCCAACTACGAGTTGCACAATACCCTATTATCTGTTACGGCTATCCACCATATGCTGTGTGTGTTGTACAAAATGTCACTGTGGCCTAGTTAGAAAAAGACCCACTTCACTGGTTCCATCTGTACCAAAAGGATCTTCATACTGTGTCTGAGCAAGGGTGTATTATCAATTCATTATATTCCCAGAATATAACAAAGTCAGGACATTTTCTCTGTGTGTCTGTGGACTCACCTGCTCCTCAGTCTTGAGGTCTCCAAACTCCTGCATGAATGTGTTTTCTGAGGGGAAGCGTGCCGGCTCCAGGAAGTGGAGCAGGCTGAAAAGCTCCTCCACAGTGTTCTGGAGAGGAGTACCCGTCAGCAGGACTTTGTGCTCCTGGAAGAAAACAAGGCGGACAAGATGAGAATGTTTAATTTGATTATTAGATGGTATATAACATTTTTAGCTTGATAGTTGATGTATGTACCAGGTTCATGAGCTTGAAACCCTCTAGCAGCTTGCAGTTTTTGTTCTTGAGGCGGTGGGCCTCATCGATGATAACACAGCGCCACTCTATGGCGTTGAGTTCTGGACAGCCTCCCAGAATCATCTCGAATGTGGTGATTACAGCCTGGAACCTGTAGGCGCCTCGTATCACACGGCCCTTGTTTAAAAAAAAGAAAAAGAATAGATTTAGAACAGATGTGACACCTGTGACATACAGTATGACACATGACATTTGCTATGATATGCTTTATATTTTTATAAATTTTAGAGGCAGATACATGGTGTCATAAAAAGTTTTTTTTGAGAGAATATATTGGGAAAAAAAGTCTTGTTTATGATGCTATCTGCAATATAACAATGACATGCGTGCACAAATGCTAGCAAGTCTTTATGCTGTTTGTTTGTTTATTTGTTTGTCTGTCTGGGGAGGCTTTTCTTCACCCCGCCTCTCCATTTGTATCTCTTGCCTTGACAACAGTCCTCCAGGGATACTCAGTTATCCAGTAACCCCCCTCCCACAGCCAGCCAGCCAACAGACTGCAGTAGAGGAGCATCTCTGTGATATGCCTGAGCAGCGCTGACAGAGAGCTCCCCTTGGGGGCTGCTATGGCATCACAGGCTGCCTGGGAGACAGCCTGGTGGCGGCTCCGCTCTGTTCTGCTCTTGTTCGCCTTAATTCCTCCTCCGGTTCGTCTGAACACTAAGAGCTTCTCGCTGTCTGTTGTGACACATCACATGGTCTGCCAACCACAGAGAGCTGCTGCCCAAGGCTCACTAACTACTAGACTACCATACCGTTGGGCACGTGCCCTTCTCTGAATCTTGCTACATGCCATGTTAGTGCAAATTACTCATAAAAATGTTCTCTTATTACAACACAGTAAGAAACCTTTATAAGCGTACAGATGTTGTAGAGCTTTTCCCTTACAGAAACATTCTCAGCATCTCTAGGCTTTTTGCGTTATGCATGGTAATCACGTTCAGTCTGGCTTTTCAATATCCAACTCCTATTGTTGCACACAGGCCTCCTGTTTTCAAACATATCATTAGATTACTCACAGGACTTCATGTAGCTGTTTTCTAAAAAGCAGCTCTGTGATTATTTTTAATCGAAGTGAATCACTGCTTTCCAGTCTGAAGGTAAACACAGAGATGCTGCTTTCTGCTCGCCTGTCTTTTAAAATTGGAGATTAGGTATGTCAGGGTGAACTAAAAGGCCTCTCAATCCTCACAATTTCATTTGTGGAAGGTATGTGAAATAAGCTGAATGCTCGTCTGTGTGTTCATGATTCATTTCTCAGGCCAAAACAACTACTGCCATAAAAAAAACCACACATGTAGGAGAGCAGGGTTCCCTCTTAAAACATACTACATAATATATAGAGAACTTTGCATCCAACAAGAAACAAACTATAGTGTATTATCAGGGTTCCCACACATCCTGGAGAACCTGGATAATGATTGACCAATTTTCCAGGCATGAAAAACAAGAAAAAAGGTCAACTGTCCTGGAAACGGTTAAGTTATCCTGGAAAATTTCACAAGGTATGGGGAGGATAAACAATTTTCCCGGAGAATTGGTCAATCAGTTTTCCAGGGCACATGGGAACCCTGAATATGAAAAAGGGGCAGTCGCCAACAGGGCTTTAGACTTTTAATCATGACCTTTTTTGATACACTTGTTTGAAATTGACATAATGAATGAGAATGGTATACTGTATATACTGTATGTGCAGCACTGCAACTGTGTCAGATTTTTAAGGTTCAGTCTCATTTTATTGTGGACCTATATTCTACATAGTTATCCTACCCATGTATTGCGCTTGATAGTTTCCATCAAGGTTTATGTAATAAGAGTTTTCGTGAATCACCAACATGATCATTAGGGCTGGGTTCAATTTTGATACCTGTTCCAGACCTATACTTCTGTTGGTGCCTCAATAAGTGACTTTTGTGCAAATTGGGCTTTAATAATGGCCATCACCAATATTAATAATAATTATTATTATTATAATTATTATATGATTTCTCAAAAGGTTATAGTTTTTTGTATGATTTGGGCTTTATCATGGTAGACATACTAGATGGTGGATGCCACCAGTTCCTTTTTTGAACCCTGGGGAGTGAGAGTTGAGTTTGCTGTATGGTGTGTTCACTTGACGTCGGAACTTGGAGCTCTTATGAATGTAAACCCAAAGTTGAGTGCTCCCAGCCTTATAGATGAACAAAAAAAGCATGTAGCTACTGTTTACATCAGTAGCCGATACCATGAACTCTATGGGTTGGTGAGATTCACGAGGGGTTCTGAATCAAGCTTGGGAAATTCCAACATTCATGTATAACTTGAACGCACCATGAAGCTGAACACACATGCTGAGCTCCCGGCACTGCTGCAATCAATACTCAGTTTTAGCAGCAATGTCTGTCTCCTTATATTGGGAAAGGTGTGGGGGGGATCGGTGTCTCTATGAATCTGAAGGGGACATGTCCACTGAGACATCTGAGAGCATGGCTCACAGACACTTGGTATCGGATTTTGGCACCGAAAGATGATTCATTTTTTCAGTCAGTGCTACAAAAGTATTTAAGTTCGGTACCCAGCCCTAGTGATCACAAATCTGCACTGTAAAAAGAGCTCTCATTTACCTGTGCATCCCTGAAATACATTTCATACTGCTGGAGCATCTGCCTGCTGACCATGCTTCCATGGTAGACGATGACATTGAGGTGTGTCCAAGTACGAAACTCGCGCTCCCAGTTGGCAATGGTGGAGAGCGGCGCGATGATGAGGAACGGCCCTTTAATGCCCACACGATGGATCTCCTCTAGGAATGTAATGGACTGGATGGTCTTTCCCAGGCCCATCTCGTCTGCCAGGATGCAATTACGTCTGACAAGTGGAGATAACCAGGGTTAGAGAGGAGAAAAATTGAAGACACATTTGTTGTAGGTTAAAAACAGCAGAGGAAAGTGAAGAGCAAGAGTGGAACAAAAGGGAAAGAGGCATTTATAAAGCAATGACACCTTTGTGAAAATGAATTATATCCCTTGCGTGTTTAGCAGAGTGTGTGTGTGGAGATGTGTGTAACGTCTCATGTCTATGCATGTAACTCAATGTAAACAAAGGAAATGTGTGGCAGCATGAAAAAAGGGGGTGATGAAGATGAAAAATACAAGAAGGACAAGAAAAACAAGGAAAACACAAAAATCCCATGATGCTTAAAGAATAAACAGCGAACAATGGAGGAGAAAACGACATCATCAGCAGTAATAACAGAGCAAAGAGACGAGCTACAACACAATGCAACTGCCGCTGCCGCGTGGTGTACTCCAGCAAACCATTTATTCAGCTGTCCAGTGGGTGGGGGTATTATGTCTTGATGCTAATTGCAACGTGCAGATATTCCCACTGGCCTCTTAAGCAGCTCTCTACTTTTGATGAATCTCTCTGCGTAGGCATACACAAACTCCTGCAAGCTCACACATAAAGCTAATTCCCAGGGTTAATGCAAGCACACTGACACTTCGTACTCCTTATGTACTGAGCAGCACTTCTTTTGTGATCGTGGGCGAGGAAAAGCAATTCGTTGCTGCAGCAGGGTGCACCTTGACAGGAAACCCGACTCTCCTTGCAGTTCAAACCAAGTAATGTGCATACAGCCAAATCACAGCGTGGTCCACACACACCCAACAGGAAAAGTAATTCATTTTTCATTATCTGCAGTCCCAGAACACCCAAGAGATGCAAAATCTCAGAAAATCTCAGAATCAATAACTACATCAGCAGGGTATCACCGAATTGAATGATTATGAACAAAAACAGTAAGTTAAGAGATGCTGTTGGCTTGAGGTGTGAGTTATACGTTAAATCTGTTACTTAGATTTCCATTTGAGAACTGAAGCTAGCGAAGCACAAGAAATTCACAAGTTAAGCTTGGGAATTTCAATATAAAAATCTTAAAGTAGTTAAATAGTCCCATTTAACTGAACTGTAACCATGCATTAACATTCAGCACCACTTTAAAAATGAATTCAGTAACATCACAGCCCTGTGCATGCAGAGAGCATTCTCCCCGCCACCCAGAGCTCCATATATCCCATAATGTGAGCGGTTCTGCATTTGGTCACATGAGTTGAATGTTATTTAAGTCACTAACAACAGCAGACATTGTGTAGGAGCCTGAACATTCAGCTCCAGTTTTAAGTTTAATGGATTCATTAATCACCTTGTTCAGCCTTTCATACAGATAACCCACACTGACCACTTCACATAAAGGATAGGTGGGGGTCATGCTCATGTATGCATATTCAAAAACGAACCTGTTGTACCAGTTGAAGAGGAGCCAGTTGACCCCCTCCAGCTGGTAATCCCTGAGGCTGTTGCCGTTCCTGTACTCCCTTGATTGCTCCCTCTTCTTCCACAGATTGGCTGGGGGGCGCTCCTAAGACATTTTATATGGAGAGTTAAAATTAGTGTTTGGAAATTAACTCCGTGTTTGAATTTTAGAAGGAATAAAAACATTTCATACATAATGACGGTAATATTAATAAAACTGGCAAAGATGAAGCAAATGAATGTGGATGTTTTTAAAGGTAAGATGAGTAGGGAAACCAGTGGTGGAGAGGTATTTGGTATTCTGACAGTTTGTCTCTCTTCATATTGTAGGTGCATGGCTGTAGGCATGCATTTATTTGTATATAAATACTGAGAACCTGTGGGTAAAAGACAGGGAGGCAACGAGGACAAGAGGAAAAATAATCTGAAAAACAATCTTGGTGGGGGCTGTGTGTAGTTTGGTTACTATAACATAAAAATAACCATGTTTTGCCTTCATGGAGCACAATCTTTCAGTTACAGGGGAAAACAAGGTGCTCTTTAAGCCCACTTCTGATAAAAACAAGAGTTATATTTTTACATTAACTGCAGAAACATCCTTCACTGCTCTTGAAGTGAATGACAGCAGGTGTATTAGTCTCCTCAGTTTGATCTCTTTGCTGTGTCAGTGTGGTATTTTCATTTTTATTCATTTCACCAACCAGTGTGTTTGGAGGGTGCAGTGTAAATGCACTGTCAGAGATTCCTCAACAGATCATTATACAAAACACACTGAATTTAAAAAAGGGGACCTCCCTTATTAGTATTTCAAAATACCAGCAACAAAAGAAAACAAATATATGCATACAGTATGACAGAGGAAAACAGAGTCAGTCACAGTTATGAGTGAGGAATGTCAGCAGTTAAGCTTACCATCCTCCGTGAGTCTGGCTTTACTGCCTGCAGCTGCTCAAACTCTTCAATCTTGCTCTGATCTACGTCGTCCTTCAGCTCCCAGGTGCTGTCCTCATAAGGCAAAGAGCACCACTTCACCAGGTAGTACACCACCTCCTGCAGCAGCCAGAGGAGAATTAGCATCGCAAAAGACTAAAACGAGGTCAAGCTCTGCTTTTATAATATTAACAAAGGCTTCGAGGAAGCCCGTTAGGATGGCCTTGGGCCCTTCTGAGATACAAAGACATAGCTGGAGTGGAGAATACACTGAAAGGAACAAAACCCACATCAAATTGAAAAAAAAAAAAGAGTAAAACATGCTCAGGAACACAGAGCCGAATAAACACACATGCCACTCACGGATATGATTAAAAAATGAAAGAGGAGTCACTTTACCTCTCCTGAGTCTTTGTCCTCACAATATGACACCTCCAGCACTCTGTCTACCTCTACATAGTCCGGGTTAAAGGGCTCCTCTTCCATCTGAAAGACACACAAATGGAAGACACAAGGGAGAGAAAAGGAGAGATTAAACCTAAATGCCCACTCACCATCTGGAATCTGAGACAAGTATCACTACTGAGTGAGCACAGAGAATCAAATATATGCACACAGATGTGCCTGCCCACACAGACGAAACACAAAAACACCCGCAAACACAACATCCATACACATGTACACCAAACACACACATGACCAAACTGTGAAAAATACACCTGGTCATATCAAATGCCCAAATATGCACGTAATGAAGACGGTATGCAACATGCCCGCAGACAAAAACACAGCCTTACATCTGCAAAGAAGAGTGCCCTCTGTGCTTGTTTCATCTTGAAACGTTTGATCTTCTGCTGAATCCTCTTGTCCTTCTCCAGCTGCTGCTCTGTGGCCCACTCACAGTGTAGGTAGGAGCTGATATAACACACACATTCAGAACAAGGTGAAAAACCCTGAAAAGCATCTGCATCTAGGGCAACCGCTGAGGCCAGCAGGTGTGATCAGATTGCAAATGTGGTTATATATCGTCATGCCATTCAGGAAATCGCTCATCTCCTCTTTCGTATTTGGTTCATCAAATTTATTTATTTTTTAAACCTTAGTGCAAACATAATCAATGTGATCTGGCTGATGACAATTCATGTGCAAAATGAAAATGCATTATTTCTCTAGGAGGCTGTTGTAGAAAACCTAGGGTTCACTAGAATATTTATCATGTTCATCAAAGGGAAATTTAATCTATTTAACACCAAAAGCTGTCCAAAGGACGCCTGAGATGCTTACAATCACGTAGTTACTTTCAGGGTGCTAACCTGTTGGACCAGTTAAAAGTCTGATTTTGATAGTGTTTTAGTTTTAACTTTGTTATAATTATTACAGTGATTAGAGTGATTACACAGGCATAACAGGCATAAATAACAACACAGTAATATTTGAATATCTCTGTTACGGTTCAGGAAATTTAAACAAACTGCAGAAGAACTTACTAGTTTTTGTATTTTACAAAAAACTCCTCCCCTTCGACCACCACCCCTGGAGAGACCTGAAAAGACAATTACAGATAAATTCAAGTACTTCTTTCACTCGATTAACAGCCGTATTAATTACTTCCATCAATTTACAATCATTAAAAAGCAGGAAAAGAAAAAGAGGTGAGTCTCTACCTCATTCTTGACAATACGAGAAGACATGATTTTGTCAACAACAGCAGCGTCCTCTTCACTGGGATTCTCCTATAAATGCAAGTAGTGGCAAGTATTACTTCATAGATTCCCATGGCAGAATTTTGCAGGACACATCATGATAAAAAAGCAGAGGTGAGGGGATACAGTTTGCCACTCTAGCAACTGAAGTCAGTATGTGGCACCACTGAAAATATATATTGGTTCTTCTTAAGCAGATCCATTGTCACAATCATACCATCCTGATTTCTCTGCCGTTCCCTCTAAATTATTAAAAATGGGCACTGAATATGCATCTTCCCTGTTTGAGGCGTACTGCAGGGGTCCTGCTTTCTACGTCAGTCTGCTGGTGAAAAGAACAGGCTGTGCTGCACTTCACTGAACATGTCGTGCAGTTGCTCTTCTACTCAAATGTTTTCGTGTTTTTAGTATATAAACAATATCTTTTTATTCATGTGCATCGTCCCCACAAAAACACCACTCCTTGTGTGGATTGTTTGTAAGCCAGTAGATGTTTAATAAATCTAGGATTCATCAGCTATTTAAAAATATATATTTTGACTCTACTCTGCAGAAATTCTCAGGTTTGAATCTGAACTCTTCTTTTACTTCTTAGCTGCCAGGCAGCCGTAGGCAGAACTACTTACTACAAAGAGTTGAACAGCAGGCTGCTTGGATGCTGCAGTGTTGGTTTTCTTGGCTTTGACAAGAACCTTGACCTCGTCATCTGACAACCTGGCCTCCAGCTCTTCAGCGTATTTCTTTCTCTTCACCTGGCGATTGGATCTCCTCTTCTAGGAAAGTGAGACAAGGTGGAAGAAACAAAAAAATTCAACTCATCTGAAAGATACTTAACTGACTGAAGCTGTCAGAGCTCAGCAGGAAACTGTTCCCTAAATCATGATTCATGACCGTTGTATTATGAGGGCGCCGACTGCGAGGCTACTTCTTGTTTAATTAATCTAACACGTTGGTGACATTATGATTATTAATGATCCAACATTTACTCATGTAAGTTCTTATATTTCTGACTGTCCCCTTGACATTTTTGATCCATCCATCCATTTCCTACCACTTATCCTCATAGGGTCACAGGGGGGCTGGAGCCTATCCCAGCTGTCTTAGAGCAGAAGGCAGGGTTCACCCTGGACAAGTCGCCACCTCATCGCAGGACACATAGAGACAGACAACCATTCACACTCACATTCACACCTACGGTCAATTTAAATTAGCCAATTAACCTAATCCCCATGCATGTTTTTGGATGGTGGGAGGAAGTTGGAGTACCCGGAGAGAACCCACACAGACACGGAGAGATCATGCAAACTCCACACAGAAAGACCCCAGGCCAGGAGTTGAACCTGGTACCTTCTTGCTGTGAGGCGACAGTGACATTTTTGATCGATCTCCAGAGATTCACATCAAATTAAATATCACGTCAACATTATACTATATTTTCTCCAACATCACTTTATAAACATGATTATTGTACTGATATTTCACAGAGATTGATTGATCATAAACGCACACATAAAAAAATCCAGCTTCCTTCTTTTCCTTCCTGTCAAGCCTTTATAATTATCATATGCGTGGGCTGCTGTATCCTGCATCAATACACGAGCCCCTCCTAATGATAATATGTAGTTAATTAGGAATAAATGCCACTGAGCCAAAGTTAATTAGGTGTGGAGTAAAATATCCCTACAGAGACAGACCCTCACATCCACAAACCAAAGCTGACCAGAAGCTGGAGAGTCAAACTTGCCACATGCAGAGACAACAGGGCCAAACCCCTGAGGTGGCCCTGTGTTTTTTTTCCTAGCTGTCAGCCATGCTACTTTGACTTCTTCTTCCACAAGATCATTCCAAATGAGTCATCAACAGGCTGTTTTAATTAAGGCCAGGGGCGCCATTTAATGAGCGTAATTATATCACAGGCAATAGTGCGGATGGGAGGCAAAAAGGAGAGAGAGACAGAGGTGGTGGGGCGCCAGTCACTTGTTGTTATCCCCGCTCATTCAGTCATTTGACAGATATCTGTGTGACTTAAGCAAAGGACCACAGGACCAGAGCTGGGTACCGAACGCCGATATTTTTGTAGCACTGACCAAAAAGCTTGGGTATCAAAAATTAATAATTTTTCAGTGCCAAAATACAATACTCAAGTCAGATGTCACTAGTGGGACATGTTTCCTTCAGATTTATAGTGGCACTGATCCGTCCCCCCACTATCACAGCATAAGACGACAATCATCACTGGTAAAACAGAGGATTAATGTCACTGTAGCAGCATTGAGAGCCCAGCGTTTGTGTTTTCAAACTCATGGTGTGTTCAAGTTGTCCACGAATGTCGGAATTTCCAAGCTACAAATCAGAATTTAAATTAGAACCCCTTCAATTCGGAAAGTTGGATTAATCTCACCAACCTGACATTTCAATCTATCTGCTACATTTTTTTGTTGTACCTCTGTAAGGCTGGAAGAGCTGGAAGCACTAAACTTTGGGGTTACGTTGACTTCCAGTGAACACACCATAAAGCAAAGTCTCACTACCCAGGGTCCTAAAGAGTAACTGGTTGCAGCCTGTGCCAGGAGATCATCATCAAACCATCGTCTAGTACAGAATGTCTACCATGATAAAGCCCAAATTACACAAAAGTAACTTATTGAGTTGAAATCATAAATAAACCAGATAAACCAATGTGTCACTCATTTCATATCAGATCACTCAGAAAAGAGCCAGCTCTGAGAATGTCATTAGGATGCATCGGACACAAAAGGTGAGCAATCGTTTGTTTTCCACAGCAGTGCCTCGTGTCGGAAAATAGAATCATTACTCTGCTTTTCGAAATAAAACACTATGTGATCACTTAATTTAGCTAAGTGTTATGTTATCAAACAAACATGAAATCCCTGGAGGATTTCAATTTCGCTCGCTGCTGTGGCAACAGTATTTCCTTTTAAATGGAAAACTGTTAAATTTAGGTGAGCGCACGCGAGGGTGCTATTGCTGGTGCTTTGACCTAGATAATGCAACGTTAATGATGTCTCCTTCAACGCAGATATGCGTACATGAGATAGCCACCCACTGCACGACCCCAGCGTGAACCACAGAGCCAATCCTCCCAGCCTCAAACTGAAGCTGTGAAGCCTTCCTCTGGACTCAGCTGCAGCATCAACACTCAGACACCTCATCACTCTCCTCCTTGTATTGGAAAAGCGACAGAAAAGAAGCCAGAATTTCAGAATGCATTTTCTTTTAGCAAAGGTGTGACGCAACATGTAAAAAAAATCACCTGAATAACTTGAGGGGAAAACAGTTGAATGAGGCAAACTGCCACCGTAAAGTGTTGTCTCACAGTTTAGGATTAACATTTTAAAATGATAAAGTGGGACTTATTTTGTAGGTTTAGATGTCAGTTTGTGAGTGTGAGTACAAGCTGGATCTTACAGAGTCGTCATCTTTAGAAACGTGTCGAGGGAGAGGGTCATCATCCGACTCCTCTGAAGACTCCGGCTTTCGCTTTTTCTTCTTCTTCCCAATCTTAATGACAATTTTCCTGTGGGAGGGAAGAGCAAGCCATAAATATGATGAGAATACAAGTTATGAGATCATCTTCCAGTTACATGCAATAATATTTAGTGCATTGTTGTTCATGGGAGTATTTTGCACATACAGGCTTTAGGTATTTGATCAGTATAATAATTAAATATATCCACATGTGTAATACACTGAACTTCAGCAGATATGAATCTCACAAATTATGTCAGCGTTCATATCAAAAGCTCCTAAAATAAATCTGACAATGATAAAAATATCTTTAACTGTGTGGGCGAGGGACAGTCGTGTATTCATACGACTAAAATAAGCAGCATGTTATTGACAGCTATTTAATTTCACTGTAAGCTGCACATGCATAGCCCCCTGCAGGTTTGCAACAGTATGCCAGATGGAGTGATTTCATAGATTTGCATCTGCAGCACTGCAGTCCATAAACAATACATGCATTTACAGTAGTTGCCTATACGCTATAAGAATCTACAGCTGTCTGTATGTACTTTTTGACCCCAATATTCATATATACATATAACAGCTGCCAGGGACCAGCTGAAGTATTGCAGGAAACGCTTAAACATATTAACATCCTCACAGAGAGCTGCTGCCAGAGTTTATGGACAAAGGATTTCAGTGCTTTGCTAAAGCTATAGTGTGGATTCAGGCCAACATCATTTGATAATAAATTGGCAGTTTAAACGGCAACTGCTAGTTTGTGAGTGTTGAAATTCTCACCATAGCAATAATGTACAAATTGCACCACCAAGACAGGATGGTATCAGGTGACCAGATAACAGCAGATTGCACAACGCTTCTACTTTTTCACCAGTGCTTTATCCTCTAACTGGCTCTTCTCTCTTTCACATACAGCCACATATTATTTGTGTGACCTTTCCCCACATATTCTCCAGCCACACATGCACACACTTCCTATCTTGTGTCTCTCCACATGTATTATCTCTTGGAAGCCACAGGCGCCAAATCTCTGGCCAGGGGGGAGAGAGAGCTATCATACTGACACACAATGGCATTTTCACTCTCTCATTCTCTGATGCGATTGCATAAACAACAAACCCACAGAGGCAAACACACGCATATAATGCAAGGCAGAGTGTTGCATGTGCAGGTGGGTGTCCCTGCAGGGCTCGTTCTTATGAGATAACATTACATATTGCAATGTGAACAAAGATCCCCACACTCACCAACATCTTCTATATTGTTAGCGAACATTCATTGTGTTAGTCCCACATTATTCTTCCTGTTATTCTGACTGTTAGTCAGTGAGTCACTTCTTTAACAAGGCCCATTAGTTAGGTGGAGGTCAGCCGGTAGAACAACGTGTAATGAGTCCTGTTTGGGGCTGCATGCCAACTTCTGAAGACAGTATATTAGCACACTCAACAAGTCAATCATTTATAAGAAGCGCTGCCTGATTCTTTAAATCACTTCCATGTATTAGATATAGAGGTAGCATGTCCTACTTTTGTTCCTGTCAGCGCTCCTAGCAGTAGCATCCTGGTTTACTTGCATCATAAACTGACATTGGCAGATGTCAACAGATGGTGACAAAGAGACATTTGATGGAGTGACTCTGAACTTTATTCTACATCTTCAAACAGCATGCAGATGCAACACAGCTATTACCACGACAAAACAACAGCCAAGCCTTAAACTTCCCATTCATTTCAGAGATTTTTGAAACAGTTAAAGCCTGCAGTATCCTAACCTTAATCCATGTACTAAATGACATCTGTATTAACTGTTGGTAGAATAGAAACCAACCAAAGCTGGAAACACCTGGATCTTTTGTGACCTTCTCTACAAATTTCTGTTCACTTAAATTAGTTACAATACAATACTGTGAATCAATGAATTATCAAATATTAAACTGATCAACAACCCGTTTGATAAATCAATTAAATGGAAATAAATAAATGAATGATTGACTGAATGAATAAAAAAACTGATTCCACCTTCTTAAATGTGAGTATTTTCTGGTTTATATACTCTTCTATGTCAGTAAAGTGAATATATTTAAGCTGTGGAAAAATGAAGACATTTTTGGAGGTAGTCTCAGGCTTTGGGATAAACTGATTGTCAGTTTTCACATTTTATAGACTAAAACAACCAATCAAGTAATTGAGAAAATAATCAATAGATTAAGTGTAGCCTGATCATATCGTTAGTAACACCTGGTCAATGTAGTTTCTGCCAACAAAAAGGTTGAAGTGTGACAAAAACATAGAGCAAGCTCATGAAGAATAACTAGTAATCAGCAGAGACATTTCAGAACTTAAACACGCACCTATTGTCATATTAGTGAAGCAGAAAAGAGCAGATTCGTCTAGCGGCTCTGAGCTGAAGAGCCGTCCCCCCTATCTGGTGGCCCTGCCCCCCCTGGATGATATTACATTTCACTAATCCTCTTGACAATGACACTTTATGGTTGCCATGCAACATGCCCTTGGGAGTGTATTTTGCAATGTGGGCGGCAATGTTCATGGTGACATCACTTCCTGTGACAAACAACGCCAGCACATGTTCACTGACACCATGAATGGTTGACAACTGTGCCAGAAAAAATAACCAGCTGTGCCACACAGAACAGAAAAAAAACACATTATAAATGCTGACTGGGACAAAACACAATGTTCTTGTACCAAATAAAAGCTGGCTGGGATTCGGGTCTAGCAGGGTACCAGTGTCACATCACCAAGCAGCAGCTCAGCAGCTAACAGCATATAACAGGGCTGAAGTGTGTCTCCGATCCCCATATGGAAAAACCTGAACTGTGAAACGAGATACTTGAAGGCTGTGAAATCATCGATTGAGCCAGTGCAACAGAGAACACAAGACGGTAAAGCCATGCACAATACGGCAGAGCTCAGCATACTGAAAAGTAGGCCTATATATTGTATACACATGAAGCAAAGCCACATCTTAGCTGGTTACACCCTGTTCCACTCTGCTGTGGCCCTTACACAGGACCACCCAGGGGTTTGCTAGCGCCACTGCTAATGCACATGCTCCCTTTGACTAGGTAGCCTCCCCGCAAGCAGAAATATATATTAACTCAAATGACAGGAAAGACTTTCAAATTAACCTCTTACTGAGAGAAAGAGGTCTGAAAGCAGTCAGTTTTACTCGTCAGGGTCACAGTCAAGTCTCCTTGATGTGAACAACTGGCCATAGAGCTGGCAGTTCGCATGCCACAGAAGCTATAACAACTGACCTTGAATTATGAGAAAAGGACGCTAAGTGTCGCCATTTTAGTGTTTGAAGGTTAGAAAGCTAACACTCCAACATACTCAAGAAACAAAATTGAGAAATAGCCGCACACGTTTGCTTCACATCTTCTACATTGCTGAAGAAAGCTGCCTATATGACAAACAACCCTGAGTGTGAGTCCAACAAGTCAGTGTTATTGATTCAAACACACTTTACTTGACGGGGACGTCGCCTCTTATAAGCCTACCCTCTGGTAAAGTAGTAGAAAACCTGTGCAGTCAAGACAGACCTTCTGGTCAACCAAATGAACACTAAATAATATACTGTACTGTCAATATTGTATATTAATGTGTGTGTGTGTGTGTGTGTGTGTGTGTGAAAAGTGACATATAAATAAAGTTTGATTTGATTAAAGTAGATTATAGGTTGATCCTGAGTGAACTGCACCAATGTTTTGCAATGTACTTTGACAAATAAATACATGTGATTCAATGTTACTCAACATTTCACTTGGTACTGTGTACTTAGTGTGTAATCTGTCCTGAGCAACAGTATGGGATATATTGGATTTAGTCTTTTATGCGTGTCTGCTTTAAAAAATGTTTTTTGGTAGACAAAGGCACATTAAAAGCCAAAGCATTTGGCGGGAGCTCTGCTATCGACTTAGTTCTTGTTAAATAAAAAGAATACAGAATGAATAGAAGTGTAACCAGTCAGCGTAAGTGATCATAGCATCAGAATAAAAACATTGCATATACATAAGTGTCCATTAAAATGTATGAAAATAAGTTGAGAGTATATGGATAACCCATCTATACATCCGACCGAGGCCATCCATAGTTGCCTTTTGTGATGATTACTTAGTGTTTTTCTTTCTGAAGGGATGAAATGATTACTCTTCTATAATTAAAAAAGCAAACGGCACAAGGAAGTTGGAGTGCTGACAGCACTTCGGTACGAGTGGGAAGCTGCGCTTGATTTATGTTTAATCATTTTTCTGCCAGAAATGAAACAAACATTTTATTATGAAACCTATTTGTATGTTTGTTTTACGAAAAAATGTTTTACATGCTCTCAGTGTGATTATTTCCTCAGCAAGTTTTGCACAGACATAAAGGAATATCTTATTGCAGTAATAACATTTCCATTGTAATATATTGTATACCGCAGTAAAGTAAAATTTAGGGTCTCACTCGACTAGACGTCTTCAGCCCATGAGAAGTTCATTTTCTCTAATTTCACGACTGCACATTCTTCTACGCCACCTTGCTTCATATCAATACATTCACATGCATTTCCACTTGGGTGGTGGTGTTTGCCCATAGTGTTTGCTACTAATGGAGAGGAAATTGATTAATTTGCCTCCCCACTAGGATTTAAAGAGCCATCCTCCAGACATCTTGCATCTCTAATTAGACTTCAGCTGCCTCTGATCTGACATTACAGAGTGATCCCTGATAGTCTACCACTGGTATTTTCTTCAGAGTGAAGGCGAGGAGCTGTTGGAGGCTTGCTCAGCTCCCATCCTCCTATTGTGCCAAATAACCTCCACTCCTTGTCTCCCCCAGTGTTGTCCTGCCCTACTTGGCATGCCGCCACTGGGAGTGTATGTGTGAGGGTTTTGATTTTAATAGAATGAAGATATGATAGCAGGCGAAGACTGCAACATGGTGCTTCAGCATCTCATGAGTTTGTCGCCTTTAAGTGTGCCTAGCCTACCTCCGTATCCTTGAGAAGTGCTGCTGGCCTAAGTGTGGTGTGTGTGCATTGGTGTGTGTGTTTCTCATCCTGAGGGGCTTATTGAGACAGTAGTGCTGGTCCTCGTCAGGAAATCCCTCTTCTTATGAATGGAAGGCTATAATCTCAGTGCCACACAGCACACAACTGGAAACCGTAGTAACAGCACCATCAAGCCCCCTCTCAAAGACAAATACTGTATCAGCACAGTGCACATGGGCACACAAGGGATTTCTGCTTTATTCAGCAAACACTTTAAAAATGGCCATCACACACACACACACACACACACACTTTTAACTCAGAGACAAGCAACACAGACCCATAAACATGTTTATGTATCACACACAGGCACACATGTGAGCATGCACACATTAGCACCCTGCAAGGGATTAACCGGGAAAACACTCAATTAAAAAAAACAGCTTTAGCTCTTCCTAATGAAAAAGTGAGGGGGTTAAGAGATTAGACGGCTTGCAGGCAAGCCCTGAAATATGAACAACTATACGCTGCTGCATATACGCTAGACTTAAACCTCCATTTTCTATCATGTAATTGATCTCACGAGCACCATTTTGTTTGATATTTTCCTGCTACCCTGCTGCTTTGTTGTATCAGCATATTTAAAACATGCCCCCTCACTGGATGCACGTCTTTGAACCAAATTTATATTAGGGAATAAAATGTAAAGGAGGAGGAGGGGGGAAGGGTGAAACAAAAAAGGGAACGAGCGGCACAGTGCTTTCATCGGATGATTATGTGAGCTTATTTTTCAGCAGGTAGGCTGCCTAGAAAAGCAAATTCCTGCACGCAGAGAGCTGTGGTCAGTCAAGCTTGGCCTGTTAAATAACCCTTGCCTCGGCTAAGGCTGGCTCTTGTTGGTAAATATTCTAATACACATATAGTATGTGCCTAGAAAACAGACCAAATAATAAACGAACATATTATATGCATTAGATTTAGAGGACCTGCCGAAAAGCAGAGATGACATTTACAGTTTTCCTGTGCATGGTTAATTGCAGTCTCTCTTTCATTAACAAGAGTCATCAGATGAGATGTAGAGATTCAACTTAAGTCTTATTAAAATGTAACAGATCTGAGCATCACTGATGTTACGAGTAACACCTAGGCCTATAGTTCAGCATGGATCTTATACAGTATAGCTCACTGTATTTTAGAAACAAGTAAATGAATGACAACTTGTGGGACAGACACCTCTACAGATGAGTGATTCACTCAGGTGTACATCCCTTTCCATATTATGGTCTGATCTGTGCCTCACCATCTATGTCTGAGCTTTGATAAAAGATCCAGCGCAGATTAAAGTCAATTTAATGATGAAGAAAATTCACATTTAAATAGTACCAGCTGACTTCAAGATACCACATTTATTAAAAGATCCGTTGGGACATTAGTGTTGATAATTTTTACACTGTTGCATTTTCCTCAAACACCCCCAGATCAGGAGCCCTACTTCATATTAAAGCTCTCTAATAGCCATGAAAAAAGATCACTGACGAATACAAGAACATCTTTTCTTGGATATTATGTGTCATGTTGCTAGTCCACCTGCTACAGCGGCTGGTGCATCCATATTTTTTCATTCATGTTTCTCATCAGTCAAACAGATTTTCCATATGATATACGACCCCCTAACTTGATTGCCAAGCAACTGGTAGAGTAATCCTGTAAAGACGATGACTAGCAGTGAAATGGAATTGATGATTTTAGTAGAAACCTAAGCAGCATAGTGGTCTCAGAAACAGACCATTAAGTACGCAGACAATTAATGTAACAGTCTTATCTGGGGCCCCAGTCCCTGCTTAAAGAAGAATCAAACGTAATAAAAGAGCGCGCTCACACTGAACCCAGGCCTGCACACACTGTCGACAGAGTGAAGGCTGAATTAACAGCTTTAGCAGGACGTTCGCGCCACTGCAGCCAGGGTGCGTTAATATTTTATAGGGAGATCCTGGGTGGTACACATCTATGATCAGGACTCTCCTCCAGTACGAATCCCTCCCCAGATGTATATATGTCTCCATCACCCCACGTTTGTAACAGAACCATCATCCACTGTCATGGGATGGACTCACATATAGTTATATCAACGTTTTCATTGCAGCATTAAGAAGTACAAAAGCAAGTGCTGCAAAAGAGGAGAGCATAATCAGGTCATCTGGTGTTCAGGCCAATACAGTAGTGTTTATGTTTTAGCTCACATGTTTACAGTACAATGCCATGAGCCTGTGACTGATCACGCTCGGATTTCTCATGATTCAAGACCCAGACCTGCCTGCCTCAGTGAAACTGGATTTGCTGGACCGGTCCTTTAAAAAGGCAAAGTAGGATTAGTTGGTTGCGGTTTGTTAACTGCAATTTCCATAGTGATGATTGAGAGGAAAGGTTTTAGTGTGAGTCTAATGTATACATTTGCTGTTTTTTTTAGGAAAATACAACTAATTGTGCCTTAAAGGAACACAATACAAGAAGATTTATCTTATTCATATTCTCCTTCTTCTCCTGTGAGTGTATCTTTTTCCACATCAAGAATCAAATGTATTTTGGTTATTGAGGCATCAGGCTTCTCTGCCATAAACTGCCTGTTTTGTTTTCATTATTTCCAATTAGTTAAAAGTTGAAGCTTGACAAGCATGACCATTTTCCAGCTTTGAATCTTCACACTTCAGATAAAATATTCACACACTCCCACAAGCCTCTCTTCATACACATACACAGAGTTCCACGTCATTGCCACGTTTGCAATGAAGCCCTGTATATCTGAACTTCTTTTCTCAATTAAAACAAAGAGAGAGGGACAGTGAGTAAGTGCAACGACTGTAAACCATCACTACGGCCACATCTTAAAGGGCTGCCTGTGAAAAACATACAGTCTGTAACCACTGAGTATTTAGTCACACTATGCATTCAGATGTCATTATGTAGGACAAACATAAGGATTACATTCAGATTTGTCCTGATTCCTTTTGTCAAAATCAAGCATATTTGTCACAATACTGACTGTTATGAGGATGAGGCAAGAAAATGTATACTGCCCTGTTTTCTGCACACCAGTGCTGACTGCTTATAAGCTTGACAATTTCACTACATGCAAGGCCTCTTCTAAATATGCATGATTTCAAGGAGGAGTGTATACAACTGTATGTAAAACAGTGATGCATTGATAGCACAGAAGCTGTCACACTATGTGTAACAAGTTCAAAGGCATCGTGTAGATTTTACTATAGGAGAAAGACACAGTGTAGTAGCAGCGTTGCATTTGTCTGTGTTTAGAAACTTGACGAGAACAGGAAGAGGAGCAAAAGCTTTCAAACAAGTATAAAAGCTTTTGGCACATGAAAATATCTGTAAGATTTTATGCCAGTTTTTAATCTGACCAAACTGAATAAGTGAGATGTTTCGAAAAGGCTGGAATGGATGATGTAATAAATGCTATAAAAAACTGAGACAATATTAGGCTCTATAAGCAGGTTATGTTGTGTGCACCCTAATCCGATGCTTTCCCCGCATGTAGGCCAAGTATGGTTACACCCACTGAATCAAAATGGGTTACACAGTTCATTACCTTGTTACAACAAGGATCATTACCAGTATTACCTTTGAACGACAGCACCCAGACCAGCTATCAGCTACCCTTCAAGTCTAAGTCTTAGATTGCATTTGATTAAACACTGGTAGTTTCATCATCTCTGTCTCCACAACTGCAAGGTGGTTAAAAACGATCTGGGTGTGCAGAGTCAAGCTTCCTGATCTTGAAAGTGTTTCGTCTCACGGTTGAATGAAATGATCAAACTAAGCTTTCATTTAATGATCAAAACTGAGCGTGTTCAGTGACGCCACCAGATCAACAATGCTTTGGTTAACCAAACAGCTAAGAGGCCTGAGTTAATAGCAGCATCACTAGGCATGTGCAGTACGTGGGACTGTTTCACTATGACGACTGACTCCTCCATCGTCTCAACATTTCCTCAAAACATCAGCACTTCCACAACTTTCTCGTTATCACGTGCACACACCAAGTAAAGTCCATTGTCTGCAACAGCTTTTCTTCTTCCGCCTAGCTCATCTAATCATTAATCAACACAGCTGCCAGTCAGATATTGTTGCTGACCGTTGTCAGTCACTCTTACTCCAAATCTAAAAAAACACAAGCCTTCACAGTCATGGTTTAAACGAACAACACTAGTTGTTTTTCAGCAGCACAATCCGACATCACCATGTCTAAACATTCACCCTGTTCCTTCAGCTCCCTGCCTCATTCTTCACATCTGCACCAGCTGATATTTCAATAGCTTGTGCTGGGTGTGGCTTATAGCTGCACACTGCTTATAGCAGTTGAACAGGGGGATGGGAGGTGGATGGGAGTATCTATACATCAGCGCCACTCGCCTGAATATACTCGGCAGCACTGTCTCACATGTAAATGCAGGCTTTGTTTGCTCCTCCCATGTCTATGCTGAGGAGGGCTGAGCCTCGTTTATTGTTATGGCGTGCTGTAAATTCTGTTGAACTTTGAGCTTCCATCTTGGTGACCACAGGCAAATAATGTACGCTAGTCAAACAATGCACCAGCAAAATCCAACGGTACATAAGCAGGTTAAATCAGCGAAATAGGCAATAACAGTACAGGCAACGGGTGTTCAGTGACCAATCCAAACATGCTGAAAGTGTATGGTTTGTTTAATATAAGCATCCTCTTATTAATATTATTTTGATTACCAAGTAAGAGGTTTAGATTCTCAGCTCAAACCCAATGGGCTCAAGCTTGGGCTCTAAACACGATTGATTTCATATTAATAGTACTGTTAAGATTTCATTGATGGGGTCATCAATAAATCATGTGGAGAGAGACGACCTTGTGAAGCAACAGCTTGCCAGATAAAAATGAGCAGCAGCAAATTTGAACTCTTAAGATAAACATTTAAAACCACACCATTAATGTTAAGAAGTCAGCTCAGGCCTATAGGATCAGGTTTTGTTTATGAGTTACTATTATCACCTGAATCACAGCGAGTGCATACCTGCTCCAGTAAGAACAATCACTAACCCGACGTTAGGCTGGATTATTAACTAGAAAATGGATGCAGTGAAGAGTTACTGAGAGAACCCTGATGTCAGCAAAGAAGCAAACACCTTTCGCAGTACTAGAAAAAATTAAATTACTTTTACTTCCTTTCACACTGATATGAACATCGCTGTGAACTGAACATTGAATTTCATGATTTGTCATTATAATTGCCATCGAACCAAATACAAAAAAACATATTCATCTACTGGTTATGACAAATAGCTCTGTGCAATTCTATGTCATGGCTGAATATGCATAAATTAATAAAAATAATTATTTAGCGAATGCAGTAGCTGTATGTCACTTGTTCATCTGGGCTCTAGTGTGTTTGAAGAAATTCTTGCATTTGGCTTTTGATTTGATTTTGATTTCAGGCGTTTAGAGAACAGTATTAAACGTTACAGTTACATACCCAATCTTGGCCCTCTGCTTGGACTTGGAGGAAGGTACAATGCAGGCTTTGCGACAGGCCTTCTCTTTAGGCCGTGCCTTGCCGTTTCCTTTGTGCTCACGGTTACGGTGCTTGTACTGCGAGGAAGAGCTGGGGAAGCTCTCCGGGCTCATAACTCTGGGGATGTTCTTCTCGCCACGCTGCCGGGCCTTTGCAATAGCCTCCGATATTATCCTATTGGCCTTCTCCTGCTTATCCGGTGTGGTTGGCTCCATTTGATGATGTGTCCTCCGCGGCGTCCTCTTCTCCGATGAGGAGCTGGATGAGGATGAAGACGACGAGGAAGAGGAGGAGGACGATGAGCTGCTCTTCAGCGGGGGACTGGGGACCCGTAACTGACTGCCGGGACCATTAGCGTTCTTTCGAGGCTGCGGGAAAATGGAGAAAATAAATCATTAGGTTTTTAGAATTATGATCCTCCTTGAGGCAAATATTACAGACATGATGTCATCTATTTTAGAAGACAAACCCCGACTCGGCTGTGATATCATGTGACACAAAGACCTATAAAGCTGACATCTGACCCCTGAGACTGAAACTAATGTACAAAGACAAACTTTTAAGAGATTAGCTGACAAAAATATGACAAAAAATACCAGAGAAAATCAGATTATGCAGCCAATAGAGTGCAGCCACCAACCACCTGATCATTATGCATTTCTCCACATAAAGGCCGTACCACATAAGTCAAGGCACTTTTATTTATGGGTGAGTAACACAAGCAACCCTTTACAGTAAATGATGCAACCATCACTCATTCAGAAAAACCCTGTGGAGGCTGTGTGAACGTCCAGACAGCAGAGCCTGTTGCTGTCCCTGTCTCAGGTGATGGGTTGTGAGGCTGGACCATGATGCTCACTGGGCCTTCGGAAAAAAAAACAAAAAAAAAAACACTTTCATCGTGACCTGCGCTTCCCCTCCATTTAGATCAGATGGAGCACACTCAGAAACTCTGAAACCATGTGACATGAAACCTCTCCGAGCACGAAGCACACGGCATAAACACTGGCTCGGTGTAGCAGGTTACAGTGAGCCCTTCAGACATAAATTATCCAGCCTGGCTGATACGTGATAATACGTGAATAATAGATGGTGTGACTGCGGTTATGCCGACACAAGCGCCTTGTGGTGGGCCTTGAGCCCAGCGGAGAGGGAACCCATAAATGGATGACCTAATCTAAAAATGTGTTGCGTATGCCTACATGGCCCAGGCGCGGCCCGGTTGCTTTTTTCCACACTGCTCGCTAAATAAAGAGAATTAGCTTGAACCTCGCCAACAAAGTGGGGGGGAGGGGGGGGGGAGTTGAAACTAGCGATTCATTTGGAAGGAAGAGGGAAAACACACACACACACATACACAAGAGCTGCATTATGATTTTCACGTGTGCAACACTGCTGAGGCTATTAGGAAGAAATTCACTGGATCATGCTGGAATGTTCTCATTCAAGTTAAGGGTAAAAAAAAGAGGGGGAGGGGTTGAAAGTAATGCTCAACAGCGGAAGAACGTGAGGGCACATGAAAGAAGCAGCAAGAGGAAGACAAAAAAATATATATAAAAACAGGCTTCCATCAGAGAGACAAGAGAGAGGGAGAGAAAAGATAAAATGCACCAAAATGGGGAGCACTGCAGCTGTGTAATACATCTATAAATAACTGAAATTACAGCCTGCCAGCACTGCAGTGATTTCAATCTCTCTAGCAGCACGTAGTCACAGGAAATCGGTGGGGACCATTAATGCCCATGAAAAGGTAGAGTAAGCTGCATTTGGGCCAGCCTTTACGTCGCTCTCACCCCCACCTCATCTCCACATGTAGTGAAGCTATGAGTGACAGGTTCAACTCATGAAGCACACACACACATCATACACTGTACATTAAACCAGAGCAGCTTGAAGAGAGAGGGAAGGTGGGAATGATCTGTATGGGATGAACAGACAAGTGGGGGTGGGGGGGGAGAAAGACTGTAAATCAAGTGAGCCTTGATAAGGTCTAACACAGCACAGCAAATGAGTATGGAGGGGAGGAAAATAAAGCAGCAATGAGTTCAAGATGGCGGCAGTGCAGCATGAGCCAGTAGCAGAAGAGGTTGTTCAGTTCCTGCCGGCCCCTCCTCCTCCTCCCCCTCGTCCCTCCTCCCTCCCAGCTCTCAGAGCAGCTCACTTACCCTTCCTCTTGGCCTCTTCACTGTAGACATGGTGGGTTTTTTTCCCCCTCTCTCCTCTCTTCCTCTTTCCTCCCCCTCTCCAGCCGGCTAACAAAAGCCTTGCCCTTTCGCCGGGTTTTTTCTCCCTCTCTCCGTTGCTCTCGCTCACGCTTTCCCCTCACAAACACACTCACTCTTTCCCTTTCAACAGTCGTTTTTCTCTCACTCTACCTTGAGCCGTTGTGTCCCCCCCTCCCCTCCCTCTCTCTCTCTCTCTCTCTCTCTCTTGGTTTGCCTCCCCTCCTCCTCCTCCTCCTCCACCTCCCCAGTCAGCTCTTCTCCTCGGGCAGTGCGAGAGCGCCGGAGCTGTTCGTCTCCTCCTCCCCCAGCGGGCAGGGCTCAAGAGGAGCGCATGGGAGCTCCCTCTCTCTCTCACTCTCACTCTCTCTCGCCCTCGTTTGTCTCTTCACAGGGTGATGAGGGAGCAGCGCTGTGGGCGGTAGAGGAGGTGCGTGGCAGTCCAGGAAGCTCTCATTCTGCTGCTGCGTGCTGCCTCGCTGTCGTCCAGCTTCAACCCAAGTCTCCCTCTCAGAGCGCTGTGTGTCAGAGTTGCCTTCCCCCGGCTCCTCTCTCCTCCCCTCTCATTGATTCCTCTTTCCGCCTGCGCTCTCTATGCCTCTCACTCTTACTCCTCGCTCTTTTTTCCGCTTTGCCGTGTCCCTTTATGCGCCTCTCCTCGTGCTCTTCGCCCAGCCAGGACAAGGTAGGTAACTCCTTTTATTACACACAAAAGGGCTTTTGTGTTGGCCTGCTTGCTTGTTTGGCCGGTTGTTTTTTCCTTCCTTTTTCCCCCCACACTTGTCTCTGTCCTCGTTCTCCCTCGTTGCCCTCCCCTCTCCCTGGCTGGGGCGTGTATGGCGAGCTCGAAACTCTGGCAGGCAGAGCGGCGGAAAATGAAAGCACAAAGCAGCAAAATGCATCAGCATGAATATTAGAGATGTCGTTAAAACCCAGACTCGTTTCCCCCCTCTCTCTCTCACTCGCTCTCTCTCTCTCACGCTCTCTCACTCTTTGTAAGGAAGTAGGCCAGCAGATGGTGCTAGCAGTTATTACATTAACTTTCACAACTTAACCCCCAAAGTACTGGATTTCGCCCACACCACAGATTGCCCATATAGTAGCTGTTTTTTTTTTTGCACCCATGTAGGTCACAGCCAATGACATGCTGATATGTTTATGGATCAGTATCATACAGGAAAACAAATTCCCAAAGTCTAAAAATGTGCACACATTATTGCAGCATTTAGAAATCAACACAGTGTATATAGCAGACTTCCCACACACAGTCCACACTGCACCAGTCCTCCAGTGGTGAGTTCAAGCTCTTGTGAGGTCAAGGCCTGGTCACCCTGCTATGACTCTCGGAAAAAGAAATCCAAGAGGGGAAAATGGGATTTGTCCAAGACATGCAGCTCTTCCTGTGAGCCAGAACGTAACTAGGAGGAGCGAGTCGGCCTCCTGACATCATGGTGCAGGCGCCATGTGCACCGGCTGGCACATGGTCCTGAGACACAGACTGACGGCTGGCCTGGAGCCACGTACAGTGCACAGCGCCACTGGGTCAGGCCTGAGTTACTGACAGCAGCTTTTAAATCTTTACTTATTGTGCAAAATCAGCCAAACAGGCTTCTTTCCCAGCCAACACCCTGTTCACTTTTCATGCAGCTGCATGCATTAACATGTGAGCTGCCCAGTGCTACCAGGTCTACCGTCTACATAACTGTCATTTTTTAACTATATGTCAATACATGTCTCCCAACAGGTTACAGTTTCTATATTCTATTGACTTAAAGGGACTTGTAAAATCAACAAGACATCAAGAATCATATATATTAATGTACAATATATTAATAACATGATGAAAGGAACTTCTCCTCCTGCATCCAGGGGAATACATGTCCCATAAAATGTAATACTGTAGTATTATTGTATGACTTCTCATATTGTTTTGGGAGTTTATTTAAGTATGGTGTGAAATACGTGGGCGAGTGTGTGTATGCTACAACACAATATGGCTTTACATTGCATGTTGAACTGATAACCTAAATAAAGTTATATGTAACCAACCAGCTGGCATGGCGTGGACAGCCTTATTTAAAATGTGCATGTGTGAGTCAATCTGTGTGTAACAGAGTATGCAGGTATTACAGTGGAAACACTCACTGTATCTCTGTTTCTTTGTGCATTTTACATTTAAACAGCTTTATATCTCCTACAGAGACAGAGATGGCTGCCATGTGTGCATAACAATGGATGTCCTTTCCAAGTGTGTGCAGCTGCAGGCATCATATCCACCTGCCGTGCCAAGCCTTGGAGTTTGGACTTTAACGCAGACCCCACGCTTACTGGGAGCTGAGCAACAGTCACCCTCTCCAAGCTAAACAAATCCACGGCTGGATAATGGCCAGCAGAGAACAGCATCAAGGGGGCGAGCTTTGACTGGGAATGAACAAAACAAATGGCCTCCACCAAACCGTCACCAACAGGCAAAATGACAAAAAAACAGTGCACTGCATTACTCCATCTGTCTGTACGTGATTATGCAACCTCTTGCACTTGCAACAATGCAGAATGGCCTTTCCACTGTAAAGGGTGGGAAGAAGAGAAACCTCATATCACAGAAAACAGACTATTTGATGGGTGAAGAGGTAAAAGATAGACAGTCAACAACACTGGGCTTCAAAACGGTCACATGGCGAGAAGCCACGGCTCCTCGGCCACCAAACAGTTAATATGCAAACAAGCTTGGCAGCTCTGTATGAGGAGGAGTGGCTCCCTTTAGGACTGATGAGGGAGGGGAGAGGAAGAGGAGGGGAGTAAAGTAAGGGGAGGGGAGTAGCAGAGCTGGTGAAAGGAAGCCAGTGGTAAAAAAATGAGTGTATATGTGAGTGTAAAGGGAGGGAGGTTGGGCAGCCACAGAGGCACAGGTGCCTGTCTCTGAACACTCCATTACTTCCTCATCAAAGGGGCTGTATTAGTGCGCCACCGCTCCCATTTCTTGTCTGTACCACCGTCAGAGTCTCCACTAACTCACCATTAGGGAAATGAGAGCTGGGAGTGAGTTCGCAATGCACTGACTGAAAATGACAAGATGGCTAGCAATCACCAGTGCTTCAGAGTCTCCAGCTGGCTGCTGCACTCACACACAGAGATGAGACCCACAGCCAATTGGAATATAATGTCACCCAGTGTTAATAGCAACATTATCTATGTTGCACTGATGAGAAATAAAGGCCTTTTGATCTACTTAGCACTTTCACTGCTCCACACAAATTGCAATAGCAATTAAGGGGTAGGTAAAACAGTACCTGGTTTAGTAGTCCTTGAGCAAGCCATCAAGTCCACATATAACATGGATACCAATTTGGAACTCTGACCCTTTCACATCTTATATTTTGTCATAAAATTTTTACGTATAATTAGCTGATTTTCTTTGATCAACAGTAAACAATCTTACACTTTTTAGGTACTTTAATTAGGGATGTATATTGAGGAATTATGGATGATATTAACATAAAATTTAATATTGGGAAATACCGGTATTGGGTTTGTGGAAGGCAGCATGCAACATTTACCAGTGCGCACTTCATGACATATTACAACAACAAGAAGAGCAACAAGTGGATCGCTAGGCGTGGCTAACAAGCTAGCTCGTCCAGTGCCTGACTAACATTATGTCTCTGGTATTATTTCCAAACCAGGTATGGTGTGGAAATAATGGCAATAGTAAATTTGCCATCACAGTTGCCATACACAACAGGAAAAGGAAGGAAATTTAAAAGATCTAAAAAAAAGTACATTCATTGCAAAATAATGCAAAAATGCAATGTATTGCAAAACCAACAACATAAACAATATCCATCCATCCATCCAACCATCCATCTTCTACCGCTTATCCTCACATACGTTCGCGGGGGGCTGGAGCCTATCCCAGCTGTCTTAGGGTGAAAGGCAGGGTACACCCTGGACAAGTCTCCAGTTCATCACAGGACACATAGAGACAAACAACCACTCACACTCACATTCACACCTACGGTCAATTTAAATTAGCCAATTAACCTAATCCCCATGCATGTTTTTGGATGGTGGGAGGAAGCCGGAGTACCTGGAGAGAACCTACGCAGACACGGGAAGAACATGCAAACTCCACACAGAAAGACCCCGAGCCGGGAATCGAACCCGGTATGTTCTTGTTGTGAGGCAACAGTGCTAACTTCTAGACCACCCATGCCGCCCCTATAAACAATATCACAGTATACAAAAATTATAAGAACATAAGAATATGTTCAATATGGCCAGTCAGAACATGACCATTCAGTTTCTCAGTCAGTAAAATAACACACAACACAATTTAAAAAAAATCAAGTTGAATAATTCAAGTTGAAGATGGTGTCTTATTTTGCCCAGAGTATTTTATATTTGGAGCCATGTTGCTTTTATGAATGCATCCAGTAGGGCATTACAATAAAATTAGTCATAATGTGTAAATTCCACAACAGGAGATATAGTTTTGGTATAAAAAGTCTGCACATATCAGTATTGGTTTATATCAGAATCGGAAATGAAGAGTTGGCCATCATCTGAATATCAGCAAAAAAGCCAATCTCAAGCATCCCTACTGATAATCAAAACCACCATGGATGGATTTTCTGCGGTTTAACAGTTTAACAATCAAAACAAAAACAACCCTTGTCAACACAATGATGAAGTGGTGAGCTGACATCCAGCACAGCTGGCTGCAACCCACCGTGGCCTTCCCAAATTAGCAGCTGATTAGCAACGTTATTTTTCTTATCTGTAGGACTGAGCATAAACTCAACACTCAGAGATCTTCATGTCAAAAGAATGTAGAGTCCTGAAAGGGTATACACACCACATATAGGATTTATTTATTTATAGTCCCAGAATGCAGCATTAATGTGTAGTTGAACATATGGGAAAAATGACAGCTGTCACTTTGGTAATGCTACACTGTGCTGCTAATGTCAAACCACCACAGATGAGTGCTCTCTCTCCTCCAGCCGGTAAGAAAAATCCCATCACTTTCACCTCCAACCTGAACCTCATTTTCACACATCCTTGAAAACATTTTTGATTCTCGCAAAAATAAAAGCATCACAGAAGCCCTGTCTCTCCTATCACCAGACCTCATACCTATGGCTTTGTTAATGATACAGCGACTGTACTGCTAAATCTAGGTGTGAAAGATTAGGCCCTGCTAATTAGGCCTACGGCTACAGGCCAGCAGTGTGAGGCAGTAGCAGAGTTGATAAATGGAAGGAGACATGATGCACAGCAATGCTTCCTCAACCAATTAAATACAGCACCATGCATTAATGATCCTTTATTCGGGGCCAAGAGTAACAGTCGCTGGGGCGAGCAGTGAGCTCTCTAGAGAAGCTGCTGAAAGTCTAACAGGCCATTATTACTACAGGCTGATTTGCTCCACTGTGCCAGCTAGAAGAACTGCTCGGGGAGAACAGGATAGTACAATCTCACAAGACGAAAACCTGCACTTTGGTTGTAATATCATTGTAAACAACTAAATTATGTTTTTATACTTGAAAAAAAACACATTTATCTTAACCAAGAATGTGTGCTGTTTTTTAAGCAATGTCTGGCTTTACAATTTATACACCACCTTTATGCTGTATTGTTAGCCAGAAATTTGCACCTGAGGGTCAACTGCCCTCCAGCCATGCTCACGGGTTTGCAGCAGTGTTCAACAAAGGTGAGCATGTACCCCATTAACCTTCCTATACAGACTCAACTGATCTAGGAACACATCCACAAGATGTTGTTTTGTAGTGAAACAGAGACTACAACTAAAAAAAGTGTACATTTCTAACAATAACGTGGCACCAAGTAGTGATTTTTGCTTGAAAACATACAGTATCATACACCGGTATTGCTGCATCCTCAGTGTTAGCCATGCAATAAACCCAAAATGTAAAAAGAAGAAGTAAGCAAAGTTCACATCTGACAACTGTATTTACCTCAGAGGACACAACAGTGCTTGCAGTGTGTCTAAGATATTTATAGCAAAAAACCCACATGAAACTCAGACAGACAAACAGAAGACATATTCCTTCCTTCCATACACACACATTTCTTGGTACTGTTCTGACACACACAATCATCTTTACATCAAGTTAATTCTGTGCAAATAGAGCCATTAGTGCACTGGATACAATTAGCCACCTGATCCAGCTGCAGCGGGGATGTGCCTCACCACTACAGTCCCGCCACACAAATCAACTCCAATCCAACAAGCTTTAACAAAGAGAGCCTATTAGCTAACCATTAGGCAGTCAGCTAATTGACTCCCTTATTTAATCAAGGTCTGCGGAGACACCCATTCCTATTGCTAATAAAAACAAGCAGATCCATGTGAAGTGTTACATGTGCAGCTTGCTGTTGCATCTTACGAGGACGGAGCTGAACACTGGGGGTGTCTATCAAGACTGCATTAGAAAAATACAAGGAGGAAGTTACAAAAGTAAGAAATAATCCATAATACTACCTGGCTAGTAGTGATATTATAAAAATGCCCCCAGTGATTTTGGTCTTAGTCAGCTGATTGTTTGGTACATTAGTCATTTACTGAAGCTGAATGATTTATTCCCAAGAAACACAACTCAGAGATTTAAAGGGGTGCTTCTGTGGGGAAACTGTTTTTACAGATTAAATCATATCGCAAGAATTTCTTTGGTAGAAGACAGCCACAACCTGGATTTAGTTCAGCTTCCTCTTGATGGTTATTTCCTCACTAAACCCTGTAAAAAAAGAAATCAGCAATGACTTAAGTTTGGGTGTTGTGGAGAATACAGTGTTTAGACTGAGTCTGGCTCTGTGTCGACTGAGAAGAGCAGGCACTGACTCTAACTAGGGCATCTGCCCGTCTTGTATCTCCAAGTGTCAGCTCAGAGGGCAGTAGCTCAGCAAGATTTAAGATGATATTTTAAGGGCTAGCACTCTGTGCACTCACTAGAGAGCCTGAGCCAAAGTGAAAGAGGGAGGCCATCCACCCACCGAGGGACACCCTTCACAATTAGTAGCTGACTCCTGAATTTTACATGCCAGCAGTGCCGTTGTGGATCCTCTCCTGTTCACTGCTCTAAATGCAGGTCTCTTTTGTAAAATACAAGTACACTGGACAGGCTGTGGTGCGCTAACCTGTGTAGCTACCATGTTATGTTTTATTTTCACATAAACTATTTGTTTAATTGCTATAGATGCAGGTCATTTTGTACAAATCAGAATCTGACAGGGCAAGAAACATGAACAATAAAATGATCAAACAGGTTGTAAAAAAGCCAGTTTGGCCAGATTACCTAGATAACCCAACATGAAGGTAAAATCAAAAGTGACCACACCAATTATATCAGAAAGGAAACTGGTGTGTGCAAAACTACACCACATACAGCTCCAGGAAACCACTCCTATAAACGGTGATGGATCTAACAAGCGTCCCAGATCTTAGCAATTATTTTTCTTCATAAAATATTATCCTAACCAACAGAAAAAATGGCCAAACCTAATCTAATAAGAAATGTTGTAATAAGCCACAAAAATGTGAGATCTGCTCATTCTAAATCTAAACTGATCAAACTATAACTTGTTTGACAGCATTTGATTTCCAATGACACGTCTCCCAAAAGCTGACTGAAAGCAGCACAGGTGGCCTCCAAAGAAGTGACAAATGTGTAGGATTCATCTACCCCAGAATTAAACATGTTTTCGCATATTAAACACTTCATGGTTACAATCAAAACCACAACTCTTCATTAAGGCTGTATATTTTTTTTAAACAGTGGTTGTTCAGAGTCATGACACAGTTATCTCTAAACCAGAGAAGACACAGCAGGTCAGACACCAGGCAGTGAAGTGGAGCTGAACTGTGCAACACAAAGCAAGCCGGATGATGCCATTCATTAACGGGAACACTGGAGCAAACTGAGAGGAGAGGAGAGAAGGTCCCTCAGGATGCAGGAGAGAGAGAGAGACAGAGATGGAGAGCGAGGGGAGGAAAAGAGGTGGAGGAGAATTCAGCGAGGGGCTGACTGCCAGACCTTTACAACTCCTTCATTATTGAAGCAGTGCGAAGGGAAAGTAAAGGGGAACACACACACACACACACACCTGCACATAAGACAGAGTGTGTGTGTGGTCGACCTGCAGCCTTCAGGATATGATGAAGAAAGGATTTTTTTCCGTGCTCTGCTTTTTACCGCATGCTCAGTGTGAAGCAGGTGTCTGTGTTGTCTGTAGGCCAGACCAGGTATGCATAACATCATAACAGAACTATAATTTAGATTAATCACAATTAATTATCATTCATTTTTAATCTATATTAATCACATTCTGTTCAGCTGTTCTGCTGTACATTTCCTGTATATTCAGGTTAATTATGATGATGGATTAATCCACGTTAACACGCTTATTTCAACATCCTTAATATGGGAGTGGAATTTCTAAATATAATATTATATAATATAATATTTTCAAATGTAAAATCAAGTCTTTACTGTTAAATTGTATAAAAGTGCATACAATGACTCCAATGCTCCATTTGTTGCTTTACAAAAAAAATGAAAAACAAATATTAGTAGAGAGAATAAGAAGATAAATGCATAAGGTAGGTATCGTATTCATGCCAGATTTTTAAATTTAGTTTGAAATGGAGAGCCAAAGGTGGGCCAAATACATGCACAAAATCCACAAGGACTGTGTTGTACCTGAAAAACGCTTCATTTAGTTCAGCATTTGCTTTGATGAGCTTATTCTCAATAACAAATACGCAAAGCATGTCATCCTAGGGATGAGCTAAGACTGAGATTATTATAAATTATAATTAGATTATTTGCTTGACACAGGTCGATATAGTTACAGTGGTTACTGTCAGAGATGGACTGCATTTTATCCACTTGTGGGCATATTCCTAAATCAACTCTGCAGAGCCAATCATCATACTAGAGTGATTGTGAGGCAGAGCAGACAGAGATCAGCAATGTGATGACAATGAAATATCTTGATGAAAAGCAAAGTTCATTCTGTTCATGACAGTCACATAAGAGAGCGATCTCAGAGGCTGTGTTAAACCCCTGATATATACACATCTGGCACTGTGGAAATGTTTACCTTTTTAATCTCAGTTGTCCAAGAAATAATCACTATTACTGATTGCAGGATAATGGAGGAGAGAACATAACAGAGAAGATTCACCAACTACAACAAGCAGCAACATTTGTTTTCAATTATGTTTTAGCATGTTTTAGCATGTCTCATCTAAAAATTGCTGAGAAAATCCCTCTGTATTTAAGACTAGTCCCAAGTGCTGCCTACAACCTCTAGTTTCCACCTTTTGTCAATCGCCAAATAATTAGAAAATAAACATAAAAAAACATTGGGTCCATAAAGTGCTGCAAGTTACCACTTCAAGAAAAGTACATCCCTATAAGGATGGCAAGTCCCTACATCACAAATCACTTCCGGGTCCAAACCCTGGCTGCAAATGTAAACAGTATTGGTGGCAGCCTATCTATAGCCTACTACGGGATTGTAAAACACCTGGTAAGGCTGTGAAGACATGGAATACACAGTTTGAAAAGTGAAACTTTAAGGATAAGGATTCGTCCACATTTTAAGGTAAGCTGATCGGACTTTTATATCTCACACACGACTGTAAACAGAGATGGCTGCCACTAAAGAGCCAGTCACCTTTTTCACAGTTACTTCATACTTTGCCAGTTTCCCTAAGTCTGTCAAAAAGGAGCCTATCAGCTTATGCTAAACCATCCTATACACAATGACAATCAATGTCTGCTTCTTTTATAAGAAGGCAACTTGCATACAGATACAGATAAGTTAGAGATTAAAAATTAGATTAATGCGATTAAAAAACATAATGCCCTAAATATGACTGTAATTAATTAGTCGCAATTAATTTGATAATTTGACACCCCTACTTTCTAGACAATTCCATAAAACTACATACAAAAACAATTATTGTAAATTTCTATTTTTTGTTTTGAAATCAGTCCCTGAATTGTTTTCAAAGGAGAATAAATTGAATTATACTCAGACTTCCAGTCTTCATACAATACATATTTTCAGTGGTATATCACTAAAGAGGAATTTTCCCTGGCAGTTCCTCACATTTAATTTCAGACACTTAACAGATAATACCCTCAAAATGAAGCCTCGTGTACCAACAATACACAACGGATAATAACAAACAGGATGCATTTAGTCAATAATCTACTTTGGCTCAGTTGCTGCATCTCTATCTGACAATTTTGCTTAAATTCATGGTTAAAATTGGTTAAATTCATGAAAAAGACAATTGTCCATGTTTCCTTCCTGTCTGCTTATGTCATTCACATTCAGATGCAACAGGAAATACAAATATTCAAGAAATAAGCTGGAGTCTATTTTCACTAAGCCGAGGAAACCTCTACATTAACAGGATAGGCTGCTGATGACTAATGAGACATTTATTATTTCTTAAGATTAAAAACAATGACTTTCTATTGTTAAAAATATGGAAGGCTACAGGTGAAATGAGTGAAAACTGATTTTTTGAGATTTTTGACCAACTCTACAACCAACATATTGTGTCTTTCTTTATTTAAACTCACCTTTTCTGTAAACCTGTGTGACAGTACTGTGTGATGACAGATTATGACAAACCAGCTTCAACTATAAACCTTTTAGTAGACTAGACTTGCAACACAGGCACCCAGCGCAACTAGCAAATGACTTCCTACTGACACAAACCTGTTTCTCAAATCAGTAACCAGTGAGCCAACTGCCGTCACAACCATGGACAATGTGACTGAAATCAAATCCGTAAAGTGGAGCTGTGTTAAACACAACAACATTATCAAGTTTAACAATAAGGCAAACACAATGCAGACATGCTGACTTGATACTGAAATGTTTTATTCCATGATATCTTCAGACAATCCTCCCCTCCTACCACAAGACAACAACACTGTGTCAGTTATGAACACAAGGGCAAAGAGGTCATCACCCCTTCATGCCTTTCCTGTGTTGCACCCTACACTGAGGCTAATTTTAAAGTGATTTTCAACCCATCTTCCCCTAAGAGAGTCTTTTATACCCAGACACACCATGCTAGTCCAACCAGCAGGCTTTCTGTTCTCTGCTGGTCAAAGGTGAAAATGAGTTCAAGTAAGTTGGCCTCACGTCACAACCAAAAAGCCTCTCATTCCTGTCACATACACTCACAACAAAAAAAAAACCCTCCACATTTGACCACAGAGTTAACACTCAGCCACCCAGAAAAAAATATTCAATGCCATTTAATCCCAGGAGAAAGAGGCAAGAGAGAGATGGAAGGACAGAAAAGCAGAATAAAAGAGCATACTTTAAATTCAGACCTACTGACACTTTGGGCTGGCAGCGTTCCCACATGCTCCTGACACACTCAGTCCAAGTACAACTCCCTCCTCCCTCTGCACCTCCTCCTCCACTGAGCCCTCCCCTTCCGCCTATACAGCAAAGATCGCCTGACTTCCTGTTTACCTCTGACCCCTTAGTTATCCCCCGCCCTTAGCTGGCAGGCCTCCAAACAGACAGGCTGATGAGGCCGGATGCAAACAGCCAGAACACTTGACACAGAGAGCGAGCCAGAGAGGGAGGGAGGGAGGTGGAGAGGGAGAGAGAGAGAGAGAGAGAGAGAGAGAGAGAGATGTTGGGGGAGGTGATCAGGGAGAGTGTGTGAATGAGCCTATCACCATGTGACCACAGAAGCAGCAGGTTTTCCTAGGGTTTGAGTTTGTGTGTGTGTCTGTGTGTGTGTGTGTGTGTCTGTGTGTGGGCTTGACGTGTGGTGTCAAGTTTCAGTGCTGATTATGGCGTTGCCTGCCCAGTCTGGTCGGCTAGGAGTTATATAAACCTCAGAGAGGTCAGGACGCGACAAGGCTAGCATATCACACATAAACACACCAAACCCTACTATCCTTAGCTGCTTGAGTAGAGAGAGGGCTGAGCAGTCTGATAATAAATCTAAACCAGTGATGCAGGCAGGTTGGAGGCACCTGTTCAAGGTCCCTGCCGGGACCCTGAAGTAGCTAGAGCAGCCTAGACCATCAGTCTCCACTTCCATCTCTGGTTCCTTTCTACAGCAGCTGTTTGCACCTCTATATTCTGACTAAAAATTACAAACAGCTAAGTTCATTTTGAACGAGTCATGAAAAGAGAATAGGAGTGCAAATTTAGCAGCAAGGCCGACATAACATAGGAAACACCTGGTTCTGCAAGAGAAGGCAGGGATTAATGGCCAGACAGAAAAACTGTTTATTTTTCATGTTGAAATCTGCAGCATCAAATTACCAGTATACTTGAAATATGTCTACTTTTTTAACGATGATAGGAGATTACTGTAAGCTAGCTGCACATAACTCAGATTTTACAGTAACAAGGTTATTGCAGTTCATTTGAACAAGTTCTTGTGCTAATTTAATTTCCCCCAGTAATCTGGTTTCTTGTGCACAAGAGGACCGCAGTGATCCATGTCAGTTTTTGAGTGAAATGACGGCACCTAAACGCCAGACTGATACCTGGATGGATAACATCGTCTTTCAGTTTGAGTTTCTTCTGGAAAAGGTGTTGCGTATGTGTTGCTCTTGCCTCACAAATCTCCAGAACCAGTTTCCCTTGCTGCCTTTGGGGATTAGTTTAATTTGTACTCATGTACGGCTCTATCAAATCCAAACTACCACGAGTCAGGATTCTAACTGACAATACAAAATGAGGAAGACACAAATACGCCAGTGCCAATGAACCATAACTGAACGTCCATGGCAGAAATAAAATACAGAAAATAGATACCTAATATTGGCAAAATCAAACAAATACCAATTCACTGAATGTATTATACATATATTTTGTGCAGGTAAAATATCTAAAAAATGATTAAGTCCACACTAGTCCTGTGTGATAGCTACAAAATGTTATACCCCGAAAAAGTATTTTTTCTGATGTACCATTCCTGGTAATGTTAGATTTCCATTGCACTCTCCTCTGCCTCCGCCACGCTGCTTTGCCTCTATTTACTCCCAAGCTACCAGTGTCGTTAACGAGTCCTTGCAAGTGACGCAAAAATTGCTGTGGCAACAGAGCTAACCAAGTACCCTACATGTTAAATTATAATATAAACAACACAGGGTTATATCCTACGGTCAACATTTTTAACTCTTTGAGTGTCATAGACGTATTTGTGCGTCTTAAAATACAATGCTTGAGTGCCATAGACGTACATACTGTGCACGCTAAAGTGGTTTTTCAGCAGCTGACACAAGAGGGTGCTCTCACACAGCCTGTGAGTAATTTTGGGGCTTCTGCGATTTGTAGTCTGGACATTAAGAGATGATATACGCCACAGAGATCAAAGCAGGAAGTGGAGACGATCGCGGTTAGAGAACAAAACAGAATCTGGATAAAAAGTGGTGATTTTGGAGAAAGTGGCTTCTACTCTACCTCTGATAAACAAGAACAGAACAAGGTTAAAAACAAAAATTTTTTTCATGATGAAACAGAGAGTCTCTTCTTTCATTTGAGCTATTCTGTGTTTTCAGAGTCATAGTGCTATTCTGTGGGTCTTAAAAAATGACTCAAAATGGCTAAAAACACTGACACAAGGCACTTTCATTTTTATAAAAGGGCTTGCACTCAATGAGTTAATATCAAACTACTATATATCGTAATATCGCACAGCTCTAGTCCTCAGCAAAGGGAGTTACTCCCCCATGGATATGTTGCTCCTGAAACTTCTACTTTTCTTCCATAAAGTGCTTCCATAAAGTGGACTTTGCCATATATCTCAAATTATTATTCAAAAGTCAGACTTTCAGATCTGTGCTGAAGTGACCACTAATTTCAAATACTAACTTCGACCAAATATGAGCCAGTGATGACAAAACTGCATAGCGAATAAACAATCAAATTGCAGTCGGGTAACAGGCAATCTGACCCATGTGATGTTTAACTTAATTTTTACTTTTGGCAGAATTGGTTTTATTTATAAATGATTTAATACTGCTAAAACCTTCTATTTGCATAACTTGCCCCAAATGAGTCACCTTTTGAGTGACTATCCAGTAACCAGACAATCAAGTTAATCTAATACTGCCACAAATCAGTTCCACTGATTTGTAACATTGCACACAATGGTCAGTTTCAACCTATAACACTGAGATCTGAGATCTGAACATGAGGACTGACTGTTGAGTACATGGATGTGTTACCAACTGGCATCCAGCTCAAAAGGGTCTCACTAGAGAGCTTGATGCCTGTAGATGCGTGGTTTTGTCTGTGTGCCTGCTACTCTACAAGTGGTAGCGATTTGCTGCAAATGTGTGGAACGCCTCCACAGGACTACTGCAAGTCTGTTTGGGAGTATGACTAAGGCTTAAGTTTGAGCCACCCCCTCGGAGAAAGCCCCTTGCAGTCCATAAATGATGCTGAAATGATTCACAGGACAGGCTGGAGATCAAGACACACCTGTTGACTTGAATTTAGATCTTTGGTTTGTAATAGGGCCTAAGAGTTTATATTTTACTCGATTTGGCAGCCTGGGACAAATATTCAGTCTTAAAGCCCTGGTGCTCATCACAGCTGCAGCTGACCATCACAACCACTGGAAATCCTAATTAGCCTCATTCACTGCAGGGGAGTGAAGAGTGGGCGGCTAGCCCCTGATGCCTCGCCTGTTCAGCAAACACACCACTATCAGCAGGCTCTTCACACATCGGTGCACATGAATAGCACAGTCAGCCTGTAAGCATCAACACAGGGCTGGCTGTTGACACAGACAGGGAGAGGCTCGTTCGCACGGCCGCGGTTCATGGCCTCATTTCAATCAAGGACCTTTGCAGATGGGCAAATGGCCGGCCTTACCAGAGCTCTTCCATGCAGGCCACCCGTTTTGATGTCGCCTGCTGCCTGACACGGCGGGGGGGAGGCCGCAATCAACACACAGGTCGCATTTTGGGGGGGGTTTACTAGGTCTGTTGCCAGTAAGAGGGCACTGTCTAGAGGGATTCAAATGAGTCCCTGCAGTAGTTACTATGAACTGGTAATAATTCATGTGTTTACTACACTGGGTGCAGAACGAGAAAATGTGGGGTGGGTAAGACAACGTTGAACAACACTTGTGTGTCACTGGCAATGAGAAAGACTCTCAGCAGTGGAAAACTGTGGAAGATTGAGACAATCTGCTGCAATCTAACAAAACCAGGATTAAAAAGAAACACCTGATATGCTGAAATTGTGTGTGTTGTTGTTTTTTTAAGTGGGCAAACTGTGATGAAACATCTGTTGCTTTTACTGCTGGTCATGTGTCACTCGTGAGCCAAGAGGCTGTGTGGATGCTGCTAAGTTACTTGCCAACTGAGGTCCAGGAACCGCCTGAAGCCTGTTACAGCCAGCTAATGCATTCTCCCAACCTCCCCCTCTGCCTCTCTCTCTGCTCTTCCTCTCTGTCTCTTTCCTAAGCTCTCCTTCTTTTTTCCATTCGCTACTGCTTCCCTCCATCTCCCGAGCCCCCTCCCCCCTGCCTCAAGTGCTAACCACTCTCCTCCACCACACTCTTTTCTTCCCGCTCGCTCTCTCACATGTGCACATGCACATGCACTCAAACACACACACAGAAACTGTGGCAGCTACCACAACAGTGTGCAACCTCCCCCACACTCCATGGAGGCAGTGTGCAAGTGCCTCTGGCTTGCCCTGACCCACATCTTGATATAGCCCTAAGTATGCTTACAGCTAAGTCCTGAAGACACTCCTGCCACTCTCAGCCTAATCAGGCCTGACCTGCTGTCGGCACAGAGGCCAGATAGACAGGTCAGGCTGCACGGACCATTATCATTTTCAGAGGGTTTTCAGGCGGCCCAAAGTACTGCCTCTACAAGCTCCATCTGGGATAGTTGGTTAAACATTACACAAATGGCTAGATTCTGTGACATGCAACACTGGGAGGACTACACAAAAAAATGTCTTTATGTCAGCAACAAAATGTTCTCCATTTGTAGAGCAGATGGACAGTGCACGCAAATATAACATGTAATTAGTTTCAATGCAGCAACCTTTACTCTCCTTCAAATCCCCCCATTAATCAATAGTGAGAAGAAACTGGGGTAAAGGGCAAAGTGCATATAGATAGACAATTACATTCAGAGTTTGCTATCTGCCATTTGTGTGCTACTATTTTTGAGAATCCTAAACACTAAACAAATACGTATTTTTGCAAGGCATTACCTTTTCTTCTTTGCATTCAACAGGTGGTGGTTTCCTGTGCTCACGTCCCCTCTCCTGGCTGGAATCGACCCAGGAACAGTTGGATTCATCCTGCTGGCTGAGAGCAGCCTCCAGCTGTGGCAGGAGGTCAGGCAGGAGGTCAGGAGGCTCCAGGCCCTCCAGGTCTCCATCCTGAGCATCTGATGACAGGAGACTGTCCCCCAATGTCGGGTATCCATTCACATTGATGGCCCCGCAGCTCTGAGGCTGCTCAGAGGGCAGGTGGCTGGTCATGCTGGGAAAGCAGTTCATCGACTCACCAAACATTTCAGGTGACTTGCAGTTTCCCTGGTTTTCTCCAGAGCGGCGTAGGGCCCGGAAAGGACATTCCTCTACCTGATTCACTGGGGTCCTCAGAACTGCTGTGGATGGAAAAGAACATACTGTCCCTGGGAGCTCAGGCACTGTAGAAGTGAGGGGAGCAGTAGTGGTGATGGTGGCGGGCATAGACACTGAGGCTGTGGACAAAGACTGCTGACTGAGAGTGGGGATTTCTGGCTCTCCAGGGTAGGCAGGGTACTGAGCAGCTTGATAAGCAGTGGCAGAACTGACTGAGCATGCGGGCAGGGAGTGAACCATTGATGATGAATGCATGGGGAAAGGCAGGTTCGAGTCTTCCGGTCCTGATCCAGAGAAAGCTTGACCTCCCCTCGTCAACTGGTAGCTACCCTGGTGCTGCTGTGGCGGCAGGCAAGTCCCACTCAGAGATGCATTTTGGGTATCCAAATACGACTTACTTGGCATAGCCTGTGTATGGAACCTAGGTCCTCCTACAGCTAGCTGGTGCTGAACCTGCTGCTGAGTGTGGTGAGCTGGCTGTTGGCTCTGAGATTGACCACCCTGGTGAAAGGAGAAATTGTGATGCTGCTGCTGCAGGGCCATAGCCTGTGTGTTAATTTGTTGGTGCTGGCGCTGGTTTAACAGCTGTTGCTGATGACTTTGCTGTTGTTGCAGCTGTTGCTGCATTCTGTGCTGCTCCTGTTGTTGTTGATGACACGGGTGGTGGTGTTGTTGCTGTCGGATTTGTTGTTGTCGGACATGAAGTTGCTGGTTACGCAGTTGCTGCTGATGACAAAGCAGCTGTTGCTGATGAGATACAGGGTGAAACATATTCGCATTCCGGTCTTGGTTGCCCCACATTGGGCTACTACTGTTACAGAACAGCCCGTTGGATTGAGGTACTTGGCTCATGGCAACATTATGGTACTGGCCATGTTGGTCTGCAATCATGCCGCCACCAACACTTGTGCCCACAGCACCAGAAAACGTCTGCCCCATCGGTGTCTGTGCCTTCATGCCGATGTAGTGACCTATCTGCTGACTGTAAGCAGGCATGGCTTGTTGGGTGGTAACTGGTGGCATCACGTCTTGGTGCTTCCCAGGGTCTAGAGGCTCCACTTGCAGGGGCTCAAAGTCAGCAGTGAGGTTTAGCTCATCCACAAGTGATGGTGCTGGGGGGAAGCCATCCTCGTCCAGCCCATCCAAACCTCCAACAAAGAGGTTAGGGTCATTAAAGAAGTCCATGGCAGAGCCTGGAGGGTAACTGGAACCTTTGGAACTTCACTGGATCCAAACTGGTCCCAATGAGCCTCACTCTGAGCTACAGCATGTCCATTATAGTGTGTCCCTTAGCAAAAACAGAGAGGAGGGAAAAAATACAATATTAATATGAAAATATGATGACTTTGTGTTTTTATTAAGTAATGGTCTACTCTAGATGAAGACTCATCACAGTTCAGTAGAAATCCCCCCCTCACACAAATCATTTTCATTCTGAGATGACAACAATTATTATTTTCGCCACTAATTTATCATCTGTTTCATCATCAATGATACATGCTTTCAGGCTAGACTCGTAAGCTTTTAAAAGGCAGGTAAAGGTTAGGTCAGAGGGATCTGGAGGAAATTTGGTCCTGTTAATAACCCATCAGCGCTGCCTTTCATGTGAGTAGCAAAGCAGCTGGTGCAAACCAACCGCCAGCCACCAGCAGGTGCCTCTTCCTGTACCCCCTCCCCTTTCGGGTGCACATACACACAAATGCGCCTCACCCCCACCCCCCCACAACCAGTGAAGCTACCTGCCCTGCTACTGCAGAGTGTGTGGGAGGTGCAGACAGCTGATAGAATTTCAACAGCTAGGGACGGAGGCAGATGAGAATGTGTGTGCGTGCGGGAGTGAATGCGAGAGTGTGCGTGTGTTTTCCGCAACCACAGCGCAGCGGAAGATGACAGCAGCTTACCCGGGTCAGTCATTATGTGCTGACTCGTTAGGCACACAGCAAGGCACACAAAAGCACAAACAAGCACAGCCATTTCTCCAGTATAAGACATATTGTGTCACTGGCTAACATATATTCCAAATTATAGTCAACCTTAAAAGTGAGTGATAACTATGGCGTAACTACAGCCTCAACTACTGCACATGTGATTTTGAATCATAGACCAAATAATTCACTACAAGTTACTTACGTTGAAACCCAGTACTGAGTACATAAATAACATTTCAGTGGCTTAACTTCCTTAAATCCCAATACCATGGTTTGGGTGGTTTTTCACTTGCTGCAGGGTGAGCAGAGTCCCGGATACCTTCTTAGGCATTAGCCCTTACATATACATGCCCAGGCAACATATAACATTATGAATTTGCTACAAGCAAATTTACAAATGCATTTTCAGGTTATGTTGTAAAAGGTAATTACACCTGGGTATGTGTGATGTCACACCTGAAATTACCTAAGTCATATTTTCAGCTGTCCAGCCACAATTCAAATGACCAATAACATGATGCCTAAACCAAAGTGATTACCTGAATAAACAGCGGTAGGGAAAGCAGCAATTATCACTGCATAAAGCTGACGGTCATGCCACCAGGCATGCACCATGTATATTATCATCTCCACATACCAACCACCATCAACATGTCCCAATAAAACACGCTCACATGAAGCCATTTGTGTCCGTTTGGGTGGTGCCTCCCACTTCTGGTTCACTTTACTATCCTGTTTATTGTGAAATCATGTGACGGCCCTGAAATGTGCCATTCTCCACTTGTTAATTTTTTTCGTGTCTTTGGATGCCTCTCTCTTAATAAGAAACATACAGATGATTTGTCTCTCGCCCTGTCGAAAACAGAAAGCATGTGAAATCACAGTCTGAGACAATAATGAACAATGAAAATGTGCCGGCAATTGCAGCACAACACAAAAACTTTCTGCAGTCACACTCAAGTGACAATCACACATCACAAGGGTGTTGAAAGTAGTAATAGTTTTGGGGTTTCTTATTATAACGATACTCATAGATGTGCATGAATCATCTGGGATGTTGTTTACGAGTTTACGACAAACACGAGAAGATATATGATGCATGTTTGTGTCCTTTTGTTTAAGGAACACAAACACTATAAAAGCTGTATGATGAAATTTAAAGACATTAGAAATAATCTCTACAGTCATCTTAACTGTGACATTCAAACTTGAAGTCTGAGACACAGTCTAGAGCTGAGGCAACGTAAACAGTCAATTAAAGCTTCTTTTACAACAGAAAACCAGAGATACAGCTGTATGAAAACTAAAGTGCAATGAGTTTAAAACATTATACACGTTTAGGGTCATTTTCACGTGCCATACAGAATGTCCACGAGCGTGCTAGCCACTGCTAACCTTTTTAAAAACAGCCCTGAGACCAAGCCCCTCGCCTTCCAGCTGTTTCCTCCATGATCCTGACGTTGCAAATGCCATCCAAACACGTGCACCTCATGCCTAATATCAACAATAACTGTGTACATAACTGTCTGCAGGTCGCCATTGAATCCTGGAAACAAATATCCACCTTCTTCACACTGAGGTCCCTCAGACAAACGGCTCCAAAACCAACAAGTTGTGGCTAAACACCGAGAATTGAACTGCGTCAACTTTAGCTACGCTGGGGACAAAGTAGCCTACATGTTGCTGCGACCCGAAGAAGATGCGTTTAATTTAGCAGCTTACTAGTTAAATGTTTTCATTGGTAGCGTACAAGTTCGTTTCGTTAAGTTTAAAGGAGAGTCTTGCCTTCATTTAACAGACACCGGTCTCACCTCTGAGGTCCCAGCATCCTCCTCATCTTCAGCAATGGCTTCGGCGTCGCGGTGTTTGGTAATCCGGCGAGGCGACAAGCAATGTGTTTGAAAGTCCAAGCCGGAAAATTAACGTAACGTAACGCGGAGGCATTTGATTTTACCTAAAATTGGTAGCCGAGGACCGTTGGGTTGGGTCATATGTGCTACTAAAGCTCCACTTTAGGGGAGAAAAGGCCACAGGATTCAAAAGGTGTCGTGACGCTTCCACAGTGAGAAAGACAAGGAGGGGGAGGAGGAGGCCGGAGATGGATGGAGAGGTCGACAGTGATGGTGTCCATGAAAACACAACAAGACTTCAAACGACTTTCATTTTCCATTTAGAGCTACCCATGTGTTGGCACTGCTAACAGGTACCGGGTCCACTGGTCGCTGTCAGTTCAGGACCACCATGACCAAGAACCCACTTTAGAGCCACGCACTTTTTTTTTTTCTTGTTTAAATTCACCCGGCAAAACTGCGAGAAAGTACGATGGCATTTGCTGCGTTATATGCCAAACTTACGGGAAATTAACGCGAGCAAGTTTTGGCAAGTCAACGGTCTAATTTCTACCGGGAAGATACTCACTCAGCGAGGCGGTGTGTCATCAGACAGCTGAGGCGAGCCCCACTGACTCACTGTCAGCTATTTGACAGCTCCGAGCCTGAATGAAACACAACCACTCGAGTTCGAAACACCTCTTTCAAAAAGCCAAACGGACGAGTGTTATTTCTTACCTGAAACCAACCCCAAAGAGCAACTCCAGGCGTCAATGTAGGACGAGTGTTATCGGCGAAGTTGTGACTGTGTTGTTAGTTGTACTCCTGCTGGCGACCACGGCGCAGCGGCTCTGCTGCTGACGTGACTGTGATAACGCCTCATTTGCATATTAGTGTTCTCCTCTCTGATTGGTCCGCTGACAATTTGCCAAGATTTCACCTTTCCGTGTTAAATTAAAAACCGGTTTGGTCAGTGCGAGTGATTATTGTAGGCTGGCGCCCCCGACTAGCTCTGAAAAGCGTCTGATTAAATCACGGTTTCAGGTGTAAAGTGCCCATGTTGACAGAGTGCATAAGATGGCCGCGTACACGCCAGAGCCAATCAGGAGAGGTTTCACTTCCGCACATGGACTGGACTCTCTGCTCGATGCAAACATGACATGGGTGGGAGAGCTGCTCTCTGTGGGTACATATCGTCCTCTGGTGGCTGATTGGACAACATACTGCTCTAAAATATTCCAATTAGGACTACACTCGTATATTTTTTTTGCTTAAAGGTCCTATATTCTGCTCATTTTCAGGTCCATAATTCTTTTATTTACATGTTTTTGATGTGCATTTGCACTCACTCCACTACATTGCACTATGATAACATAAAACCTTATTCATCCTGAAG